>OX419203.1:9137500-9447500 GCA_948465475.1 Thalpophila matura
TTTGTGAAAACACCCAAACGAAGCCATCCAAAATGGCATTGTATGCCGTTATTGCAATGAGCCCCAATACCGTGGATTCCTATCCCACCATTCATCATCCCAATACCGGCCGGAGCAGAGACAATAGAGCGGTAAATTCACTGAATAGCTCACAAGATAGATCGGTCATATCGGTTTAGTAGTTTTTGAGAAATGGCTGACAAAATGGACTGTTTGAATATCTGCGGTGCAGGAAAGAAAAAAATATATTTTTTAACCGACTTCAAAAAAGGAGGTTCTGTATTCGTCCCGTATGTATGTATGTATGTATGTTTGTATGTGCGCGATTTTCTCAAAAACTACTGATTCGATTTAGATGGGGTTTTCACTAACATAATCTACATACTTTCAGGAAGGTTTTAGTATATAATACATTATGTAATCATTCCTATGTACAAAGTTATATGCATAAATGTACACACTACGTAGAAGATTTACTGTTGAACGAAGTCGTCAAAGTAATCTAACGCGAGATAAAGAACTAAAAAGGGAAAAATAAAAACTTTTTTTAACAAAAAATAACCGACTTCAAAAAGCCACTACAAAGAAAATAATAATTTTTGTTTCGGAAGTCGGTGGCAAGAAAAGCAAACAAAAACCAAAGCCACCGACTTCCGAAACCAAAATTATTATTTTCTTTGTAGTGGCTTTTTGAAGTCGGTTATTTTTAACCGACTTCTTTGTTAAAAAAGTTTTTTTAACGTAATCAAGTCGATTAAGTATTATCATTTAATGGAAAATGGTTTCTTTATATCCATTGCTGAATATGTTTCAAAAAGTCGTAATCTGGATTAGGTATGTTTTCGATCAACGCATTACCTACTAATATAATGAAGCTGAAGAGTTTGTTTGGACGCGCTCTGAAACTACCAATCGGATTCGAAAAAATCTTTTTGTATATGATAGCCAGATTCATGAGGAATAGTATAGACTATTTAACATCCCGCTACGACCGCTAGGAGCCGAGCAATGAGGGTGAAACCGTGGGGAACAGCCGGCCTAGCATGACCACGATAGAAACGGGTTTTGTCTACATAGAAATAGACAAAGTGACGGATTGTAGAAACATTTCTACGTTTTATGAATGAAACGGTAGAAATGTTTCTACAATCTGTCAACTGACACAGCCACCTGTGTCAGTTGTTTTTGAAAATCTCTTATATTATTTCACAACCTGCCGGTTTGAACCCGTGACCTCTGCCTCACCGTGGCATTGCTCTAATCAACTGAGCTACAGTGTCATGCCTGAATCAATTGAAATCTCTTTTTACGCCTCTCATGAGCGTTATGGTCAAATGTCTATTTAAAAATTTCTTTAAGCAATGACGGACAAAAGTTATCCACCTTAGCACGTATCTCAAAGTAAGGATTATTACATTTTTTAATTAAACTCTGTCGAGACTTCAACGACTTTAATGACTGTCGTTCAGGTGAACAAGAAACCGTAATATGAACTTGAGTTAGTGAGTTTTTAATTTGATGGTGGTATCTTAACATTCTGCCTCGTTTGACAGATAAAAATTCTTATAGTTTAATTCGCCTTATTGGTGAATTTAATCACTACATAGCGGGACGTTTGGACTCAATTTCCAATTCAAAAAAGACAAGTAAAAGATACATAATATACAATTCGGTCAATAAGATCATTTATTTTTTTCGAATCTCTCGATTCAGAGTCATAAGTAGTACATGATATTATAAATACGAAAGTTTGTGTATATTTTTTTTACAAAAGTCGGTGCTGAATCAAATCAAATCAAAAATCAAGGCATTGATTTCCGAAATTGTTTTAGAAGACGGTTTTCACTTTTTATTTTTTTTAGTTTTTCTTTATTGAGCCTAACCTAACTTTTTACGTAAAAGTTTCTGACTGTGAAACCTCCTTTCTGCTCACCCCACATTTCTTTGTCTAATAAGCCAGCCCCCCTCTCCATACGTCATTCCAGACATTTATCACTAATTAATAGCCCACCATTGTGTTCACACCCTGTATAGGACAGCGGTCGTTTGGAACACCCTTTATCGTACTCAAACTCAATAATTTTAATGGTTTTAGTGTCTGTGATTTATTGAACAGAAATATTTCCTAATTGTTCTTGGTATTATATTATTATGGATGTGAACCCACCATTTTCGGCGGGTCGTGTACTGAAATGCATTATTATGCGTAGGTACGTACCTATGTATTTATTGATGTCGTAATTACCTATCCAAAAGTTAGGCAAAAGTGTACAGTGGGTAGGTACCTCAGATCATAGAAACAAGGAGATGTGCCAAGGCGCTATCGAGCTTGATGCCTGATCTTGAGCAAATTGCTCATATTAAAAACGTACGCGCTGGCGACGAACCGAACACGATCGATGGTATAAATACAGTGTTTTAGTTTAGTGCTAGTGTTGAGTGACGATTAACAGTGTTAGATTGAGGGTGTGCGGAATGTTCAATGCGTGGGAGATCTTTTTATTCACAAGGAGCTCTTAATTATGCGCGTAATTGTGTCGAAAAATGTACTAAAAGTGGCATCAGTTGGTCCCGTCCTAATTTGCTATGATGGCATATCTCCTTGTTTCTATGATCTGAGGTAGGTACAGTTCTCAGATTACAGAGGAAAGTGGGAAACTCCCATCCACCCCGATCGTCCCGTCCCGTTAACGGGACAGTTGGGGAAAATTGTTTCATCGACTCCGGTAGTGCAGACCCCGTCGTTTCAGGCGAGGTTTTCCCACTTTTAGTAATTTTTAATTATTTTTGAACGTCTGAACGACAGTAAGCAGAAACTACAAAACGTCACGTGGTACGTCTACGTCACCAGAAGGACCTAGACAAGTTGCTTTTCTGTTAGCGTTCACGCCAAACGCTACGGATAAAATGCATGCAAGTGACATTTGTGAGTCACGTGACTTTTCCGCAGGTAATGTCATTGCCATACATTTTGTGCTTATCGTTTAGTTAGCGTGAACGCTAACAGAAAAGCCACTTGTCTAGGGCCTCTGGTCTGGTCTGGTACGTGTGTAATTTTCAATTAAAGTTCTCATTAAAATGTTGTAATGAACAAGCGATAGTGGCGTCGTAAAAATATAATGCATTTGTAGGTACTTATAATCTGATTACAGACTGTATACACGGTAAAATTAAAACCAGTGCGGATATTTTAGGAGGTGAAAGTACTCATGAATATGATCAACTTTTATTATTGGACCGACACTGAAATATGAAAAAAAAAAACTGCTGTTCCCTACAAAAATGCACTACAACACGATCAAAATGTATGGAACAGCTGATTTTTTTTTTCATATTTCAGTGTCGGTCCCATAATAAAAGTTGATCATATTCATGAGTACTTTCACCTCCTAAAATATCCGCACTGGTTTTAATTTTACCCTGTATAGGTAACTGAGTTTCAACATTATTTTTGTTTTTGTACCTACAACAATACTTTTACCTGAATGAAAGGTACCCTATGGCCTTTTCTGTACCCTTGACAACGTCTACCCATGATGATCGGTTAAGTAGTTTAGGCGTGAAAAGAAAACAAACAAAATTTCGCATTTATAATATTAGTTAGGAAAACAAAACTTTAACGTTGAAACCCGTCAAATTACAGCCTACATTATTTTCCGGGATTGACGATTCATAACACAAGCAGACGGAGTCACATACAACCTCAGATCATAGAAACAAGGGAGCTATGCCAAGCCGCTATTGCGCTTGACGCTTTGATATGGTCACATTGACCGTAATTAAAACGTACACGCTGGCGACGAACCGAACACGATCGATGATATAAATACAGTGTTTTAGTTTAGTGCTAGTATTGAGTGACGATTAACAGTGTTAGATTGAGGGTGTGCGGAATTTTTAATGTGTCTTTTTATTCACAAGGAGCGCTTGTAATTGTGTCGAAAATTTTTCTAAAAGTGGTCATAGTTGTTGTGTACAATTTGCTATGATGGCATATCTCCTTGTTTCTATGATCTACATACAACTTACTAGCGAACAAAACTTGAGCCTAGAATTTCGCTTAAGCATTTGGAACCTAGTACTTGAGTAAGAGCCTGGCACGCAGCCAGCCAGTTCGCTCGTAAATAACACTTTACGAGGGCCGCCGGTTCGGCTCCGGACGAGGCAAACTTGCTATTAAGTTATTTTATTAATTTCTTAGCGGGAGTAAATTAAAATGGAGTTATTATGGCTTTTTGGAGACGTAACTCATGTTTTGATAGGTCAGGCGTGCAGGTGACCCTGGGTTAGGTATTCATGATGCTGGTATACAGAGGGTGGCAGGTTAGACAGTGGAAATATTTAAAGGGGTCATTTTACTCATCATTATTAATAACTATGGGTCCAACACTGAAATAGCGAAAACAAAATCTGCTGTTCCATACATTTTGTTGAGTTCTATGAACATAAATGTATGGAACAGCTGATTTTTTTTCGCGATTCAAGTGTTGGTCACATAGTAAAAGTTGTTCATAATGATGAGTACAGTGACTCCTTAAAATATTTCCACTGTTTAACCTGCCACCCTGTATAAGTACCTACCTCAGATCATAAAAACAAAGTCTGAGATAATAAGTACACATCACACAATGTTATGTTAAACGTTGTCAGTCGACAAACGCCTTCAACTCGCTAAGTTAATGTTAGTCTAAGTTAGCGAGTAGACTGCCTGTCGCCTGACTATGAATAACTTGTGACATCACTTGAGATCAATAGTCAGCACTATAGATATGGGTCAGGCCTGGCTAAGAATAGCTCGTCCTATATCTGGGACGTATTAGTTTAGTCCAACGAATTCTTTTACCTAAATTTAGTTAATTTGATGACTAAAATTGGTTAACTGAATTTAGTTAATCACTATCATCGCTACATCACTATCACTACATATTATATTACTACACAAAGTCCCCCACCGCGTCTGTCTGTCTGTGCTGCGATCAACTCAAAAAGCACTTAACGTATTTTTATACGGTTTTCACCAATGGAGCGACAGATTCTCGAGGAAGGTTCTTTTATAGTTACTTACATATAATGTATGAATGTGTTATTTATATTAGCCGAGATGTCACGGTTTTTATCAAGGAAGTCAGAAAAGAGCCGTTTACTGTATGTTATTTGGACGTATAGTTTAAGAGACAACACGATACCTATTATCAACGTTGAAGTTGAAATTTCACCTGTACACATAATATCTACCCTTTAAACCAGAACTAGGTACTCGTTGTGATCTTTCCCGTACGAGCTCTTTTACAGAACGCTGTACTACTACTAATTCAATAAAGAACAAAAATTTAAAACAGCGCCATCTAGTATCAGACATCAAAAACTCTAAATTTTATTAATTCTCAATCACTTTGAGTCTCACTAACAAGTTGTAAGTGAAAGTTAGAATACAAACGATTTATTTTCTTCGAGGGGTCGTCGTAAGCCGCTCACAACTCAATTGATTTGATTACTGGAGACGAACTGTAATCTTTTTAAGTCTTTGTTGATCGGGAGTCAAAGTAACAACAATTTTATCAGAATTATGCTTGATCCACTTAGGACCAAGTTCACCGACAAGATAACAGTCCGTTATATTGAAAACGGCCGTTTAACGTGACTTTTTCTATGGAAAAAAATATTTGAAACGACCTTTTTCAATTTATCGGACTGTGTTATCTTGTCGGTAAACTTAGGCCTTAGAGCACCATTTTTAAAGTAATTTGTCGCAAAGTTATTTACGCTGTCACTAATAAAGCGTTTTATGTGAAGACTTGGACTTTAAAATAAAAGACTGTCGAAACATAGCAATTTTCAGGTATTGACAGTGGTCTTTGTTTTTCTTACTAATGTATTATTTTACTTTGATGACTTGGAGTCCCTATACCGCGGGGTGAAAGCGATAAAAAAGTCAGCGAGTATTGATTGAAGGCCTACCACGGAATCAGAAAAACAACCAACCATACCTAAAAAGTAGCAACAAATCAGATAGTGTCTTCAACGTACAATTTTCTGGCCACTTGCCAGCCTGCGGGTGTCCGTCTGTTTACAGGAAGTAGTTATGTGATAAATGACAAACAGGCCTTTCTTTGTACATTATTTATATTATTTCCAACAAAGAGAACTTGTAAGGAATTATAAGGTGTATTGAAAAAAAGTAGCCTTGGAGTTCCTTGTTTGTTTTTCTCTGGTTCTCCGAAATGACAACATGCAATCAAATCACATGAGGTTAACAGTCAATTAAAATTAAATAGGCTTTCAGAAACTACGTACCTAAAGCTTGGTAAATCCCAAAACAGTGACTGACTCTGTCTCACCAATCAAATTCACGGTCATTGGTCTCCCAACTATATTTTTAAACGCGCTACCATATTTAAAACAACCCCTGGCTTTAAAAATATCACAACAATTTGCTTTGCTGCTGGTTACATAATATTTTCATCGGCATAACTTCATGAGCTGTGCAAATTAATAAACTGCTAAGGCTTTATTAAAACATGCGCCCACTCGAACGCAGTCAATAGCTCTAGTGGCGGCTGTGACTAAAGACTGCATGCACGTTACCTCGTCACTAAATTAATGAGCTAATAAATGTAGGCGCCCGGGTAGGCTTGTGAGTTAAATATGTATTATGTATAGCTTTGTAAGGTGCTGTATACTTAAATACATGCTTAAAGTCTTGGCAGGTATCATAATTACTATTGGGTAAGAGTCGTGTGAAAAGAACTTTCATACAAGTATGGCTCTTGAGGAAAACATAAACTGAGAAATCAAACAAAGAAGTGGCTTATTGTTGAAAAACAGATTGCCATGAAGCAGAAATCATCAAAAAAAAATTGCGTAAGAAAATTCTTTGCTTTTTGTCTTTTTCTTGTCTTTGCCTAAATCTCACAGAAGAAAAAAGAAACTATGTTTGATACATCACTTTACATCAGTCCTAATAAATTACAAAATATGAAATTACGAATCTGTGTTTTAAATAAATTGTTTAAAAACAGACAGATTCCTAACTTCATATTATAATGAAATAACGATGAACGAAAACCGCTCGTGATAATAAAATATTTTGCAAATAATTTCGTAATTAATATCGAAGTACATAATTGAATAAATTGGAAAATTCCCATAAAATTAAAAATTACAATCTACGCTGTACCAATTCAATTATTTTGCAATATTGCAGCACATTGCAAATTGCTGAGAGCATGCCGGAGTCCACACTCTTCAGTAATTAATTTAAAATGCAAAACCGATCGATCACAGGCCGCCAACACACGCGCGACTAGTCGCATCTGCCGCGTGATTAACGACTTGTCGATGGATAATCGGACCTGAAACGTGTTGACGCGTGTCTGCTAATTAGGGAATAGTAAATGTATTAGCTCCATCTGTTGGTGGACATAAATAATTATTAGTTAATCATGAATGTATTAGCGCCATCTAGTGGTGGACATTTTAAATTATGGAAATAAAAATTATACTTAATGAAATATTAACCGGTATTCAATTAATTCTTTTAATTAGTATAAAATTTGCGGATACGAGAAAGAATTAATCTGCTTACAAAATTCTGTTGTAAATATAACAGACTTGATTCTTTTTAAGCCTCTTCTAACTTCATTTTATATTTAAATGTAGGTAATCATTTGCATGATTCCATTAAGAAGGAAAGGTCTTCCTCAGAAAATTCAATAGAATTATCTTGTACCACATTTTATGCAAATAAATATAAATAAATAATCAAGCAGAATTAGCTGACCTACTAAATGATAACAATAGAAAATACTTAACAATGCCATATCCCGTATGCTTGTAAAACTAAAAATTATGCCGAATGACCAATCCATAACTTCAAAATATAAAATTTTATGTCTAAAGTTTACAACTTCTCATCAACAGATGGCGCTATTACAAGTTTTAACACAATAGGTACTTAAAGCAAAGAATGTACCATTTAACGGTAAACCTAACTGAAAACCACACTTTATTACTTACATAGAGAAATTATGTTAAGTGTAGCTTATAGATATCTGTCATTATATCTTCATGGCTTCATTGTCAGGAATATAGGCGGGTATTTCTAATCCGTTTTGTAAGTAGAAGCCTCAGATCATAGAAACAAGGAGATGTGCCAAGGCGCTATCGAGCTTGATGCCTGATCTTGAGCAAATTGCTCATATTAAAAACGAGTGACGATTAACAGTGTTAGATTGAGGGTGTGCGGAATGTTCAATGCGTGGGAGATCTCTTTATTCACAAGGAGCGCTTAATTATGCGCGTAATTGTGTCGAAAAATGTACTAAAAGTGGCATCAGTTGTTCCCGTACTAATTTGCTATGATGGCATATCTCCTTGTTTCTACGATCTGAGGTAGAAGCTCTAGCCGACTTGGCATGTCAAGAAAATAGTTTTTTTTGGCAAACTGGCGTACGGCCCGCCTGCACGCGTAGCACGACCACGATAGAAACGGGTTTTGTCTACAGAAGAATAGACAAAGTGACAGATTGTAGAAAGATTTCTACCGTTTTACGCCTACAATGAAGAGAAGAAATGTTTCTCTATTCTTCAGTAGACAAAACTCTAAGCCAAGCACGGGGGTCGCCGCGTGCTCGTGCAGAAGACTAACAAGTTGGATAGAAATAACTTTGTCTCTTCTTTGGTGGAATAGAGGTAGAATTGGTCATGCTAAGCGTGCTGATAGTAAAACGCTTGCAACACTGACTATCACATGCGCGCTGCCAACCCTTTAAAATGAGGATACGCTGTGCAGACAGCTTAGGACACAAGCAGGTCAACTGTCAACACAGCGCATCCTCAGCAGCTCGGCGACCTTACTCACCACAGGAACACAACACTACCGAACAGTAGCGCTATTTGGCTGTGGTGTTCTGTAAGGTCTCGGGCTGCTCCAGATTTTATCTATGATAAATGATTAGTCTATGATTATGTAGATACCTACGTAGGTACCTATTGAAGAAAATATTCAGCAGATTTATTTTGAGCAGCAGTGGATGATGATTACAGTGGCGAGCCTACAGGGCAAGCCCGAGGGTATTTCGCGTAATTTTTCATGATTGTAAGTGTTTTTTATTGTACGCTACACATTTACATTCATGAAAAATTTAGAGATATACCCTCGGGCTTGCCCTGTAGGCACGCGCACGCCACTGGATACGCTTAGTTGAATAATTTAGAAATAAAATAACTGACTTATCTGGATTGAGAACCGTGTCCAATCTAGGCAACCTATACACAATTATACACGGATACATCGAAAATCCTTAACCTATACATACCCGGGTGTGTATAGTATTGTGTACAATGCACCTGTGGCCTGACCGTTGACAAATGGCCGCTGCCCGCTCCTAACGACGCCGACGCGGTCCTGAATGTATAACTACGTATCACAAGTACCAGGCGAGCATATTCGCCCAGAGATGTAAGATGCTAAAATATTTGTTGACTGGACATTGTGCAAAATGCTATTTTGGGTTCCGTACCTCAAAAGGAAAAACTATACAGGTTCCTAGATAAGGAACCCTTATAGGATCACTTCGTTGAGTTCGTTGTCCGTCTGATTGTCTGTCAAAACCCTTTTCCTTAGGAACATTTGAATGTCAGCATAGTGCGATAGATACAATCTGGGTGTCTACAAGTCGTGAGTGAATCGGTTTCTTCTAGGCAAGCGTGCTCCATCGTAGACCGCATCATCGCTTAACATCAGGCGAGATGGCGGTCAAATGCAAGCATATTATTAAATAAAAAAAAACAGAAATATCAACGGTAAAGCAAATTTCCCATTTTATCGATTTTGAGTAAAATTGCTGGTCACAAGGGACTTTATGACATAATGACAAACAATCTGTCATTTCTAGGAAATTATGATATCTGAAAAATGGTGTCATTGGAAACACTTATGAAAATCCTTTCATCTTTTCATAAAATTATCTAATAAAAATCAAATCTATAGCGGACATGACATCTCAGCGTTTAATTAATTAAACTGATATATGTCACACATTTAGGTTACCGCTCAGAACGACGTCAAAATATATTCATATCGTGATTCAAATCGCAGTTAGTCTTTCTCGGCCAAAATATTTAGTCTTGTAAAATAGCATTTTATTAAAATTATGATAGGTACTTAATATTTGAATATTATAGAAACAGGCGCTGATACAGGGTTTCGTTCGAACGCGAACGGGGCAATTTTTGTGGAATTTCAAAATGAATGTGCCTATGACGATTTCGAAATGAATGTCCCTATGACGCTTTCAAAATTGATATCCCTATGACGATTTAAAATTAATTGGTCAAAATTAAGTGCATCGGTCGTGTGTCCTACTTCCTAGATTTATTTTCTCATATAGTTAGTGGTTTAGTGGTTAAACAACGCTAATAGACAATGATTGGAAACACACACAAATTAAATAATCAACGGTTATATTGATCAAAAGTTAAAATATCAACATTCAAGTCAATTTTTTTTATAGACAAACCCAATATCAAGCTCTACCCGGGAATCGAACCCCGCATTCGGCTGTCGCGTTTGTGACCACTGGACCGACGAGGTAGTCAATATTAAAAGAGTTCTATTCCATTATTTAAGTAGCTATGTCACATTCTGACATTGGAGCATTTTTTTTCAAGATTTATCAAAATACCTATTGATGTTTTATTAACTTTCAAATAAATTACAAGAAAAAAAAAACTAATACAAACTTCACAAAAGCGTTTTCTGTATAGCGCCGATAATTTATAATAAAGTGCCAAAATCTATCAGAGACTTAAACGTTAATCTTTTTAAAAAAAGGCTTAAAAACTACTTAACTGTGAAATGTTATAACAGTTTAACAGACTTTTTGACAGATTTAAACTAAAAATATTGTGTCTATTTTACTTAAAGTGTGTATTTTACTTGTTTCTCAATTATTATATATTTTTTTAATATCTACTGTGCGAATATTGTACACCCTAGCGGTATATTGCAGTGATACCTTTATAATATTATTGAACACCTGTATTTGTACTTACCTGTGATAAACAATAAATAAACTATTCTATTCTATTCTATTCTATTCTATTCTATTCTATTCTAATACAAATAACAAAAATTAATGATACCCAAAAATACCCCATTTTAGGCCGAAAACGTAATTTTTGAGCCGAACGTGACTAATAGCCGAAACCGAAATACGAAATTCCATCTATTTACTCCACACAACTCATTCACTCCTAGTGTTAACAATATACAAGTACCAGGCGCCCATAGCCAGCTTGGTTTCTCAATCAAATTGTACAGCATCATAAGCGAGCGAGTAGAACAAAATATTTTAATGTGATGTATGAGACGGCTGCGCGCGAATTCGGCAATAAAATTAACTGTACTAGACATATTTTATTTGTAGATGTCGTCTAGGGCTGGCAAGAATTTGTAAAGGGCACTGGCAGAAGCCCATAGAACGCTGGACTTCAGATTGTGTATGTCGGTACAGATATGAAATTAGTTTGGTGTGATCGAGTATTTCAAGAGTATTTAAATTCATTTTTTATTTGTTTTTGTACGTAATTGGGTTAAAGAGAAATCGTATTTGTGAGAGTGAGGTTAAGTATGGTGTGAATGATCCAATGAAGTACAGCCCGACTAATGAGTTCTCAATTCAAAGGTTTTAGTTGCTGTCGACATGATATTCTGTGGAGGCACGCGCTAGCCAGCATGCACCCGTTTATGTTTTATTGGTTTTTTCAAAATGTCAACGGCATAATCATTTTATTTCTTATTTATTTAGATTTTTGATTCCAATTCTTAATCTCTAAGATAAATTAGGCAAAGAACAATTAAAATATATTTTTATTTTTGGTTAAGCTTTTATTACTGTACCATATCAAGCCCAAAACTGCCAATGTTCTTTAATGGAATAATTATTATGAAAACTAGGGCACAGCGAGGTATCACCCAAATCTGGAGCCACCCCGACTGGGGAAGTACCTACTTACAGAACACCACAGCCAAATAACACTACTGTTCGGTAGTGCTGTGTTCCTGTGGTGAGTCAGGTTGCCAGAGCTGCTGAGGATGCGCTGTGTTGACAGCGGGGGAATTGGTTGTGTCCTAAGCTGTCGGCACTGCGAATCCTCATTTTAAAGGGTCGGCAACGAGCATGTGATACTGGTGTTGCGTTTTATAGGCTACCGCTTACCATCAGGCGAACCGTACGTCTCAAAGTCGTATAAAAAAAAACCGGCCAAGTGCGTGTCGTACTCGCGCACCGAGGGTTTCGTATCATCGAAAACTGTGAGACATAAAATAAAATGAAAATATATTTTGAAATGTGCAAATCAAGCCCTTTCGTATGATATATCACTTGACCTAGTAACCCCACTTTAACATTTCGGACCCCCACTCCGGCCCCTTTTGCAATGAAAATATATTTTTTTTTTCAATATTTTTCATTTGCAATAAAGTTGGACAAGTATTTTTTATAACTGTTCCATATTTCAAGTCGATAGCATAAGTAGTTGCTGAAATAAGCAGGTGTGACAGACAGACAGACACACGAAGTCGCACCATAAGGGTTCCTTTTTTACCATTTTGGTACGGAACCCTAACAACATAGAACTTATGTATCTCAGATTATTCTCGTAACGAGAAGTGCTTTCTACGTACAAACGCGTTTCCTAAAGACGCAGCAGTGCGTACGGGCACTTCGAGGCATTGTCTTTACCCAAGACTGCAGACATACAACAGCGTATTTTAAAGACATCCGGCCGGATATGGGATAGGTTGTGGTAGGCATG
Source organism: Thalpophila matura (assembly GCA_948465475.1). Lineage (NCBI taxonomy): Eukaryota > Metazoa > Arthropoda > Insecta > Lepidoptera > Noctuidae > Thalpophila > Thalpophila matura. Next base: position 9,150,320 of record OX419203.1, read on the forward strand.
CCAGGCGGGGCATGATTTTTAGGTATAAGTACCTAAAGTTCGTTTTTTAATCCCAGAAAGATAGTATTTTGACAGGTGCAAAAGTCTCTATTTCGACAGTGGAAAAGCGAAATCGCTAAACCACCAAAAGAAAGACATGAATAAAAAAAAAAATGTTAAAATTAAAACTGATTTTCCAAAAGTACCATTTTGGTGGCTAAGCGATTTTACCTTTCCACTGTCGATATCTAGGAATGTGTACGATAAAAATGCAATTTTCTTTTTGTTTGAATAGACAGACGTGCATTTTAGTAGAGCGGCCATGTTGTAATTATCCCCATTAAAGAATTTTAAATATGAAAAAACCTTCCTTGGAAAATATGCATTTAAATAACGAAAGCCCCATCCAAATCGGATCAGTAGGGTTTGAGAAAATCGCGCACATACAAACATACATACATACATACGGAACGAATACAGAACCTCCTTTTTTTGAAGTCGGTTAATAATAGTAAAATAGGTAATTTTATTATTCAAGATAAATAACGCCAAGTAAGTACTAAGAAGAAATAAAAAGTATTTTTTTATTGTAAAAAAAACATATTATTGAGACTGTTTTGGATGTTGTTTCGCTATTTTGTACTGTCTTCTTATATACTGTAAGTATCTGATTGTTTCCCAAATAAAACAAAATAAAATATTATTAGAATAAGCCGTGTCTATTCTGTACCGTGATATCACCGCCAGAACTACGAATTCGTTTGCGAACATTGGATGGAAAATCTCACCGTGACATTCTCCCTCGAACGTTTGCGAACATTGGAAGGAAAATCTCACCGTGACATTCTCCCTCGAACGTTTGCGAACATTGGAAGGAAAATCTCACCGTGACATTCTCCCTCGAACGTTTGCGAACATTGGAAAGAAAATCTCTCCGTGACATTCTCCCTCGAACGTTTGCGAACATTGGAAGGAAAATCTCACCGTGACATTCTCCCTCGAACGTTTGCGAACAAATTGGGAGTTCTCGCCGAGACACCGAATTTAAATTTGAAAAAAATTTAATACTTAAATCCAGTTCCGTGCGCGTCAGCCCTACCCTGTACCCTAGCCGTTGATATTTTGACATATTTAATAAATCCGTTTGGCGACGAGCGCACTGATATACTCCTCAGATTAACTTCGCGTGCGCTCCGATCACTGAGATGGACGGTCGTAGCGCACTATTTGTGTGGTTATAAAATATGCTTCACTAGCTTCTGGCAGGCGCAGTCCCAGCCGACGATTTTGGGGGGGGGTCATACCGCAGCTGAAGACTTTAGGGGGGGTCATACCGGGGTCATGACACTCGTGACCCCCCCCCCCCCCTGGGACTTCTGGCCGCAACTTCGGTCGTGTTTTTGGTGACCCGTTGATTTCCCATGCATACATAATATCACGCCGCTGTTCCTCGAAAGTGTTAGCAGGGTTGTGTAGTACAGACAGACCTACAATCGTATTTCTCCAGCAAGAAAAAAAATTTTTTCGCACACTCCTTGAAGTTGGGTATCGTTGAGTACCTATGTCTTGGAAAAAAAACTATAATAGTGTCCGACCAAAACCGAAACTAGTGGCCGAAACCGAAACCGAAACTTCCATATGAGGTCATTTATTATATTATAACCTTAGGTAGGTATATGGAAGTTTCGATTTTGGTTTCGGCCGTAAAAACTAGTTTCGGTTCTAAAAAAACTTTTTCTTTATGTTAAAATTAACATAAAGATTACTAAGATTGATAGATTGATAGGAACAAATTGGTTCAAACACGGTTCAGATTGGCAAAGGTACACACTTCCTTTATGGGGTACTGTACAAAATTCTATAATAAAATACCTTTAGACATTCTTCAACTAAATGAGAAGAAATTTAAAACCTGTATAAAACGCACACTATGTAAGCAAGCATATTACAAATTAGAAGACTATTTAAATGATAAAAATGCTGGTCCTGCTCCACAACCACTAAGCTCATAAATTATGTACTGATATTTATTATAGCTTTGATAATCAGTTGCCGTTGACGATCAAATATAATTTTGTGATGTTATTAATTTCATACTATTAGCCATTTGCATTTTTATGGATTCAGTATTTTAATCCTTGGTTTATATAACTTCATAGCATTATTTCAATATTGTACATGTGAGTACAGTGTAGCCATTTACTACTTAAGATTTTAATTGAATGTCGCCTGGTGGTTGAGAGTATGTCATGCTCACTAAAATGTCTTGCTGATGGTGGCGCATGCGTTGGGTCATTCGGTTCCCTTTAAAATGGTTGAGCTAAATGGCGCTGATTCATGCGTCATGTTCGTGAACGGGCGCCGTCTGTTGGGACTGGTCATCTCTGAACTGCTATGGCCAATATTTGGAGTTGTGTTTACTATTATTCTAGACTTTTACATTGTTCTCTCATATTTGTGTTATTTCCGACAAAAGCAATGTAACCATGATATTGTAATCATTTGATTTAAAAGAGTAACCATGGAGTTTCTTGCCCGTTCTTCTCCATAGGAATCTACGCTTTGGAACGGGCATCTAGCTTCATCATTATGACTAACTGACAGACTCCTTGACAATTCAAAAGTACCTGTAATTGGTCTAATTGAAATAAATGCTTTGACTTGACTTGACTAAGTGACTTTTTAATTAGGTGCTTATTTAGTGAAATATCAGCCCTGGAACTTTCCAACGCGTTATAAAAAAATCAAAAGTAAATATTTCTACAAGATATGTCAATTAATCCTTTAAATATTAGCTATTTTCAGTTTTTAATTTGCTAACCGCAAAATAACTTTGTTTAATATCATAAAAAAATATATTTGCGGTCGGAAAACTGAATTACTTCTTGCTAAGGAACCTGCGCGTGGTCCGACACGCTCTTGTCCAATTTTGATGTATAAACCCACATTTCTATAACCTTGCAAGCGGACCCGGGTGTCATAACTTTAAGGCAGTGTAGCACGCGCCGGTCGCCACTTACGTAGAGTGGCGCTCGAACGAAGCGCCACAATGCGGCGCTCGCACTCGAGCTAGAGTAGGCGGCGTCTTGAGTATCAATAGCTAGAGTTGTAGAGCGATTGGATACGACTCTATGTTCTTATTATAGACATGTTATAGTAGTAATGTTGTAGGTTTTAGAGAAATGTCTGGAAAAAAAACCGGTCAAGTGCGAGTCGTACTCGCGCACCGAGGGTTCCGTATCATTTTTGGACGTATAAAGTGAAAAAATCCGGACCGCATAACTAAGTTTGTTTGTGAAGGAATTTTGATGATTGACTAGTTAGGAACATCGTTTTATTTTTGGTGCTATATTTGGGTCAATTCCTATCAACCCTAATTATTTCAGATTTTTCGCCCCGCAAACTTCTGAGATAAGGGGGGGGGAATGGTATTTTTTTGGACATTTTTCATCATATGTCGAAAACTGTGAGACATAAAATAAAATAAAAATATATTTTGAAATGTGCAAATCAAATCCTTTCATATGATATTATGTCACTTGACCTAGTAACCCCAGTTTAAAATTTCTGATCCCCACTGCGGCCCCTTTTGCAATAAAAATAAAAATATTTTTGGACTTTTTTCATTTGCAATAAAGTTGAACAAGCATACTTTATAACTGTTCCAAATTTCAAGTCGATAGCATAAGTAGTTGCTGAAATACGCAGGTGTGATAGACAGACAGACAGACAGACAGACGAAGTCTCACCATAAGGGTTCCTTTTTAACCATTTTGGTACGGAACCCTAATTAGTAGAAATTTATATTTTAGTACTGAGACGTAACCATAATGCCCATAAACATTTTTTTTGGGGTATTAGTCTGTTCGTCTGTTTGTGCGCGCATCATGTAAAAAGTATTTAACGGATTTTGATTTGGCTTTCACAGTTTGGTAGCTTGGAGTCCAATTTAAAATCTAAGCCACATTTCATGTTATTCCGGTGGAATGAACCAGAGATACAGCTTGACCTCTTCGTAGTACTAGCCACCCTACACTAAGGAGGTCATTTAAAATGGTCTATTTTCTAGTAGACTTGTAGTATTTATTTCACTTTCTTGTTAGGATATTCTCAATACCAGCCCGAACTTGTGTCCGGTCATATAGGTAATAGGGTCGCCCCCTTTGGGACATAACTGGCAAAATGTGGTTACACTATACCTAACTGCCTACCCTCAGATCATAGAAACAAGGGAGATGTGCCAAGGTGCTACTAAAATTGACGCTTTGATACGGTCAAATTGACCGTATATAAAATGTACACGCTGGCGACGAACCGAACACGATCGATGATATAAATACAGTGTTTTAGTTTAGTGCTAGTGTTGAGTGACGATTAACAGTGTTAGATTGAGGGTGTGCGGAATTTTTAATGTGTGGGAGATCTTTATATTCACGAGGGGCGCTTGTAATTGTGTTGAAAAATGTACTAAAAGTGGCGACAGTTGTTCTCGTACTAATTTGCTATGATGGCATATCTCCTTGTTTTTATGATCTGAGTGCCTACCTCTACGGGGAATTCATCCGTGATGTTATCCTAGCTAATATTAGGTATAAAGTAGGTTTGTTTGTTATATTTTCACGCCTAAACTACTAAACCGATCAGCATGAAATTTTGCATATGCGTTGTCAGGGGTACAGAAAAGGACATAGGGTACCTTTTATCTAGAAAAAAGTACTGTTCCCGAGGGAAAAAACAATAAATTTCGACGGTCATAATTGCTTTAGGATGCTAGATGTCGCTACCTACATTAGGGCTGCCATAAATGCTGAAACGCCGACCGGGACATTTGGAATAAGATAAAAAAATGAAATCAGGAACTTTCACGTTTCATTTTTGGCAGATATTTATTAAAACGAAGTAGGTAATTATAATACGAAAAATCAACGATGATCCATTGAAAAAAAACCGGCCAAGTGCGAGTCCTCGCGCTCCGAGGGTTCCGTATCATTTTTGGACGTATAAAGTGAAAAAATCCGGACCGCATAACTAAGTTTGCTTGTCAAGGAATTTTGATGATTTTGAAAAAACTGTACTAGTACTGTACTAGGAACTTCGTCTTATTTTTGGTGCCATATTTGGGTCAATTCCTATCAACTCTAATTATTTCAGATTTTTCGCCCCGCAAACTTCGGAGATAAGGGGGGGGGAATGGTATTTTTTGGGACATTTTTCATAATATGTCGAAAACTGTGAGACATAAAATAAAATAAAAATAATAGGTCTTTACCTATGAAATTGCCGTTTTGTATGAAAATATTTAAACGATTTTTTTTCATGTATTTTTTATTTGTATTAATCGAAGTAATCACCCATGCAATCAATGCATCTTTGCCAATGCAGTGGCAGTTTATTGATGCCCTTCTTAAGGAAATCAGCTGGACGGGAGGCAACAAAAGCTTCAAAGGCATTTTGTACTGCCTCTCGGGTATTGAATTTTTTTCCCGCCAAGAAGTTATCCAAATTCTGGAAAAAGTAGTAGTCTGTAGGCGCAAGGTCTGGTGAGTAGGGCGGATGACGGAGAGCTTCCAACCCCAGTTCTTGCAACTTGGAGACCGTCTGCTGTGCAGTATCAGGTCGCGCGTTGTCGTGCAGGAGCAGTGGAGACGAGCGATTGACCAATGCTGGTTGGAGATGTGCCAGCTTCTTCATCATTGTGTTCAGTTCTTCACAGTACACATCTGCAGTAATGCTCACCCCGTTTGGTAAGAAGCTGTGATGAATCACACCGGCGCTAGACCACCAAACAGTGACCATCACTTTTCTAGGGGTAAGTTTTCGTTTAGGGCATTGTTTAGGTGCTGAAGCAGGATCCAACCAACTTGCTGAGCGCTTGCGGTTATCAAACAGAATCCATTTCTCTTCGCAGGTAACAATGTGGTTCAAAATTCCTTCATTTGTGTGTCTGTTGAGCAGTGCAAGGCACGTCTCGACGCGTACTTCGCGCTGGTGATCATTGAGTTCGTGGGGCACCCATTTGTCAAGCTTTTTTACCTTGCCAATTTGACGCAAATGGACCAATATTGTTTTGACGCTAACGTCGAAAGCTGCTGCTAATTCAGCCGTAGATTGTGTATCATCAGCTTCCACAATCACCTTTAATTCGTCATTGTCAACCAAAGTCTTCGGACGACCGCGAGGTTCATTTTTCAGGTCGAAATTTCCAGAACGGAAGCGAGCAAACCAATAACAGGTGGTGCGTTGGTTTGTAGTGTTCTAACTCCGTAAACGTCGTTGATGTTGCGTGCCGCTTGTGCGCGTTGTTGCCACGACGGTACTCGTATTCCATAATTACTCGAATTTTTAACGTATCCATGATGACGAAAAAGATTGAAATGCGATGAAAATGTAACACTAATCAATAAACAAATGACTACTTTTGGAAAAAAAAAACCATGTTTTTAAAATAAAATTAATTTGAAATTAGAATTCTTAGCCAAACAAAAATTATTTTGATTTGAAATGGCCAGTACTGCAGAACGGCAATTTCATAGGTAAAGACCTAATATATTTTGAAATGTGCAGATCAAGCCCTTTCATATATGTCACTTGACCCCACTTTGAAATAACCCCACTTACCCTAACCCTAACCCTACTTTGTAGTAACCCCACTTTGAAATTTCGGACCCCCACTCCGGCCCCTTTTGCAATGAAAATAAAAATATTTTTGGACTTTTTTCATTTGCAATAAAGTTGAACAAGCATTCTTTATAACTGTTCCAAATTTCAAGTCGATAGCATAAGTAGTTGCTGAAATAAGCAGGTGTGACAGACAGACAGACAGACAGACAGACGAAGTCGCACCATAAGGGTTCCTTTTTTACCATTTTGGTACGGAACCCTAAAAACGACATCCTAATTTTCTAAGGTTTACTCTACGTTCTCAGTGCAATTTCTTTTTTGCCCGTTCATATTTTATTAAAGTTCTGACTTTTTTAAAAATAATAACCCCTTTTCACCTTTTCCTGTTTTCGTCTATTGCGATGAAATCAACGAAAACACCTCTTCGACATGAGAATTGCGGCCTGGGATTACAGAAATTGGGACATTTGAAGATCATTTGCTTTTCTTTCGTGTATGTAACTATGCATGTCTATTGTCTAACTACCAAACCGGGACAAGTAACCTACTGACCGGGACATCGGGACACAACGCTTCAAACCGGGACATGTCCCGGTGTACCAAGACGTATGACAGCCCTACGCTACATGTTTGCTACGCGGACGAAGCCACGGGCAAAGTGTTAGTGTTTCATATCTAAAATGTTGACTCCAAGAAGAGGTATATTTTGTCGAACAAAGCGCTCTACCACTCTACGTAGAGTCGTCTTGAGTATCAATAGAAACGTAGAGTCGTTCCGATCGGTCGCTCTATGACTACGTAGGCCTTTATTCTTGAACTACAATAGGAACTAGTGATAAAAGTAGGCATTTTTGATACTAGCATTGCCCAATGGCTCTGCTTGCGTTAAAATCTTACAAGTAGGTATTTTTAGGGTTTAGGGATTTTTGCTTAAGTTTGATTCGGCACCGACTTCCGAAACTGGTTATTCATCATACTGGTCATCAGTATTTTGAATTTTTTAAAAGCGTTTTTTACTTTAAAAAGTTCTTTTTTCAATTTTTAGCTCAGATCATAGAGACAAGGAAATATGCCATCATAGCAAATTAGTACGGGAACAACTGATGCCACTTTTAGTACATTTTTCGACATAATTACGCGCATAATTAAGCGCTCCTTGTGAATAAAAAGATCTCCCACGCATTGAACATTCCGTTCACCCTCAATCTAACACTGTTAATTGTCACTCAACACTAGCACTAAACCAAAACACTGTATTTATACCATCGATCGTGTTCGGTTCGTCGCCAGCGCGTACGTTTTTAATATGAGCAATTTGCTCAAGATCAGGCATCAAGCTCGATAGCGCCTTGGCACATCTCCTTGTTTCTATGATCTGAGGCTTGAATTCATCTTTAGTCGGAACAATTTGCAAAGTGTTTTGCACTTTACCGCTAAAAGTTTAACACCAATACAGGGTGGCAGGTTAGACAGTGGAAATATTTAAAGGGGTCATTGTACTCATCATTATGAACAACTTTTACAATGGGACCAAACCTGAAATCGCGAAACAAAATCAGCTATTCCATACATTTTGTTGAGTTATGTGAACATAAATGTATGGAACAGCTGATTATGTTTTCGCGATTTCAGGGTTGGTATTCTAGTAAAAGTTGTTCATAATAATGAGTACAATGACCCCTTTAAATATTTCCACTGTCTAACCTGCCACCCTGTATATCCGAGCGTTATCCGAGCACTATAAAATAATGTGTTCGCGGATACGTGACGGCTGGTGTCGCGTCCGCGTCCAAATCTCGGCTATTTTAGAACTAGACGCGTTTTATATCCGACACATCCGTCCGTCTCTCGCACTTTGATGGAAAACTAGTGATGTACCGCGCGGATATTTTTGGCGGATATTGGTCGCGGATATTTTTTTTTGCTACCACGGATTTGAGATTGTGAACAATAGTTTGAAAAGAGACCTATGTCCAGAAGTGGGCTATGCCAATGTGTGTGTACATTCCAAAATGCAAAATGCATTGTATAAAAGCAAAAAAAATAGTAGGTACAAACACGTTTTCAATATTATTTAATAACTAGCTGTTCACCGCGGTTTCACCCGCGTTGCTCTACTCCAGGGTCGTAGCGTGATGTTAAATATATACTATACATTCCTCATGAATCTGGCTATGATATACAAAAAGAATTTCTCGAATCCGACTGGTAGTTCCAGAGATTAGCGCGTTCAAATAAACAAACTCTTCAGTTTTATACGAGTAATATTAGTATAGATTGGCCTACAATATTAATCAACAAAAACTTTGATCTCATCTAAAATGAGAAAAAACTTTAAAAGCATAAATCTAATAATAAAATCTCAATTCGGAAAACCTTAAAACGTCGTCTTAGAAAAATGATTGACGTTCGAAATTCGAATACAAACGTAACTTGCTACATTTTCACTAATGTATCAGCAGATCTGAAATAAATATTCATGTCAGATTACAATCTGATCGCTCACAGATTCTCGAGTGCCAGATATCTGAGTGCAACTATTTTGACATTATCGCAATGATTTATGTAAGTAAGTATATAAATCATTGCGATGATATTTATGTAGGTAAGTAGCAGTGGCGAAGGGTAAATTTTTGTAAGAGGTAAGTCGGAGCTACAAATGCTTACCTGTAGGGCTAACATGCGCGCCGCGACAAATTTTGTCGACTGTTTTGTCTCGCTCTTACTCGTGCGAATATGAGACAAATGCACGATAAAAGCGTCGACAAAATTATGTCGCGACGCGCATGTTAGGCGCTCTGGCCACGAAAAGCTAATTAATAAAAGTAGGCAATACTGTCTGTGCTATTTTTCAAAGGGAAGCCGGTAGGAATCGTGTCGTAGGGACCCTTCGCCACTGGTAAGTAGTAATAAGTAATACAGATGTGGATCACATGACGTCATTTGGGTTAGAGATTCTTTTTAGTTTTTAAGGGCGCTCTTGGAATTTGCCTCCTCTCTCGCTCGCACAGAACTATTTTTTAGAATGTTGAATGAAAAGATGCATTTTTGAAAAATGTAATCTGATAGTGAACTACAAAATAATAATAATTTTACAGGTAAATAATTAAAACACATTTCTACTGTGATATCTAATAAACAAACTTAAAAAACAATTATGATTTATTTTTGAGGTTTGTTTAACTCATGTGTTTTTAATAATTAAATTTGAGTTTATAATATTAAAATTATAATATGATTTTGTAGTTCGCTATCAGATATTTTTTTTTTAAATGCATCTTTTCGTTTAACATTCTTAAAATATATAGTTCTGTGCGAGCGAGAGACGTGCCGAATGCAAGAGCTCTCTTAAGTATTATTTGATGAAAACTTCGACTTTGTGAAATTAATTCCGCCGCATATTTATATAGAACATTGTAATAGTAGTTTGTTTATTTATCTTTTTAAAACTCACTTAATGATTATAAATTTTAGAAAAATGAGCGATAATTTAGTTAATTAAGTTTCGAAGCAATCTTCTGCTTAATTAATAGCAATCAAAACATGTTTTAAAATTAACTACATTCCGCCTTGTCTCTTCTTGACTTAGATAGATCGATCAATCATAAAGTCCAAAATTACACGCGATGACGTGATATGAATACGCGGAAGCAATTACACTCGTATATTTATCCGACGCCGATCGCAGACACAACACTATCATAAAACAACATCAATTTTATAGATCATTGATCTTTACCGTCTATTATTAAACTCTGGCGCACGTGTTCTCTATCTCGCTCGCACACTACACCAACACAAGCGTTAGAATAACACAGACATATAAATATCGATCCATCTTCGAAACATACCATCTTTATCGCACTTTAAAATGTTATGTATGTTAGAAAAAGATAGCTATACAATCGATTAGTAGTAGTGAATTCCAAATTGAGCGTAGTTACGTAGCGTTGGCTAGATTATGAAATAATGTAGAAGTGATTTTGTGTTTTGGCGTTGTCAGTATAATCGGAGCAAGATGGATCGACTGCATCGATTCGATGTTTAAAAAATAGATTCTAATGGGATTTTAAAAGAACATCTGCCTTCTAATAAGCTGCATTAGGTTATGCATTCCTGGTACCGCAATGAGAGGGAAGTGAGAATTTCCGGGAAATTATTAAACTAGAAACACTTCTTAGTAATTAATGTGTATTTTCTGAGTAGCGAATTTATTGGAAACGCGCCAGGGTCTCTTTGAACTATCACGTAGGTATTTAAATTACGTAATTAACCAACGAAAAGTTCCATCATTTATGGAATATTTCTAGTTATAAATATGAACCAAAGTCTTTGCAATATGTTCTCTTGACATAATTCAGTTAATTTTGATGATACCAATGGGGATTCTTGCTTGTTTTTGTATGGACAATACGAGCCTATGGAGGCTTCTTATAAGTCTCTACATTTTTTCTCTTTAGGCATTATTATATTTTGGATCATTCAAACTAATTGTTTTTATCTATTTCTGCCTGGTTACTGGCCTAGATGTAGGTATGACAATTGATTGTTTTGGCTATAAACTTGTAACATTTGGTAAGGTTGAAAAGACAGCTCTAAAAAACGACTTGTAATTGAAAGTCTTGCTCAGATATGAATAGGTACTTCGGATTAATAAATTGGTGACGCTGACGAGTGTTATTACTGTAAAAAAGGTCGTGTCTGTACATTGAAGATATTCCAGAAAAAAGCAGTTTAGTAGCTTGGAATCCAACTTAAAATCTAAGCCACATTACATCTAATTCCGGTAGGACAAACCAGAGATACAGCTTGACCTCTTCGTAGTACTAGCCACCGAACACCAAGGAGGTCATTTAAAATGGTCATTTTATATTATTTATAATCCACGTGGATGCAATCGCAGCCGAAAGCTTGAAAGATATAAAATTCAGGCGTAATGGACTCATATAACCTTGACACCCACAGTGAGAGAGGCGGGAGCTAATCATAGCTCAACGATTCAATATTATACAACACTAGCAGTTGCCCGCGACTTCGTACATGAAAATAGATGAAAAGTCGCCGATATGCCAGGTCCTAAGCTACATCTTTCTCAAATTTCATCCAAATCCGTTCAGCCATTTCATCGAAAACAAGTAACAAACACACACACAAACTTTCGTATTTATAATAATGCTGGGTTTTGCGGGCGGCTTCGCTCGTCTACAAAAGGTACCCTATGTCCTTTTCTATACCCCTAACAACGTATAAGCAAAATTTCATGATGATCGGTTCAGCGGCTTAGGCGTGAAAACGTAACAAACAAACCAACTTACTGTCGCATTTATAGATACTATTATGTAGTTGAGACTACGATATTGTGACTCTCAGATCATAGAAACAAGGAGATATGCCATCATAGCAAATTAGTACCGGAACAACTGATGTCACTTTTAGTACATTTTTCGACACAATTACGCGCATAATTAAGCGCTCCTTGTGAATAAAAAGATCTCCCACGCATTGAACATTCCGCACACCCTTAATCTAACACTGTTAATCGTCACTTAACACTAGCACTAAACTAATACACTGTATTTATACCATCGATCGTGTTCGGTTCGTCGCCAGCGCGTACGTTTTTAATATGAGCAATTTGCTCAAGATCAGGCATCAAGCTCGATAGCGCCTTGGCACATCTCCTTGTTTCTATGATCTGTGTTGTGACTCTCAACGTAATATTAACAGTGTCCTATCTCCATAATAGCTTGCTCTATGCACACACCTACGCTCACATTCACGCAGACATCCACAAATTGATTAATGTATCAGCATATTGGTGTACAAGACCTTTTTTCTTAATTTCACGGCCAGAACATGATGTACGTGCGTCCATCACTAGGAATTGGCCGCGGATTCACTCGGGATTTGCAAAGATGTCATTTATTATCCATCTGTCTTGTAGTGAGACTTATGACTGAGAGAACAGAGCAGGTGGATGAGAATTAAATGCTTCATACAATAGACTAGATATTATTTCACGTATTATCTAGACTAATAATTACGTTGTGTGAAGTTTAAATGAGATTTTAAAAAACACACACAGTGGGATATTTCGCTACAGATCTGAAGCTCGACTGGTGGAGTATGTTCATCTTAGGGCCTTATCTCATTAGGATGACATGGCAGCGACGCCAATTAAAACATGTCAAATTGTATTACGTAACCCTACCTCACTTGGCGACGGCTTGGCGTCGCCGCCAGCCCGCACGCCTCGCTGTGTTTGTGTGCGTCGACGCCACACTGGTTTAGTAAAATGGAGGAACGAGGTGAAATGTCCCTCCATTGAAAAGGGCGAATCCTCCCAACCGGGTGTTATTGTCTGGCGGGCCACTGCCTCGACAGTTGATGTCGGGTTTCTGTTTCTGTTGGACTCGCGCACGAAGGGTTCCGTACCTTTATTAAGATCGAGAAAAAAACAGCAAAAAATCACGTTTGTTGTATGGGAGCCCCCCTTAAATATTTATTTTATTCCGTTTTTAGTACTTGTTGTTATAGCAGCAGCAGAATTACATCATCTGTGAAATTTTCAACTGTCTAGCTATCACGGTTCATGAGATACACTGACTTACAGACGGACAGCGCGACGGAGTCTTAGTAATAGGGTTCTGTTTTACCTTTTGGGTACGGAACCAAAAACAGTTTGAAAAGCGTCTGTACAAGGAAAAATACTTCTTATTACGTACGTTTTTGGGCTTAAGCCAGAAGTGGATAACTCACATCACAAGATACAAATCGCTCGCAATTTATATATTTTTTTAAATGCATTTAGATTATTGTTTTCGATGTAGTCCACGTGGACATTTATAATCCACACGGATTAAAGATGCGAAAGCTTGTGTGTGTGTTTGTTATTCCATTACGCTGAAAGGCTGGACAGATTTGGATGAAATTTGACAAAGAGGTTGCCTGAGATCTGCACGCTTAGCATGCTTAAGCATAATCGGCCTATAATGTTCCCACTGCTGGGACACAGGCCTCCTCTGTGAGAAGTAGTGGGCCGTAGTCCACCACGCGGGCCCAGTGCGGGTTGGTGGACGTCACATGTCTTAGAATTTTTGGTTCTAGGACATGCCGGTTTCCTCACGATGTTTTCCTTCACCGTTAAAGCAAGTGATAATTAATTTCTAATACGCACATGACTTCGAAAAGTCAGCGGTGCGTGCCTCGGGATCGAACTCGAACCATTCGCCGTGGGAGGCACATGGTTAGACCGCTTAGCATGACCACGATAAACATATAGAATAGACAAAGTGACAGATTGTAGAAAGATTCCTACCGTTTTATGCATGAAGAAATGTTTCTATTTTTCAGTAGACAAAACTCTGCTAAGCCAAGCACGGGTCGCCGCGTGCTCGGGCAGAGGAGATGACGAGTTAGATAGAAAGAACTTTGTCTATTCTTTGGTAGAATAGAAATAGAATTGGTTATGCTTAAGCGCATATTAGGCATAGGCGAAGTCGTGGGTAACAGCTAACTAGTATCAAATATTATATACGCCAACTAAACATAACTATTTATATCTTGTACAGTACGGAAGAAAATTAGTGATGTCCCTAAGTTCTAAATTCGGATATTTTTTGACGCGTCGAAATTTTTTCCCGTCTTTTTTGTCGCCAACTAAAATCAACTGTCCGAATTAATAATAGCTTCGATGTTTATTTTTATTAGAGTTAATAATGGAATTATTTTGTCCATGGTTTTTTCACTTTGTACTTTCGGTATAGTTAAGTAGCAACCATATTCGGTATTTAACGATATCAGCATGTTATTAATTTTGATTGCATGTTTAAACTCGATTTGTTGTGTAAACTGTGATTGCCTTTAATTGAATGTTACCAACGTAAAAATTGTTATTCAATTATAAATGTATATTTGTATCAAAGGTACCTACCTTGTGGCCGTTTCTAGTTTCGAAGATATTTAATGTTTTGTGGAAACGTGACAATTTTTTTTTGCTATAAAAACAAATATCAAATCTTCTAGTTTAAGAACTTGTTCTTAAACTAGAAGATTTGATATTTGTTTTTATATTTTTAATTTACCTAATAGGTAGTTTTCAACTACAACTTACTATTTTGTGTTACTTTACAAAACTTAAATAAGCTGTTTTTATTTGTGTTAATTTTAATAGAGTTAGGCCATGTTGTTTCAACTTACAGTTACGTATCTGTAACCGTCAAATATGGCGGCTTGTACGACAATTTCATACTGACTTAACGATTACGTACTGACTTACGATTACAGATGGTTTGAAGCAACCCGCCCTTAGTAGATATTAAACCACAGATTTCAGGAAAACTGCAGGTTTTTTCGACAATGTTGCGGGAAAAAAAAGTTTTTTTAATAAAAGTAGGTGAAAAATTTTGATAGCATTTTAACCTATTTAAAGTGTTATTGTTGTTTCAGTACGGAAGCGTAATTGTGTGAGCCTGATTCGCTTTTGACCGGTTTATTTTACATATTAAAAAATTATAATATAATACTTAAGAGATAAATAAAGGAATAATGTTAATAGCATGTCTTAACAAAGCGCCAGGGCTTGCAGTCTCGACATTGTTAACGATGTCATCGCAAACTAGCGATCGCTAAACAATAACGAAAAAATCGGTTGCCGTAACCATGTTTACGATAAATGCCTTACGGCTGAAATACACCAAATCCGTCATCGGCCGAACTTTGCTCGTACGACGACGGCCGAACTCGGACGATTACACATACGATATCGACACTACACGACCGGTATTGTCGGCCAATGGCGGTCGTGTTGGTGTACGTGTACACCAACACGACCGCCATTGGCCGACAATATCGGTCGTGTAGTGTAGGTACGCGCTCTCTATAATTTACATGTGTTTGATTCAATCGTCCGAGTTCGTCGTCGAACGAGCAAAGTTCGGATTTAGTGTATTTCAGCCGTTAGTCTCTACAACCGAGATAATAAGCAAATCATATCGCGCCATATTTATTGTTGATTTCTACTGTTGTTGAGTTTAAAAACACCAACTTAATTACTGCAATCCTACATTATATCGAATACTTTGCGGGCTGTCAAAAATGGTCGCAAAGATATTCGCAAACATTACGAGAAATCGTCAAGTTAGCGAAAAAGTTCGCTATGATACCGATAACAAATCGATAGCTTTGATAGTAGAGACTATATCTAACAGTAGATACTATATCTATAGTAATATCTATCGTTAGAATCGGATCGCGACCGATTTCGGTCGTAAAGCGATCGCAATCTATGTCGAGACTGCAAGCTCAAGATTAAATTATGCCAAGGTCTTGTGTCCACTAGAGGTGGACACAAGACCTTGACTAGAGGTCTGGTGACTTGACTAGAGGTCTGGTGTACCGTGGGGCGTGGTCATTTAGTTGGTGTGTCTCGGAAAAATAGGGTTAAAGTTAAATTCACAACGCGCTTTTGTTTCGTCGCTTATTGTTGGCCGTTGGGTTGTATTATGTATGTAAAAATATATTTTTTATTAAAATTTTCCGATTTCCTAGACAGACATCGAAGGTCATTCTACACGTAACAGCTTCAGCAGTAACATCAGTTCTCATGTGTAACGGATACAGATAATTAATGTCTTATTGTTGTCTATGCGTACGACTTTGATGTCACACTGACTGATCAGGGTTGCTGTTTGAAGCTGTGTACTTATAGAACACTGCTGCCGGTACCGGCTTATTGGAATTTTATGGGATAGTAAATTATGTAGGATTAGCTGTTGCCTCAACTTCGTCCGCGTGTCCCACAGGAACTGTGCATTCATTCGAAGTAAACAAAAAATAACCGACTTCAAAAATCCACTACAAAGAAAATAATAATTTTGGTTTCGGAAGTCGGTGGCTTTGGTTTTTGTTTGCTTTTTTTTGCCACCGACTTCCGAAACCAAAATTATTATTTTCTTTGTTGTGGATTTTTGAAGTCGGTTATTTTTTGTTAAAAAAGTTTTTTATTTTTCCCTTTTTAGTTCTTTATCCCGTGTTAGATTACTTTCACGAATTCGTTCAACAGTAAATCTTCTACGGAGTGTGTACATTTATGCATATAACTTTTTACATAGGAATCATTACATAATGTATTATACACTAAAACCTTCCTGAAAGTATGTAGATTACGTTACCCCCACGAAAACCCCATCCAAATCGCATCAGTAGTTTTTGAGAAAATCGCGCACATACAAACATACATACTTACATACATACATACATACATACATACATACGGGACGAATGCAGAACCTCCTTTTTTGAAGTCGGTTAATTAAAAAGTAGTTTAAATCACTCAAAGATAATGTAGCTTTCTATCAGTGAAAGAATTTTTAGAATCGAATCTTAGAACCAAACATTGGATGTCAGTTTTATAGGTCAAATTCGGAATTGTTTTGAATTTCTGGCGACATCATAACAAATATTAATTACGTGTTAAATAGAACCATTAATTAATCATTTTACACTTCATTAACAATAATACGTCGTTATTTTATGCACTTATAAACCCCTTCACGTAACCATAATTAAAATTTAATGAGATAGGAAATTGTATAGATTGCTACGTACCAGATTTTGATGTATTTTCACCGTGTGTTGGTATTGCAATACTCCTTGAATTAAACGTAGCGTAGCGCAAGAATTGTTGGTATAGCTTACCTGTAACAAAAAATATTAGTTAATATTGAAAGAAAGAAAAAACAACACACGTAGGTACAGATAGGGTAACAAAATTAAGAAGAAAAAATATAAAAAAATAACAGAATAAAAATAGAAATAGAAATAGAATAAATATATAAAAATAGAACAAAACAAAAAACAATAAAAATCGTTTTTAAAAAAAGTTGCGTCGCACGTTATGTAAAAAGATCGCTCAGCAAAATGTTGTGCCTATGGCAACATTGGCCTAGAAGAAACCGATTCACTCACGACTTGAAGACACCCAGATTGTTGACTCCGGCAGCGTATTCCACTGTTTGACGGTTTTCACAATGAAAGTGCAATCAAAAAAATTAAGCTTTCCATCTATTACAACGCTCTATTTGCAAACAAGTCGAGAGCCAAACCGCAATTGTTTTTAACCATAAACGACAAGAATTGATCTCTGTCAGTGAAAGTCGTAAATTGCTAGCGATAATCTTTGGAAATTGTTGTGATTGGATATGCTACATGTCTCCCATTCAGTGGCGGTCCAAGGGGAGGGGGGGGTCGTAGGGGTCATGACTGAATCTGGCTATCATATAAATCAAGATTTTTTGGAATCCGACTGGTAATTCCAGAGATTAGTGCGTTTAAACAAACTAACGACTTACGTTAACTATTTGAATGGTTCGAGTTCGATCCCGAGGCACGCACCGCCGACTTTTCGAAGTCATGTGCATATTAGAAATTAATTATCACTTGCTTTAACGGTGAAGGAAAACATCGTGAGGAAACCGGCATGTCCTAGAACCAAAAATTCGAAGACATGTGACGTCCACCAACCCGCACTGGGCCCGCGTGGTGGACTACGGCCCATTCCCTCTCACAGAGAGGAGGCCTGTGTCCCAGCAGTGGGAACATTATAGGCCGATTATGCTATGCTAAACAAACTAACAAAAAACTCCTCAGCTTTATTTGCTTTATTTTAATCATATAAACTAGCGCGCTCGCGGCAACTCCAGCGTTTTTTTGGGATAAAAGGTAGCCTATGTGTTATATTGATAAATAAGCTATACTAGCTTCCGCCCGCGGCTTCGCCCGCGTTTTCCGGGATTATAGTATTCCAGATTATAATCTGTATGCCAAATTTCATCCAAATCCGTCCAGCCGTTTCAGCGTGAAGAAGTAACATACACACACACACACAAACTTTCGCATTTATAATATTAGTGTGATTACCACGATTCGCGTGAAAGAGCAACAAAGATCCATCTATCCATCCGTACATCCTCACAATCTTCGCGTTTATAATATTAGTAGGATCCGTCCCTAATCACAAGAGTCCTAACCAGTCTTCATGTAGGTAGGTACATAAGCAGGCTCTCTGCCCACCCCTTCCAAAGCAAGGTACATGAAGGTAGGCTGTTACACCGCTTTTATAGCCGATCCAGGTCAACTGCTAACTGAAGCGGCTATTTTCGCAAAATGAAAATAAAATCCGGGCAAAAGGCTAGTAAATAAATTGCGAATTCAGCAACTGTAAAATAGGAGTGTTAGGGGTGCGCATGTACCCCGTGCGGATATCAGCGCGGATATTTATTTGTGCGGCATATGCGGACAAAGTGCGAAACGAGCATATCCGCGGTAGTTTCAAAGTCGCCCCTATATCAGAGAAGCTAACCGAGAGCCGTCTCAGATGGTCACGTGATGCGAAGGGACGAGGAACATAACATACAACATAACAATAGTGAAGAAAGCTTTGCAACTACCTGAACATAACAGAGGTAGAGGACGACCTCCGGCTACATGGTGGACTAGCATGACAAAACTCCTATTGGACGAAGAACTGCCCGACCCGACAACCCAGGACAGATTGTCCTGGCGCTAGAAAATTAGGAGAGCCGACCCCACCTAAAGTGGGATAGAGCTAGGAAGAAGAAGAAGTACTTATATGCTGATGCAAATATTTTGTTTTTGAAACGAGTCAGCAACTTTAAAATAGGATTGCTAGGGTACCGTGGATATACCCCTCACGGATACCAGCGCGGATATTTGTGTTCCAAGTGTGTCTGATGCGGATATTTTTTTTTGGTACGAGGTTTCTTAACGCAGCTTGTATATCTTGAAAGAGACAGAGAGAGATAGTCGCATAGAGGAGACATCACGCTTTTTCCTTACGTGACGATTTCTACCAGTCAACAGACTGGTAGAAATGTCTCTTTTAAGGTGAAAAGAACTTCGTTCCTGAGGTTACACTCGACCGCTCATCTTTTTTAGAGTTCCGTAGTACCTCAAAAGGAAAAATGGAACCTTTATAGGATCACTTCGTTGTCCGTCTGGCATGACCATGAGTGAAGCCATCTGCTCATAGATGGCGCCACTAAAAGTATGCAATACCGCCATCTATGATCAAGATATGATATATCTACTATGATGTAATAGCGGCATAGATGGCACTATTGTATATTTCGAATCATACTCGCACTTGTCCGTTTCTTTTTTGTTTTTTTCAATTATGTTTTCGTCCAATCGCTGCGAGCTATAAATTTTCTTATCTGATGTATAAAGTTTTGTAGTACGAATTGTAGGTAAACGCGTTTTATGATGATTTTTACGAGTTTCTTACTACTTTCTAGATGATAAACTAACAATGTAGTAGATTTATTGTTATTCAACATACATTTCTTTTCTCACGTCGAGTCAGTAACTAATAAATTAATTTATCCTAATATAATAAAACTGAAGAGTTTTGTTTGTTTAAACGCGATAATCTCTGGAACTAGCAGTTGGATTTAAAAATTTATTTTTGTATATGACAGTCAGTTTCATAAGGAATAGTATAGGCTTGTAGGGACACAATGTATACGTGTAGAGACAGACTGCTGACGCATTGGTTTTGTATACAGGCGCCTGTATACAAAACCAATGCGTCAGCAGTCTGTCTCTACACGTATACATTGTCTCCCTACACTATAGGCTATTTAACATCACGCTATGACCCTTAGGAGCCGAGCAAAAGGAATAAAAAATCAGAAAGAATGCTAAGTGATAGTGAATGTATAGATGTATAGCGCGAGCAGGTACATAATAACGTCCCTGCTTCGCACGGGTGCAATGCTGATATAAACCTTTCTCTTGAATCACTCTATCTATTAAAAAAAAAACCGGACAAGTGCGAGTCGTACTCGCGCACCGAGGATTCCGTATAATTCTTGGACGTATAAAGTGAAAAAATCCGGACCGCATAACTAAGTTTGTTTGTGAAGGAATTTTGATGATTTTGAAAAAACTGTACAAGTTAGGAACATCGTTTTATTTTTGGTGCCATATTTGGGTCAATTCCTATCAACTCTAATTATTTCAGATTTTTCGCTCCGCAAACTTCGGAGATAACTGGGTGGGAATGGTATTTTTTTGGTCATTTTTCATTTTATGTCGAAAACTGTGAGACATAAAATTAAATAAAAATATATTTTGAAATGTGCAGATCAAGCCCTTTCATATAATATGTCACTTGACCTAGTAACCCCACTTTAAAATTTCGGACCCCCACTCCGGCCGCTTTTGCAATGAAAATAAAAATATTTTTGGACTCTTTTCATTTGCAATAAAGTTGAACAAGCATTCTTTATAACTGTTCCAAATTTCAAGTCGATAGCATAAGTAGTTGCTGAAATAAGCAGGTGTGACAGACAGACAGACAGACAGACGAAGTCGCACCATAAGGGTTCCTTTTTTACCATTTTGGTACGGAACCCTAAAAACGCATCAAATCCGTTGCGTAGTTTTAAAGATCTAAGCATATATAGGGACAGACAGACAGCGGGAAGCGACTTTGTTTTATACTATGTAGTGATAAAACAGCAGGTGAAATCGCGGGTCATAGCTAGTGTTGTATATTTCTATAAATAAACCTGTTCAAACCAGTTTTACGAGTCAATATTTCAAGCGTTTAGTTCTTGATCGCGCGACGTCTGTAATAATAATAACTGGTTATTTTTAGCAAATAAACACCGAAAGAAATTCACAAGCCAAGGTCATTTTACCCGATTGCGCGACGCAAAGGGGGGTAATGAGTTTATTTTAACAGTCTAGCAGACGTCATGGAATAGTTCAATAAATCTATCCTAATACATATTATAAAAAGAGAGTGCTGCGTTTTTGTGTTTAAGTGGAGGATAATCTACTACTAGGTATCTACTACTAAATTCTGAAAATTCTTTCAGTAATAGGGAGCTACAACATTCCTGAGTGCTATAGCCTTTTTCATGGATCACGCGGACGAAGTCGCGGGCAATGTGCTAGTATTATGTAAAACCTTGGTCTATTGAAAAAAAAAAAAAAAATGTTTATTTGCACCTTCAATTTAAAGTTATACAAAATCATAAAACAAGTTAGTAATAAAGTAGGCTAAAGGTAGTTAGTATGTAAAGTATTTAAAACATTTCAAAGAATTATGGTGCCGATTCTGTTGTTTACGAACTAAACTAATTAAGTCTTATTAAGTCTCTTTCTAATAAAAAATATGAGAAAGGGATAAAATATATTTAATCCTGTCAAATTAGTCCACTTAAATAATTTGTATGTCAATTTAGTCGTAATCGCAAAAGTCACGACTATTTTCCCGTAAATGACAAAGGCGTAGACGAATTTGACAGCAAAATATTTTCTGTCCTTTTTCAATGATATTTGTAATACACAAATCAGCACCAATATCAGCCTATTGTAGTCCACTTTTGAACACAGGCGTAATTGAAAAACAAAGCCGCTTTTACTTTAACACCAACACAATGGCATAACACACTTACATCACCTATAAAACTCTCCGCAATATTGTAATCAAGTGCGGATATTTCAAAGAGCGGATATCCGCTCGCGTCACATCCCTACTTCATCACGGATGGCGGCACCTCAACTCGCACTAGTGCTAACTCGAAATAGTTGCGTGTCCTGCGGATACCGAGATATTAGGGTTCCGTACCAAAATGGTAAAAAAGGAACCCTTATGGTGCGACTTCGTCTGTCTGTCTGTCTGTCTGTCTGTCTGTCTGTCTGTCACACCTGCTTATTTCAGCAACTACTAATGCTATCAACTTGAAATTTGGAACAGTTATAAAGAATGCTTGTCCAACTTTATTGCAAATGAAAAAAGTAAAAAAATATTTTTATTTTCATTGCAAGGGGCCGGAGTGGGGGTCCAACATTTCAAAGTGGGATTACCAAGTCATGTGATATATCATATGAAAGGGCTTGATTTGCATATTTCAAAATATATTTTTATTTAATTTTATGTCTCACAGTTTTCGACATAATGATGAAAAATGTCTGAAAAAATACCATTCCACCCTTATCTCCGAAGTTTGCGGAGCGCAAAATCAGAAATAATTAGAGTTGATAGGAATTGACCCAAATATGGCACCAAAAATAAAACGATGTTCCTAACTACTACAGTTTTTTCAAAATCATAAAAATTCCATCACAAACAAACTTAGTTATGCGGTCCGGTTTTTTTCACTTTATACGTCCAAAAATGATACGGAACCCTCGGTGCGCGAGTACGACTCGCTCTTGGCCGGTTTTGTTTTTCAATAATGCTACAGGTATCTTAGTTTGTATGTACAATCTTTATTTTAAAAGAGAAACAAAGATTAACGATGGAGCTGTGTTACTCTACAAACATACTTAAACTTTTTTTTGCTACGTGCTACGATTCATATACATAATCAAACTCACCTTTTGGTTTTACTATTGCTACCATTTGTATTGTACTAATGATTATATTTTAATTTAATTTAAACCTTCATAATAGAAACATACGTATACCTATTATAATCTACTATATAAAAATAAGTCGGGTTTTCCTTCCTGACGCTATAACTCCAGAACGGACGAACCGATTTTCACGGTTTTGCATTCGTTGGAAAGGTCTCGGGCTCCGTGAGGTTTATAGCAAAGAAAATTCAGGAAAATTTCAACAGAAAAACGGCAAGATGAAGAACGGCCACCAGATGGCTTCGTTTTTTTTTTGTTGTTTACAAAAAAAAAAACATAATTTATGACATATGACATATAATATAATATGACATATAATATATAACATATGAAATTCACTTTTAGTGTTATTTTTAACAAATCTAGTTTGATTTCGATTTTGATGCGTTGGAGAAACATTGATTTAACCTCATAATAAGGGCGGGTTGCTTCAAACCATCTGTATTCGTAAGTCAGTACGTAATCGTTAAGTCAGTATGAAATTGTCGTACAAGCCGCCATATTTGACGGTTACAGATACGTAATTGTAAGTTGAAACAACATGGCCTAAGTATGGCGATAGATCTTCCCCGAACGAATTCTTTTATAAGGACCTACCCCTACTAATTTATTCAAAAGCTCTTCATATAAAGGTCACCGTCAACTAACGCAGCTACAAAAATAAAACATAGCAGCCTAAAGCCACTATAATGCCGTATCGACCGCTTACACCTCATTACGGTTGGCCTCGCCCCGGAACACTGCGGGACTCGCTTCCGCCCGGACTCGGGTAAAGTCCCGGGAAACGGGATTACGTGAGATGAAACGTTTTTAGAAAAATATTACTGATGAGTTATGATGAATCTATAATTATGCTGTTGACTTGGAAGTCTGCAGGTATTACTAAGACTTTAGATCAGTCTAGCCTCAGATTATATAAACGAGGGACATATGCCAAGGCGCTATTGAGCTTGAGGCTTTAGGGTCATCACAGACGTCCGGAAAAATTAAGAAGGTGAATGAGGTACCTATTTTACACATATTGTCCGATTGCGGCTGGAAACGTTTAATTTATGAACGATATCGTTCAATTTGTGAACGATATCATTCAATTTATGAACGATATCATTCATTCGTTCTCTGAATCCAGTTAGCCATTATATACGGACGTCTGTGATGAGCCTTAGTGGTCACATTGACCATAATTAAAAAGTACACGCTGGCGACGGACCGAACGCAATCGATGATATAAATACAGTGTTTTAGTTTAGTGCTAGTGTTGAGTGACGATTAACAGTGTTAGATTGAGGGTGTGCGGATTTTTTTATGTGTGGGAGATCTTTATATTCACAAGAAGCGCTTGTAATTGTGTCGCAAACAGTTCTAAAAGTGGCGACTGTGGTTCCCGTACTCATTTGCTATGATGGCATAACTCCTTTTTTCTATGATTTAAGAATCTAGCCCTTCTAAAGTGTGTCACGGTCCAATCTTACTAAATGTGGCTGAATATCAGCGTTTTCCATGAATCGACTGCCATCTGACCTTCGTAACCCATTGCTGGGTGATACTGTTATTCTAAGGTTATGTACCTACTTAAGTTACAGTCAGACATTCGAGCTTGTATCTGCTAGTATTTACTGAAAAGCTCATTCTTGTGATACCTGGGTGACTTATTGATCTGGGATATGCGTGTAAACGAATAAAATAATTTAAAAACAATGTGCGGTCAGGAACGAAGTTGTTTACGCCTAATAGAAAAAAAGACAGAAAAAAAGTCGTATGGAGGGGGTATAACTATTTTTCCAGTTATATTAGACTTTAATAAAGACAACGAGGTCTATGATTACTAGCATGTATGAAATGTGATGTAAACTAGATATTCATTTTACAGAAATCAATGTCCTGTCCCGCTTACGTCTACATAACTTAGACCATTCTTATGCTCTAAGCTACATAACCATACATTTTTCATGTCTATATGATTGTTATAACTTTATTCTGTTTTAACTATCTTTAATCGACCTAAAAAACTGTCTCCAACAGAAAACGAAATAAAAAACGGGAGCTATCTAAAATAAATTCAACCAATTTCCCGCGTTCCCGGGACCGTCTCATTCCCGGACGTTCCCGGAGCCCCGCCTTTTCCGCATCACTATCTCGTGTCAAATTGTTGAAATTTTAATTTTATTTATCATCATGGTAACTTGTAGGCTTGTCGGAGTTACTGGAAGGTTGCCAGCTCCCAAGCTATAATATAATAATATCGATTATTTTGTTTAAAATATAATAATTTTGATGTGTAATCGATTCGCGACCTTGTGCCTTCAGTCTCGTATGCGACGGAGTCTTTTGCTAATATTATTATAGATTAGCTTACGAATATTTGTGTTTAAAAAAAATAACGGTAATGTTTCTGTTAATAGTTTAAAAACTTCGCAACTAACCTTCCTTTTATACAAAGATGGCAAAGAGGCGTACGGTCGCCTGATGGTAAGTGGTTACCATTTACCATAGCCTATGGCATCGTCCTAATAGAACGCGAATGCGCGATCATCGTGGGTTCGCGCCTCAGATCATAGAAGAAAATTTTTAGATTTCTATGGTTCGCGCGAATTTTACTCGTACGAACGCCCGATATTGAAATCGAATAGGTATTCTAACAAACATTTGAATCGCGCGACCGCGTCGTGCGATTGTCAAGACACCTATTCGAGTTCAATATATTAGACCGCACGGTTGTCGCAGTGGCTGAGAGATTGGCTGCTGTGCGACGGGTCGCGGGCTCGATTCCCGCATTGCACATAGGTCTGGCTGTTTGTGTATGTGAAATTTGTGTTTGAAAACGCACCCACGATACAGGAGAAAACCTAGTGTAGGGCAACGTTTTTAAAAAAAAATATATATATATATATATATATATATAATTCTTTTTGTATATGATAGCCAGATTCATGAGGAATAGTATAGGCTATTTAACATCACGCTACGAGCCTTAGGAGCCGAGCAACGGGGGTGAAACCGCGGGGAACAGCTAGTATTTTCTATTACATGTTTTAGCGAATCATGGCGTAATACTTACTCACACAGTAATCATTACGATTGAAAATATAATGATGTGAAATAGATCGTTGACCTTGACCTTGAAAATGTAACCGGAAACGGGAAGTATTTACGTTGGATTGAACTATGAAATATTATTGTACCGATACTAATCGGTTAGTTTGGTACGTTAGTATTATATTATCTGTGGTTTGGTGTTGGTAGTGAAATTATATTTCGTTATGTTTTCTATTATTTAAAAGTCTAAACTATAGTGCCTGGGTTCTTAACCTGGGGGTAATTACCCCCTTGAGGGTAAAACAGCTATTCTGCGGGGGTAATAAGGCTGGTAATAGATAAAATCATCATCTGCCTAGCCTTTTCCCAAATTATATTGGGGTCGGCATCCAGTCTTACTAGTTTTTGGCTGAATATCAATATTTTACGTGGAGCGACTGCTATCGGACCTCCACAACCCAATTAATGGGTAATACCGGTATTCGAATGTTAGACCAGCTGTCAGACTCTTAGGGCTTCTGACTACCCGTAACGATTGTCAAAGATATTCCTACGACAACCGGGACCGACTGCTTCACGTGCTCTCCGAGGCACGGAGGGGTCTCGATGTGTAAAGAACGGTCACCCATCCAAGGACTGACCGCGGCAAGCGCAGCTTAACGTCGCAGATCGATCGATCAGCGCGGCCGTCATTTAGCCACGAGCCCCTCCCTGGTAACAGATAAAATATAAATCATTAAATTAAAAAGCTTGCAAATTCAAAACAATACCAACCTTCATTCACAACGAGCATCATTAATTCATGAACTTTTTGTGCAATTTATATGAATAGTGAAGATTATTGTACTTTCATGTGATAACTTTTTAAAGGGGGGAGGGGGGACATTAAGACTTAGACAAGAGTGACATACAGGGGAGCCAATATTGCGTCGAAGGAGACTTTTATGTGAAACCTACTATACATATGCTTTGGGAATTATCAAGGTACCTATATTAAATTAATAATTGCTGACCTTGCTCTGCTGCCCTGGTACATTCAGAAAGTGGTCACGGGCATGCCGCATATATAATTGTGGCGTATAGACCCGTCTAGACTAGTGCTTTCACCTACTACTGGTAGCTGAGGTGGAAGTGGGTCGCGAGGGACCGTTCTTATGTTTTATGTTGCCCTAGTACTCCTTAGTAATGTGCTACACTACTTTATATGTAATTTTCACCAGTATCATGACGATTTGCCATCATTGTTCCATTATGAGAGAGATAGATATAGAACGGATAGTTCCATCCCTTTTTCCCTAACACGAATTTAAAATAATTATCTGATAATTGGTGTCTGTCATTACGTCAATATGGCAAACAAGATAGAGGCGAAAGAAAATTAGTGCTGTCGAATAGTTGAACTACATCAAGTAGACGACACCTCAAACTACCTTGAAAATTAGTTTGACAATTCTAAATGTCTTTTCTCTTTCGTGTTTCACCTGTTAGTGAAAGACATAGCATTATTTTTGAGTTAAATTAAATGGTACCTAATATACTGTAGCGAGGCTTTAAAATTGCTCTACTTTCGTCAAAGCACGTATTGACCTTTGTCCTTCTAGAAGTACATAAAACACAGTTACAGTAGGTAGTACCTATGTACATAAACGATGTAACAGTGCTTAGTATTCATCCCTTACATTCACCCCCAAAAGGATGTCTGATTAAAAGACCTCGAGGTCAAGTCACCCTGTAATTTATACGCACCGAGTCAGGGTTACAGGTCAATTAATTTGGGAGAACCCAAGAATTGCCAAGGCGCAGATGTGTGGGATAGGGGTGGGAAAAATTGGGATATTTATCTGAAATATCCGCACTATTCAGTTTTTATTTTTCTAAGTTTTTTTATGTAAATATAATCGTTAATTAATTCGATGAATATACGGATATTCAGAAATGTAATCCAAATACATCAGAATGTAGGAAAACTCAATTTGAATAGGTACTTTGCATGGACGAAATAAATTTTCCATCGATGTTTCAAGACCTCAGATCATAGAAACAAGGAGATATGCCATCATAGCAAATTAGTACGGGAACAACTGATGCCACTTTTAGTACATTTTTCGACACAATTACGCGCATAATTAAGCGCTCCTTGTTAATAAAAAGATCTCCCACGCATTGAACATTCCGCACACCCTCAATCTAACACTGTTAATGGTAACTCAACACTAGCACTAAACTAAAACACTGTATTGATACCATCGATCGTGTTCGGTTCGTCGCCAGCGCGTACGTTTTTAATATGAGCAATTTGCTCAAGATCAGGCATCAAGCTCGATAGCGCCTTGGCACATCTCCTTGTTTCTATGATCTGAGTTCAAGACTTTCGTATCTTAAACAATATTAGATCTAATCCTAAACAACAAGCTAGATCTTCGAGTCAGGCATAGTGTAATCATAATAGCAGCCAGCACCTAGTTGCTATCATCACCATGGTTTTAATTTTGTCATCCATTACGGCGTGTTTCTAAATCCGTATTTCCGATAACTAGCTCAACACAATGGATGTTGCTGAAAATGAAAGCCGTGGTGATAGCGACAGTAGGGTTGATTAGTTAATAGCTCAGATCATAGAAACAAGGGAGGTGTGCCAAGGCGCTATTGAGCTTGATGCTTTAATTTGCCCACATTGGGCGTAGTACAAAAGTACACGCTGGCGACGAACCGAACACGATCGATGATATAAATACAGTGTTTTAGTTTAGTGCTAGTGTTGAGTTACCATTAACAGTGTTAGATTGAGGGTGTGCGGAATTTTTAATGTGTGGGAGATCTTTATATTCACGAGGGGCGCTTGTAATTGTGCTGAGCAATGTAGTAAAAGTGGCGACAGTTGTTTCCGTACTAATTTGCTATGATGGCATATCTTCTTGTTTCTATGATCTGAGGTTAATAGCAATAATCTAAGAAAAAAGTTCTAACAATTCTCGGAATATCTCGTAAATGCTTAGCAGACAGTCCAATGATCCAATATGGCGTGTTGATTAAAAGACCTCGGAGGTCAGTTGTCGCCGCGTCAGGGGGTGTGGTACACGGTCACTGATTGGAACATTAATAACGTACCACCTATTAATTGAAGAAAATGCTAGGTAGGTACTAGTGGGAAAATAGTTTAAGTGTACTCGCGTATTTTCGAATGAAGTTCCTTAACGCGGCTTGGGGTGAGAAATCGTCACCGGTAACAACGCGATATTGTTATCTAATATTAATTAGGTACGGTAATGTTTGACTGAACACTTTATCAATAAAATATCAATCCTCGTTAAAATAAGTCGTTCCATCGTCAAAGGTATTTAATAGAGATGATTTTTGCTGTTTACTTTATGTTATTTGGACGCATAGTTTAAGAGATAACACGTAAACTAAACCGTGCGAAGCCAGGCGGGTCAGCTAGTGGGCAGTAAAAGAAACGCTCGTATGAATATGTACATTATTGGAACTTCGTTCCTGGCGGGGTCCCCTGACCGCACACGTTTTGTTTATTTTTAACCGACTTCATTAATTAACCGACTTCAAAAAAGGAGGTTCTGTATTCGTCCCGTATGTATGTATGTATGTTTGTATGTGCGCGATTTTCTCAAAAACTACTGATTCGATTTGGATGGGGTTTTCACTAACGTAATTTACATACTTTCAGAAAGGTTTTAGTATATAATACATTATGTAATCATTCCTATGTACAAAGTTATAGGCATAAATGTACACACTCCTTTACTGTTGAACGAATTAGTGAAAGTAATCTAACACGGGATAAAGAACTAAAAAGGGAAAAATAAAAAACTCGGTTATTTTTTTGTTTTGGTGGCTTTGGTTTTTGTTTGCTTTTTTTTGCCACCGACTTCCGAAACCAAAATTATTATTTTCTTTGTAGTGGATTTTTGAAGTCGGTTATTTTTTGTTAAAAAAGTTTTTTATTTTTCCCTTTTTAGTTCTTTATCCCGTGTTAGATTACTTTCACGAATTCGTTCAACAGTAAATCTTCTACGGAGTATGTACATTTATGCCTATAACTTTGTACATAGGAATGATTACATAATGTATTATATATTAAAACCTTCCTGAGAGTATGTAGATTACGTTAGTGAAAACCCCATCCAAATCGAATCAGTAGTTTTTGAGAAAATCGCGCACATACAAAAATACATACATACATACATACATACATACATACTTACATACATACATACGGGACGAATACAGAACCTCCTTTTTTGAAGTCGGTTAAAAACTCGGTTATTTTTTGTTAAAAAAGTTTTTTTGAATGACCTCTCGCAGTCGACCTGTCAGTAACAGCCTGTAGATACCTACTGCTTAACCGGACTTCTAGTGAGGACTTACAAAATGCCTCCAGGCAGGCTTACAACTACAAAAACCTTGCAAACTAAGCGACCACATGGTAAGGGCGTCATTGCGTGTATGCGATTTAAAAACCACATAATTTTACGTCAACTTTTTTTGCTATTTCAATCTACTAACTACTAGAAGCATGTAAACAAGCCGTTACAGCTAAAACCATTAGTAAACTGTTAGCATGATACCCGCCGTCAGCCCTGCCGATGTATCCACACTATTAGATTACCCCGTGACAATTACCCCGGTCGGAACTACCCCGACAGTGACTACTCCGCGTGCCACAGCGGTAACACCGGTAATTTTAACCGAGAACCAGTTAACTTCTCAATTATTAGAAATAACTCTAGCGTGTTAGAAAACACGCTAGAGTTATGTTTTAACTGAGATTTCTAGAAAAAAGAAAGATAGTTATCATTTAGGATTAGGTACTATGCTCAGATCATAGAAACAAGGAGATATGCCATCATAGCAAATTAGTACGGGAACAACTGATGCCACTTTTAGTACATTTTTCGACACAATTAAGTGCATAATTAAGCGCTCCTTGTGGATAAAAAGATCTCCCACGCATTGAACATTCCGCACACCCTCAATCTAACACTGTTAATCGTCACTCAACACTAGCACTAAACTAAAACACTGTATTTATACCACCGATCATGTTCGGTTCGCCGCCAGCGCGTACGTTTTTAATATGAGCAATTTGCTCAAGATCAGGCATTAAGCTCGATAGCGCCTTGGCACATCTCCTTGTTTCTATGATCTGAGGGTACTATGATTATATTTATTAGTATACTAGCTTGCGCCCGCGTTTCTGGGATAAAAATTTGGCTATGTAGGTATTATTCTGATGTTTATGCTATATTACTGTTAAGTTTCATTAAAATCCGTTCTGCTACGTAAGAAAATGACATAACGCGAAGGTGCGCCCGCGCAGACGCGTGACAGACAATGCGCGCTCCATTGATCTGGTTACCAAGACGGACAGACGTAAGCGTTCGTAGCTTCGTAAACACCAATACTTTGAGAACTCCTATCGAGATCGTATAGTCATCGAGTCGTTATCGTGTCGCTATCGACACATTTTGTTGAGAAATGTAACAGCGTCATGTGAGCGTATTTGAAAACCAAATAAATGTCGATTCTGTTGTTTACGAACTAAACTAATTTAGTCATATTATGTCTATAATAAATAACATGAGAAAGTGATAGAAGATACCTACCAATTTAATCTTGTCTTGTCCACTTGAATAGTTTTAATGTCCATTTAGTCGTAATCGCAAAAGGTCACGACTATTGATAAAATGATATTTTATTCTGTAAATAGGTTACAGGTAACACTTTTACACGTCAAAAATTGTTTTGATTTTTAAGCTAGATGAGGTCGGTGTTTCCTATCTGACTACCTTTGAGAAGAAACACCGAAACAAACTCAAAGGTCAGTCTCTTTTAAAGTCCAGACAAATTAAAATGAAACTATGCAAGGACCATGCAGGTTAGTCTGGAATGGCCTTTAAAGGAAAGAGCCATACAGATTTGAGTGGACCTATCCTGACTGTGCGTGTGTATTTTCCCGTAAATGACAAGGGCGTACATTATTTTGATAGTTCTAAATATTTTCTGTTCTTTTTTAATGATATTTGTAAGAAAGAGATATAGTGTGATTAAAATTAGTTTAGTGCGATGTTCAACAGAATCAGCACCATTGTCGAATTTTTGAAGTAGAACTGGAGCCCTGCCTATCCCCTCGAGAATTCGGTCATAGCGGTAACCGAGTGACTTTTTTGTAAGTAGACTTGATTGTCTAACACCGGAACTGGGAACTAATCGTCGCGATTGAAGCGTGACCACTTTCTTTTGCACACGACTGCACTCGCGGTGATTGTTCACTTACCAAGTACTTTAGCAAGGTCCGATACGCGCTATCTAACTTGACGAGCCAGGCTAACATGCGCGCCGCGACAAATCTTGTCGACTCTTTTGTCTCGCTCTTACTCGTGCGAATATGAGACAAATGCACGATAAAAGCGTCGACAAAATTTTATCGCGGCGCGCATGTTAGGCGCTCTGCCGGCCTAGCATGACCACGATAGAAACGGGTTTTGTCTACATAGAAATAGACAAAGTGACAGATTGTAGAAACATTTTTACCGTTTCATATAAAACGTAGAAATGTTTCTACAATCTGTCACTTTGTCTATTTCTATGTAGACAAAACCCGTTTCTATCGTGGTCATGCTAGGCCGGCTGGTCACAAATAATCTAAGTAAAGCCTGTATAGGTATTCTGTACCGACAAGCTGCGTGATATCACCGCAAGCATTGCCAATTGTTTGCGAACGTTCGAGGGAGAATGTCACGGTGAGATCTCATGATTATTAATTTATGAACTTTTTGTGCAATTTTTTGTGATCAATAAAAATTAAGTATTTTCATGTTATAACATTTAAAGGCGGGGGGAGAATGGGGAGGTACATGAGTTTCTTAAGGTCTAGGTCATAGGGGTGAAAACTTTCGAAAAAAAGGTTGAAAAGGTTCGGGAGTTTTTCAAACATATTCGATCGCGTGAACACGGGATTGGTTGTTATAATCACTACGCGAAATGTCTATTCGGTTAAGCATTAGGCACTCTGTGGCCCTAGCACGAATAATTTTGACGTATTGTATCGTAATAATAATACATTTTGAATTAAAAATACCAGTCCTAAAACATTTTGCTAAATTTTATGCAAAAGTATTTAATTTATGTAAAGAATGTGTAGCAAACGTATATTTTCAATTCAAAATATGTTTACGTTTACGATACGTAACATCAAAATTTGTTCGTGCTAGGCCCTTTGTTCTAGGTTCGATTCGGACGTTCTCGATAACGAGCAACCGAGTCGATTACGATTGCGAAATGCTTCACATTTTTTTTAATAGCAATGATTTTCCGGTTGAATGTCATTTGATAGTTTAGCAAAAAATTTAGAGATCTTTTCGCGCGGTAATCACAAGAAATTACTAACAAATATGACATAAAAAACTTCGTCGCCATTTTTAGCGAGATAGATGTAGATACAACGGTTATTAAGTGGAAAAAAGATACAAAAACTTTCAGTTCAAAAACCGGGCAAGAGCTTGTCGGACCACGCTCAGTCTAGGGTTCCGTAGCAAGAAGTATTTCAGTCTTCCGACCGCAAATATATATTTGTATTTCATAACATTATTATGAAATTTTATACAAAGTTATTTTTGCGGTCGTCAAACTCAAAACTTAAAATAGTGAATATTTCAAAAAGTTATTGACGTATCTTGTTCAAACCAATTTTAATCGGGAGTATTTATTAGATGCTATAAGCTTGATTTTTTTTCACATTTTTAGATAACGTGGTTGGAAAATTACAGGGGGGAGGACACATTGTTAACGACTTTCGGATCTTGTAGTTCACTAAATATCTTAAATAAAAAAATCATTTAGGAACCTATTTATGTTATTTTCAAAGACCTATCCAACGATACCCCACACCAAGGGGTGCGCGTAAATATTTTTTATCATCCCTCAGTTTCATGTATGGGGGCCACCCCTAATTATTTTATTTTTTGTAATTTCACTACAGGTCTTTATGGCGGCACATACAAGACATCTACTTGCGGAGTTTTATACAAATTGGTTATGAACTGTAGATTTGACGAGGGTGTGACAGACGGACAGACAGACGGACAGACAGACAGACAGACAGACGGACGGACGGCCATGACGAAACTATAGGGGTTCCTAGTTTTACTACGGAACCCTAAAAACCACAACTCGAAATAAGAAAAAATATCATAATTTTCATCATTATTTCAACCGAAACACATCCACTGTTGGATATAGGTCTCCTCCAAGTGTCGCCACATTGGCCGGTCTTGTGCTTGTCGCATCCAGCGGATTCCCGCGACCTTCACCAGCCTGTCTATTCGATCGAGGGAGAATCTCATCGTGACATTCTCCCTCGAACGTTCGCAAATTGGCAGTTCTCGCGGCGATATCTGGCGGCATCATATCGGTAGAGATTAGTTAGATTGTGAGGGGCTCGTGGCTAAATGACGGCCGCGCTGATCGACCGATCTGCGAGATTAAGCTGCGCTTGCCGCGGTCAGTCCTTGGATGGGTGACCGTTCTTTACACATCTAGACCCCTCCGTGCCTCGGAGAGCACGTTAAGCAGTCGGTCCCGGTTGTCATAGGAATATCTTTGACAATCGTTACGGGTAGTCAGAAGCCCTAAAGTCTGACAGCTGGTCTAACATTCGAATACCGGTATTACCCATTAATTGGGTTGTGGAGGTCAGATGGCAGTCGCTCCACGTAAAATATTGATATTCAGCCGAAACTAGTTAGACTGGAAGCCGACCCCAATATAATTTGGGAAAAGGCTAGGCAGATGATATCGGTAGAGATTAGTCAGGCAGGCTGTGCTTCTGGCATTTAGCGGATTCCTGCGACCTTCGCCAGGTCATCGCTCTAACTTGTGGAAGTCTACCCACGCTGACGTCTTCCAATACGCGGTCGCCACTCTGAAACTTTTAGACCTTTCAGAACAATACGACGAACCTATAATAAAGCTGAAGAGTTCGTTTGAACGCGCTAATCTCTGGAACTACCAGGCGTATTCGAAAAAATCTTTTTGTATATGATAGCCAGGTTCATGAGGAATAGTATAGGCTATTTAACATCACGCTACGACCATTAGGAGCCGAGCAACGGGGGTAAAACACTTTGCCGCACTTTGCGACGCCAACAGAAATTGTACGAGTAGGTACATTTTTTCCTGATAAAAAGTAGCCTATGCTACTTAGTGAAAATGTAGCTTTATAATATTATAGTTATAGAATTTTTAAAAATGATCCAGTAGTTTTTGAGTATTTCTTTACAAACAAAAATACAAAATAAACATCTTTTCTCTTTATAATCTGTAGAAAATCATTTCAATTGTTTAAGATGTACGAAGTAACAAATTAACAGCCATATTCATAACCCTTTCTTTGTCGTAGTTGGTTAAAAATAACAATAAACCGTCAAGTACGAGTGGCGCATCCAAATAAGGACAACACACAAGTGTCTGATGTTGACTGAGTGAGTCACTAAGGATGGACTACTAGGCAAACATCAATATAAAAGAGCTTTGTCTTAAGACAATCCTATTAAAATGGGCATTAAGAGATACTGAAAGGTATTAGGTATCTATTTAATGGACAACCTCGTTGGTCTTGAGGTCGCAAACGCGAATGCTGAGCGTAGGGTCTTAGGGTTCGATTTCCAGCTCGGGAAATACGTTATCACCTATGTATGAGTTTGTTTCGGTGTTTCTTCTTAAAGGTAGTATATAGGAAACACTGACCTCATCTAGCTTACAAAATGACGTGTAAAAGTGATATTTTTAACCTATTTACAAAATAAATATCCTTAAATCATTATGGCTTTTTTAATAGGAAATTTTCAACTAGCAGCTGCCCGATTAATAGTATTTTCATGGCATTACATATGGGACATGGGTTTTGGTTGTACCTCAGAAGATATCCACCCGAATAGGGATTAAAGAGGTGTGTAACTATTAACATTAATATCGATATGAGAGATGTTAACAATCGCACGAAGTTCACAGCGTGACTGTCACTGTCACAGGTTGTTGACCCGCAACTATTGTCACACCATGACAAACCTTCCGGGGTATGGACATGACCCCTGCATACAACTTCCTTGTTTTTGTCATATCAGGGTCAAATAGATGCATCGTAGATGGATTGGGCAGATTGGGTGACTTATATTGCACCCAACTTATAGGTCATAATCATAATGGTTGGTGCGTCTACCCAGCTATTGTACAAAGCAATACCAATTTACAAATTAAGTTTGTTTTTATGTGAATTAACAGAATTTTTAAAATAGC
Organism: Thalpophila matura; assembly: GCA_948465475.1. Lineage (NCBI taxonomy): Eukaryota > Metazoa > Arthropoda > Insecta > Lepidoptera > Noctuidae > Thalpophila > Thalpophila matura. The sequence continues at coordinate 9,186,719 of OX419203.1, forward strand.
ACATTTTAATCTGATCATTTTCATTTACCAGGGACACATAATCTCTAAGGAGTTTATAACGTCATCCCTCAGAAAGGTAATGAAAATAGTCCGCGTGGACTACAATAAATACGACTATTTTAAATGACCTCCTTAGTGTAGGGTGGCTAGTACTACGAAGAGGTCAAGCTGTATCTCCGGTTCATCCCACCGAAATTGGATGAAATGTGGCTTAGATTTTAAGTTGAACCCCAAGCTACGAAACTGTCAAAACCATAATAATTGTACTCGCAAAAATCCGTTCAGTACTTTTTGCGTGATGCGCACACAAAGAGACAACAGTTTCATAATAGTATCTATTTCCTTGTACCAGGGACGCATAGCATCTAAGGAATTTAAAATGCCATCCCTCAGAAAGGTAGGTAATGAAAATATGAAAGACAGTTGCAATACTATTAACAGTATAAGAGATAAACAATTTCAGTCTTCGAAGTAGCAAAAAATGGTTACAATTTTTTTATGAAATCATTTTGTGAAATAAGTCAAAACTGATTTAGATGTTGTGAAATCGACCGTTGATATTGTCACAGTTGTGATTGCAACATGTTCAGTCGTGATTTCAAATCGTGTAGACGCAAAGGATTTCATGTTATGAAAACCTAGCGTAAATAATGTCTTTTTACCTAAAACCTGGGTTCCGAACCCGGGGATAAAATAGCTATTCTGCGGGGGTAATAAGGCTGGAAAACTAAACTTAACATTACAAAACTTGCGAATACAAAACAATACCAACCTTCATATAAATAACAATAATTCATGAACTTTTGCGCAATTTATTATGATTAATAAAGACTATTGCATTTTCAATGATTCCTTTTTAAAGGCGGGAGGGGGGGGGGGGGGGGGGGGTTAATGAGTTTCCTAATAAATATGAAGCCCGATTTACAATCCACTAGAATTTCCGGAGCACGCGAGAAACAAAGTATAAAGTGAAAAAAACCGGACCGCATAACTAAGTTTGTTTGTGAAGGAATTTTGATAATTTTAAAAAAACTGCACTAGTTAGGAACATCGTTTTATTTTTGGTGCAATATTTGGGTCAATTCCTATCAGCTCTAATTATTTCAGATTTTTCGCTCCGCAAACTTCGGAGATAAAGGGGGGGAATGGTTTTTTTTCAGACATTTTTCATTATATGTCGAAAACTGTGAGACATAAAATTAAATAAAAATATATTTTGAAATGTGCAGATTAAGCCCTTTCATATGATATGCAACTTGACCTAGTAACCCCACTTTAAAATTTCGGACCCCTTCTCCGGCCCCTTTTGCAATGAAAATAAAAATATTTTTTGACTTTTTTTATTTGAAATATAGTTAGGCAAGCATTCTTTATAACTGTTCCAAATTTCAAGTCGATAGCATTAGTAGTTGCTGAAATAACCAGGTGTGACAGACAGACAGACGAAGTCGCACCATAAGGGTTCCTTTATTACCATTTTGGTACGGAACCCTAAAAATAGATCACCAAAATTATGGATGATACGTGAGCGAATGTCCTGAATACCAGGGACGCAGCGGGGGTAAGAGGTGACTCCATAGCTAAAGGTCAGGGTCCACTAATTGACTGCTCTGCATACAAATTCCAAGACTGCATTTATAATGAATGCGCATAAATAATTTCCGGGTAGTCAGATAGGGTAGGTGCGTCGGTTTCCCGTCCAGCACCTATAGGCGGACATTTCGAGGATGTGCTGCACAAATATTAAGAAAATAAGATTTCTATCCTTCAGTTCCACTTGAAATACGGCTCTAGGAAGAAAAGGATAGCTGTTCCATTCTGACCTAGTAAAATTAGTTACGTAGTATTACCCAAATATGCACAAATCCTCGTTCAATTCACCGTTAGCACCGCCGGTGCACATGCGTTGGTAAAACTAGCGAAAAAATAGTGAGCACGTATTGCTTGCAAGGTAAGTATTTCTGGTTTTATTTATCTGTGACATGTTTTTTTTGTTTTAATTGCTAGTAATGCATTATTACAATGCATTTTGATAAGTCTTTTTCAATCATATTCAAAAACTTGTTAGATATTTAGTGTCCGCGAACTAGAATAGTAATTCTTTAAAAATGTTAGTTTACGGCCTGGTGGACGCAAATAGACATAAAAAATAATAACTTCTTTAATTTTTTTTAGTATCTTATTAATATGGGTTAGGATCGAAATTCTTTTAAATATATTTCTTTTATATGCTGTTACATCGCTGGTAGTTTACGTCCGCCTAAATATAAATAAATCGTGTTTTTTCCGGCCATACAAAATGTATGGGAATTCAATGGCCGCCAATAGAATATGGCACTATGATGTCTCAGTTTTCGACCACTGAAGTTGATAAGTATTATATTTTTAATGTTTCTTTTATAGATGTCCTCCAAAGTTCCTAATTAACATACCTAAAGGTGAAAAACATTACCCTCCTTTTGGGCTTCACCGCAGTCGGGTAAAAAGAACAAAATTGATAATTATTCACAAGCATATTTTTATTTATTAATATAATATCTTTCAGTTGGCGTTTAAAGGATTAGAGTAGGAGGATACTAGACAACAAGGGAAACATAGAAAATATGGCATTATTGGCATTCCGAGAACAACAATCCAGTGCAACAACACCGAGAACAACAAATTAATGTGCAGTCATCCATGGTTTAAGCGAGCGGAGATGGAATCCCTGGGATCCCAACTCATGGGTTCCATATACCTTAGATCTCTCTCCGCAACTGAAACCTAGAAATACTTGGGTACCGTATGTCGGAAGCGTTGAGAATTAATGAGGCTGACTTTGACTTTTGACTTTGAGGGGTTTCGTTCACCGTATTAACAGTCTTTTGTCAGATGGCAACAAGGTATGTGCCGACATTGGTTGGGTCTTGATGTTTTCTTTCGGCATATTTAGATGGATTCAGCCAAAATTAGACGACCTAAATTGGAAGGTTCGTTTATTTCCGATTGCATATTGGATGAATCCAGCACCACCTAAGTGTGTCGAGAACGAAGACCACGAAGTGTCGAGGTCGAGGCTTTTTAAATACCAAAACTCTTCACAAACTGTGAGGTGTGCGATCTTAGGGAATATTTCCTCAAAGCCGAAGTAGGGATGCACCAAGATGTAGTTGCAGTGAACAAAGTGACAAATGGACTCACGCCACTCCCATTAGGTAAAGAGAACTAGCGCAAGCCTATAGTGCTCAAAACCAATCTCATGGAGCTACATGGACACTTTTATTGGGCCCTTTATAGGTCTGATGCAGACGCTTGAGACTCTTGACGATAGAGATGCTTGGCGTCCATATTCTGGCTGCGTTTCGGCGAACTCTTTGGAGAAACCTATGGTTTTTTTTAAAGCAATTATAGACGAAGTTATGATGACGAGCAACTACCGAAAATACATATCTGTCGGGCTGTCGGGCATGCCACTGTCCCGCTGAATCGATCCGAATATAATTTCTGGTTGTTTTCGTCTTGCTAACGTTGAGTACTTGGCATAGACAAAACTTGGTGGCCAGGATAATCTACCAGCAACTTGCTCTGAAATACAAGTATGTGCCCGATCCAGTCATCGAAAATGGTCATATCACATTGTACTGGGATCGCTGTATCATCAATTTATCACTGATCAGACTATTATTGCTAATTTTGATAGATTGGTTAGAATGTCGCAAAATAATAGATAAAAATTGAAATTGCAGTCCCGCATGATGGACATCTCGTAAAGGCCGAAAAAGATAAATAAATCGAGTATCTTAGCACACTAGGTTCTCCGCACGTGGAAAGTGCACTCAGCAATAATTGTGCCTATAGTCGTTTCGGCCAATGATCTAATAGCCAAGAGACTCGACCAACACCTGAGAAGGCTCTCGGATCAAGGTCTTTATCCAGAAAGCTTTCCTAAACACGGCTTACATTGTTAGGAGAATCCTCTCTCTAGATCCCTGACCACTGGTAGCTTGGACCCTGTTCCCTATGCCAATGGAGTACCTACCTACTATTTTTGGGGTTTTGTACCCAAAGCGTAAAAACGGAACTCTATTACTAAAACTCCGCTGTCCGTCTTTCTGTCACCATGAGCTGTATCTCATGAACCGTGATAGCTAGACAGTTGAAATTTTTACAGATGATGTATTTCTGTTGCCGCTATGACAACAAATACTAAAAACAGAATAAATAAAAATATCTAAGGGGGGCTCCCATACAACAAACGTGATTTTTTTGCCGTTTTTTTCTCGATCTTAATAAAGATTATAAATATATAAATACTTATAATATGGTGTCTAATGTTGTATAGATAATGGTACGGAACACTTCGTGCGCAAATCCGACTCGCACTTGACCGTTTTTTGAATTTTTTTAAGTCTTTTTTACTGTGATTAAGAAATGTACAAAAATATGAAATAAGATAATAAAATTAATGTAGATGTGATTAAAAACGAAAGACTGACTTAGATTTTGTTTTTATATTAAAAAGCAACGTAATTTACAGTGCTATGTTATTTTATTATCTTTTTAAAGGTAATTTACCATAATAAACCATGTGGACGTAAACTAGATACAATGTGGCCGTAAACCAAAAAAATGTCCGTAAACCAGCATTTCACCATGTTTTGCGATTAAACACCTCTAAAATTAATTTACAGCTATGTATGTCATTTTTTTACTTCTTAATTCAATCTTCATAATATCTGGTATCCATACAAATACATTCAATAAATTTTCTATGAATATTTCATACTAATATATTAACGTAAAGTTGGACACTCCGCTAATCGGCCGCTATCCAGCGCAATGACCCTACCACAAACTAAAAGCCCAATTCCTGTGGGCTCTGATATCCTTATTAAACAAAATTTGAAAGTGATGCAGGACAAAGCAATGGTCAATCGCCAAATTAATTAGATAGCCAAGAAAGATGTCACACAAAGGACTCATCATCTTAAAGACTTGTTCCAAAGGCTTTGTATGCTAAGGTCATCAACATTATAGCAACTTTTCACCAAGGACACAGCAACAGCCAATAAGTCAATTAAAAATCGAGGCAGACAAAGGATCCATCAGCATTGTCGGAACAGGTATTTTTACCCGGTTTCGAGTAATTTAGGCCATCAACTGGTTCTATGAGGGTAACTATGACTGCCGGGTAGTTTTGGGTACTTTTGCGCAACAAACAAAAATTATTTTTCATTTCTCATACTCGGAAAGTAGTGTTTGTTTGATCAGAGCAGCGGGTCGAAAACGATGCTTCCCTCCCTTGGGCGGGAAAGACTCATAGTAATTGCTTCCCTCCCTAGGGCGGGAATGAATTTTTAAAATAGAACTAAAATTGGTTATTTAGTCGGCTATATTTTTTTTTACATAATTAAGAAAAAAATGCTGCGGTCTTGTGAGTGTATACGGCCAATGTGAATTAAAAAAAATACCTATTAAAGTGGGATGGCCCGCGGCGGTGACGCGGACGGTGTGTTCCATATTTGAAATTTAAATTAAAAAAGACTATTTTACTTTCCTTATATTTGAAATGAAAAGTAGAGTGTTTAACACGGGTGAAAGTCATCAATTCCCACTCGGACTATAGCCGCACTCGCTTCGCTCGTGCGTCTAAATACCTCGTATGGGAATTGATTTCTTTCCACCCTTGTATAACAATCTACTATTTTTTCCTAACTTGTCCAAAAGCAAGTGGAAGGAACGGCTATTTCAGCACACCAACGAAGCTAAGAGAAAAGCTATTGAAAAATAATATTATTTATAACAAAAGCTAACTATTTATGATTCGGGTTTTTCTTGTTTGGCTGCCGGCAACACAGGGATCAAAGTCATCATCAATGTCCTGAATGATCCCAATTTGGACCAAAAAGGTTCCATAAAGGAGGTTATCCTTCAAATCATCCCTACTTACAAAAGGCTTCGCATGATTAGTGATAAAAATATGCAACATACGTGCAATGTCCTACCAGGGGCGCAGCGGCGCGAGAGGACCGGTCGGCCGTGAGCGAGGTCGATGACCCGCGGGTTCATTGTCGAGCGCTGGCGACTGCGAGGTCGGTAGAGATCGCGCTGATTGCGATCTCGTATTGTCTTAGCTGTTTACCTACATGTCCTGAGTATTCCTGGTAAGGTAGGCAGTATCTTCTATTAGTTACCATGATTACTTAATGCCTGGCTGTTAAGCAGTGCTAAGAAATTGTCCTTGCTAGAAAAATGGGGCTGCATGGAAATAGAAATGACTTTATAATGAGCCTAATCTCCATTTTCGCTGTGATGTACGATATTAGGACCATGGAGCCTGTTGTTACAGGACATAATGTACAACATGGGTGTCAAAAATGTTCTTTTGTTCATTGCTTATTAAGTAGTTAGGTACATTAGTGTAATAGCATACTTCGAGTGAACTGATCTTTATCTTTATTTTGCAAAAAACACCGCGCTTGATTCCCACCTTTTAAAAAAATATAAAGCATGTTTTATAAAAACTGGGTAGTCCAGAACCTCTTTCTCTAATTTTCAAAATACATATTTCTTACAAATGGAGGGAAAAAGGCGTTCCTTACATTGCCAATAAGCTCAGCTCAGTAGGCTTTTAATATTTAAGTGGAAAAGTACTAAATACTTAAGTTTAAGGTCACCAGGCCAGCATAAGCAGGGAACAGTCACTGACCTCTCGCTTACAAATAATACAATAGGTTATTTTCCTATAAATGGTCCTTCGAGCCGGAGAATTAATTGCAAATGTAATGAACACCTAGTATTTCTGATAACGTTTACGCAATACCTACTTGCCATTTAATTATGTTGTAGGTACCTATTATAGTTGAGTATAGTTGATTGAGGAACATAGTGTTAAGTTCTATTATAAAGTCAGGCATTCAAATTGAGATAGTACCTGTAAGATTATGATGCCCCGGTATCAAGCTGATATTAAAAATTGTATCTGAACATGACTCAACAAGTGAACACGACAAAAGACATTCACTGCTGGACATAGGCTCTTAAGCATCACCACAACGAGACCTTCCATAGCGGCAACGCAACTCATTTGTGACCAAAACTGAACAAACCGATATCTTCAACTGGTCTCCAGATTGTCAGGCTTTCAAGCTTCTGACTACCCGTAACAACTGTCATAACCGTTCATATTGACAACGCGCTTTCGAAGGCGATAGTCAACCATTTAGTACTAATTTAACCCCTTCTACTAAACTCATCAACATCATTTAAAGAGAGGTAAGACACAGTGAAATATCTCACTCAACTTTACAGAACACCACAGCCAAATAACGCTACTGTTCGGTAGTGTTGTGTTCCTGTGGTGAGTAGGGTCGCTAGAGCTGCTGAGGATGCGCTGTGTTGACTGCGTGTGTCCTAAGCTGACGACACAGCGGATCCTCTTAAAAAAACCTGTAATTATATGCCCAAGCCCATACCAAAACTTCTGCTAAGCTATGCTAGTAACTCAAAAGTTATATCATAAAACGAGTTCAATCTCCAAATCTCAACGTACTTCCTGCACCAATAATTTAGAACGTAACACTACAATATTACTCGTGTTACGATCGCATCAACAACCTACATCCATGACCTTGACTATGAAACACCGCTCGTTACAACGTCAGGTTTGGAAAGATTTCACCACGAAATAATAACAACGCAGAAGGTCAAACGTGTAATAGTGTTTTACTATTATTCTAGACTTATACATTGTTCTCTCATATTTGTGTTATTTCCGACAAAAAATGTAACCATGATTATTTGTAATAATTTGATTTAAAAGAGTAACCATGGAGTTTCTTGCCCGTTCTTCTCCATAGGAATCTACGCTTTGGAACGGGCATCTAGCTACATCATTATTACTAACTGACAGACTCCTTGACAATTCAAAAGTACCTGTAATTGGTCTAATTGAAATCAATGCTTTGACTTTGACTTTGACTTAGGATTCTTGGCCTATCGCAGACACTAGTTAGTATGTAGTAGTAAAGCTCTATAAGAAAGACCTCTTCCGGGGAAGTACTGCCTTCATACTATTTCGGCCACTTATTGCATTGCTGTGTCCCTTATGCAGGCGCGGTCCGAGGGGGTGGGGGTCGTGGGCGTCATGACCCCACCCAAAATTGTACAAAAATGTGCGAAACACGATAATTCACGGTACCTATAGCACGTTGGCATTAATCGTTATGACCCAAAGTCTTCGGCTGCGGTATGACCCCCCCCCCCAAACTCGTTCGCTGCGACCGCGCCTGCCGTTATGCGTATTCAGAAACTATTGTGGTACTCAAGACCGGGGTGATCTGCACCACGCAGTACTTTATAATTTAACTTATCCCGAAACCATTGCGTGTTACAGAGTTCCGGCAGTTCTGTATCTCACAATGGTTTTGAGGATAAATTGAACTACAAAGGTTTGCGTGGTGCAGATCAACCCGGTTCAGCGTGCTACAATGGTTTTTAAATACGCATCCCGCTATAGGCGACAGGCGTCGGTGTAATTACTAGCACATGAGACATTTCAACTTCATTTATAAGGTGCACAAAGCACTTGCGATGCTTCTAGTATTGCAGATGGCCCCTAACTATGGGCCATCTGCATTGCTGCCTATACAGCAGTATAAATATGCGAGTAAACCTTTTGTTCTGTCTATAGTGTGACAGTTCAGTCTACCGCCACAGATGCTAATGACAGCTATTAAGTTTTATAATCTGTGCCAGTGTATAATCTGTTCGCGTTCAGTTCAAACTGTCAGAAATTTAAATGAGAATGGAACACATATCTACATGTAACATTCTTATTTTGAAATAGGTGGCTGTATGAGACATGTCTTTAAATAGAAATATTTTAATGGGCCATGTTGAATGTATTGGTTATTGCGGTGATTAGATAATAATCACTAATAGCTGTTTTTGTAGACCTCTTTACAATATAACGGCTAGGACTTCAAACTCAGACCGCTATTGCAGTGAACTCTACCAAGAAATATTTTGTTTCAACTAAAAAACGATCTCCAAAATCACTACAGAGTTGGTTTTGGAGATCGGTAGCTTTGGTTTTTGTTTGATTTTTTTGCTACTGACTTCCGATTTCCGAAACTACTTTGTAGTGTATTTTTTTTTGGTTTTATATTTCTCCATTTTAGTACTTTATCCCCAGTTCGATTACTTTCACGAATTCGTTCATCAGTAAATCTTCTACGTAGTAATCTACTTCGTACACAGTGGTGTGCAGTGCATACAGGGTAAAATTAAAACCAGTGCGGATATTTTAGGAGGTGAAAGTACTCATGAATATGATCAACTTTTATTATGGGACCGACACTGAAATATGAAAAAAAATATCAGGTGTTCCATACATTTTGATCGTGTTGTAGTGCATTTTTGTAGGGAACAGCTGGTTTTTTTTTTCATATTTCAGGGTCGGTCCCATAATAAAAGTTGATCATATTCATGAGTACTTTCACCTCCTAAAATATCCGCACTGGTTTTAATTTTACCCTGTAAGCAAGTAGGTAGTGCTTACCTCATATAATTCAATAAAACTATTTTAACTGTTACTACATAAATAAAATATATCAATCATGACTAATTATTGATGCATAATTATGTATATTGATGTAGTAATAGTTAAAATGGTTTTATTGAACCTTAAGAGGTAGTCACTGCCTACTTGCCTATATGCAATGCACGCGCCTGTTCGTACATAGGCTTAATTACCTAATGTATGATAATTATATTAAAACCTTCCTGAAATTACATAAATTATGTGAGTGAAAAAATCATCAAAATTAGTTCAGTAGTTTTTGAGAAAATCGCGGATATAAAAAAAAACTTTTTTAACAAAAAATAACCGACTTCAAAAATCCACTACAAAGAAAATAATAATTTTGGTTTCGGGAGTCGGTGGCTTTGGTTTTTGTTTGCTTTTTTTTGCCACCGACTTCCGAAACCAAAATTATTATTTTCTTTGTAGTGGATTTTTGAAGTCGGTTATTTTTTGTTAAAAAAGTTTTTTATTTTTCCCTTTTTAGTTCTTTATCCGTTAGATTATTTCACGAATTCGTTCAACAGTAAATCTTCTACGGAGTGTGTACATTTCTGCATATAACTTTGTACATAGGAATGATTACATAATGTATTATATACTAAAACCTTCCTGAAAGTATGTAGATTACGTTAGTGAAAACCCCATCCAAATCGAATCAGTAGTTTTTGAGAAAATCGCGCACATACAAACATACATACATACATACATACATACTTACATACGGGACGAATACAGAACCTCCTTTTTTGAAGTCGGTTAAAAATATTCTCACGCTTCAGTTAAGCCGCGAATAGAACCAGTAGTCAACCAAAACATCAGCTAAATGGCCGTGGACCATCAAAATAATCCACTTAATGTGCTATAAAACCAATATTAGCAAGTTTATCGCTATTTATAGTCTCTTAACATGTTTTACTTTCACTGATTGATAATACCTAATAACCGAATGAAATGGGAACCAGTTCCACGAGTTTATTCGCGATTTTAATCTAAATTACTATTTAAATCTATATTACTCATTCGCCTAGCCTAAACTATATAGATTGTGGTCGGCGATGTTCGATGTTGATTTTTTAAAAAAACGTTGCCCCACACTAGGATTTCTCCTTTGTCGTGGGTGCGTTTACAAACACAAATTTCACATACACAAACAGCTACACCAGAGTGCAGTGCGGGAATCGTACCATACGCCGCGCAGCAGCCAATCTCTCAGCCATTGCGACCAGCGTGCGGTCCGGTCGTTTTTCGTAATTTTATGAAGCTCAAAAAGAATTAACAAAAGTTTTAAAAATAAATAATTAAATACTTAGGTACTTAATTTACAAAACTCTCTCACTCAAGCAAGAGTGCTGCTTGCTTGAGAGAGTTTTGTTATTTAATTTTAATTAGGATAACATTTTAGACGAAACACGCTTCGAGATCAGCACTGGCAGTAATTAGAGCTCCAATTAACGGCCCTTGATTATGTTACAATATAATTACACGTTTTTTTCAAAGACATCGATTTCCATCGAACTCGTATGACGCAGGATTCACACGCGAGTGACGCGAAACAATGGACCAAGAAAAAATGTAGCAAAAAGTTGTAAGGTCAAGTATGAGGCTGTTACATTATTATGTGAGCCTGGTAGTTTATCTCGAGCTATGTTAGGATTACAAATACATACATACATTTTACAATGTGTAAGCTTTGTTGGGGGTAAGCAGAGGCCTACGTGAGCCCAACGCCCTTAAGACGATGATTAAATTAAACAGCTCTATTCATTGTCATACAAATGACAAGGATAGTTGTACCCTCAGATCATAGAAACAAGGAGATATGCCATCATAGCAAATTAGTACGGGAACAACTGATGCCACTTTCAGTACATTTTTCAACACAATTACGCGCATAATTAAGCGCTCCTTGTGAATAAAAAGATCTCCCACGCATTGAACATTCCGCACACCCTCAATCTAACACTGTTAATCGTCACTCAACACTAGCACTAAACTAAAACACTGTATTTATACCATCGATTGTGTTCGGTTCGTCGCCAGCGCGTACGTTTTTAATAGGAGCAATTTGCTCAAGATCAGGCATCAAGCTCGATAGCGCCTTGGCACATCTCCTTGTTTCTATGATCTGAGGTTGTACCTATATTTAATCAGTGGTTAAAATGAAAAGGCGATAAGTAACGGGGAAAGTCTATATTGCTATAGCAACTATTACAAAAGTGAAGAGGTTGTTACATTATTATGTGAGCCTGGTAGTTCATTTCGAGTTATATTAGGATTACATACGTTTTGCAAGTAGCGTAAGCAGAGATCTTTATGCCAAAATTATTGCAGAAAAGTTCCGGGGTGTAGTGTGAGCTCGCTATATTATTATGCGAGCCTGGTACCTATTGGATTACATAACACTTGTCAGTGAGTATGTAAGCTGAGCTAGTATGTAACAAACAAATGTCGTGTAATTAATCAAGTGTGAATCGTACTCGGCTTGCATTTCCCATATGACTGTGTTTAGAAGCAGGCCATTTATATAGCACATAATATTCATGCATGGCTATATGAATATTATGAATAGAGAAATAGGGAACAATGAATGAATTGTGTTTGAGATGACAAGGCCAGAAAGGGGGTGGATACTGAGATGACGGCTGATAACGATGTAGGTATAGAAGAAAAAGACATGACCCTAATTAAATTAGGATAAAAGCACAGAAGACTATTAATAGAAGAATGATTCTGTCAAAACAATTAAATAAATAGCGATTCTTGCAACAACACAATAAACACGTGTAACAGAGCGAAATAAACATATCGCGGGTGGTTTGGCAAGTCCTGTGAATAAAATGACAAAGTAATTAGAATTACTCTAGAGTTAGAGAACTTTTCGTATTACAAAATCCGAGAGTATATCGCAATACCGCTAAAATTCATGGAGTAAACAAGATAACCGAGATTATATTAATGGCGACCGTTATATTTAACAGCTGTTTCACTCGTGTCATGTCAATAAATAAACATAACCACCAGACAACCGGCAAAATTAAAATGGTGCAATACTTCGTCTTGCGCTATAAAGAACATCTGTATTTCGATTTCAGTTGGCTTACAGATTCGTGCACTATTCATTCAGCAAACCCTAGATTAACAATAAGATATCAATTGCTATGATACCATGTTTTCCTAGTACTACGGGTGTCTATTCAACTGCTGGAAATAGGCAGCTTCTGGCTCATACTCACCAGTAGGTCGCAACACCGTCCTTGGTATTGACGCCTATCACCAGCATTTTTACTTTTTAAGGCCCCTAATTCCAGCCACGAATTGTGTGCAATGGAAAAATTAAAAAAAAGGTCCGAGAGTAATTTCTAAAGCCTGCAATACAAGTTGGCCGAGTGTTGTCGAGTCAAGGCCAATACCAACACGTAGACGGTATATTTGCCTTATCTTGCTATCGCTCGGTGTCACTTGCCTAGTTGGTTGAATTTAGACAAGCGCCAACGTGTATAGACCTCATTTTGACGTAGCTTGCCACAACTTGCAGTCGCTCGTGATCGCTTGCCTCACTTCGGAGCGGTGTCGATTTTTCTGCACAAATCAAAGGCGCTCGCTGTGGCGCTTGCGCGCGCTCGGACAATAGTGTTCACATCATCACATGTTTGTCCGCGCGCTATTATGCGGTTGACGTCAAACTTGCCGAACTTGTAGACAGTAGCGCTTGCCTTGTGTCAATTTGTCTAGGCTCGCGTTGGTCTAAGCTCGGCCAACATGTATTGCAGGCTTAAGAGTAAAATTCCATGGATAGTTATTCTTCTATAACATGGCATTTAGTCGGAATCAAGCCTAAGATAATTTACTTTATACCATTCCCCCTCTAAAAGCTTATTTTTTTCACTGAAAACAGTGAATAAAAAGCACTTTTACTCACTGTTTTGATGTTTGAAAATGGAACACACCAATGTATTCGACCACAGATTTAAAGAACCTATGCTAGATGCGGCACGTTATTAGATTGTATGAAAACCGAACGTGTCATATTTTTTATACCTACGATAACTTCATCCCAGCCATTTAGTGATGTGCTCAGAGTAAACAGAATTGTTTCAATCACTAAGCAAGCGTCACTGAGCTAACAGACTTTTTTTAGTACGAACAGTCGAACATGCAGGGCACGCTTGGTCGTGGCTTGCCGTATCTAGTGTAAGTGTAATCTGTGTATTCGACCTATATTGATGTGTTCTAAATTCAATTTGATTGGTCGACATTTTCGACAAGGAGTTTAGCATTAGAATAAAAACTGTTTTGTGTTCTTTGCTGTCCTTAGTAAATTGGCGCTATTTTGAATAATGTAAGTTGTACGAACACAAAGTTTAGTGTTACTTTAATCTTTAATTTTGTGTTTGTTTAGTGTTGTTCTAATCGATTAAAAATGCATTCTAGTGATGAAGATGTGTTAACACCTGAGTTTGTGACACCGGGCGGCCGATATAGTGGAAAGGTGGAAAGCTTGCTACCCAAAAAATCACGGCTGGTTTACATCAAAGCCAATTTAACTTTACTTTTTCTTCATTATATTTACCTATATTTTCACTTAAATCTTTCTTTTTCTCGTAGTCATGGTATAAAGTATAGTATGCAACTCTTGAATAAAACGGATTTATATCGAGGGCCATGAATCGCTCGCGTCGCTCAGGATTCTAACACTTGAATCACTCGCTACGCTCGTGATTCAATCATCATGAATCACTCCCTACGGTCGTGATTCAATCGTTAGAATCCTTCACTAGCTCGTGATTCATCTATGTCCCTCGCTTTAAATCCGTCCTTTGTTCACTAATTGCATAATATACTATTATTAATTTACCAAGATTAATAGTTCGATTCTAACAATGTTTATAGGTAATAAAACACAAACTATTTTACAATAAACGTAACGAAACGCGTGTTAATTGCTACAATGATGATATTATGTAAATCTGACGTTTTTACTTTCTACTTGTTCAAGCGAGTGTTGCGCTCAGCGACTAATAGTGGCGATTAGTGTTTATAATAAAATACTAGATTTTGCCCGCGACTCCGTCCGCGTGGACTACAGTGAAATGACCAGTTTAAATGACCTCCGCAGTGTAGAGTGGCTAGTACTACCAAGAGATCAAGCTGTATCTCTGGTTTCTTCCATCAGAATTACATGAAACGTAGCTTAGATTTTAAGTTGGACCCCAAGCTATCGAACTGTGAAAACCACATCAAAATCCGTTCAGTACTTTTTGCGTGATGCGCGCACAAACAGACAAACAGATAAACAGACAAACAGACAAAAAATCTAAAAAAAATCTTTTTGGGTATAGTTACGTCCCAGTACCCTATCCCGACTGTTTTTTCTGGAATATCTTCAATGTACAGACACAGCTTGTTTACAATTTTATAATAGTATAGATGTTTACTAGGTAACAGTGGGATCGTCACGGAGGGCTAGGCTGGAAACGTAGATAGTACAGCTTGTGATTATAGTAAAACAAACGCTCCTTCGTAAATATAGAGATCTCCCACACATTCAAAATGCTGCACACTCTCAATCTAACACTGTTATTCGTCACTCGTCACTCACACTAATACTGTATTTGAATCATAGATCATGATCACATTGATCAAGCGCCAAGCTCAATATTATAGTGCCTTGGCTGTTGGCAATCTCCCTTGTTCCTATGATCGGAGAACGAATTCAAATCAAGGTTGTGAAGACAAGAAACCTCCTGGGGCAGTATTTATAAAGTGTCAAAATCTTCGATGTCAAAATCAACATTATTTAATCAACACTATCCCATTTTTCGGTGTGAAAAAGGGATAGTGTTATACATTCTGTATTGCTCCATCTCCCTCTAATGAGTAATTAGCTCTCTCGATTAGCCTCTAGCAATATTGGACCAATAGAAACGGTTTTTCAATACCCGATGTACCAGGGACCCAGAAACCTGAAGAATTGTTAAGCGTAATGTCAATACTTCATTATACTGTGTAATATCGACGGACCAGGTACTGCTATTTGACCTACATGAAGAAAATCAAGCGCAAAATGTATTATTGCTATAAATTCAGCTCATGCTATCAGGCTTGTAATAACTATTTATTAAAACTAGGTTTTGCTCGCGACATTGCTTATCGAAAAAGATTTTTTTATACGACGATCGATGGTGGCAAACAGGCGTACAGTACGTGGCAGTAAATAATGCACATCGAGCTTCAGAAAGAGATATTTGCTAGCTTCGACTTTATAGAGCGTCATCTCTGTCGCACGAAGCACTAACAGTCTGCCGGCCTAGCATGACCATGATAGAAACGGGTTTTGTCTACATAGAAATAGACAAAGTGACAGATTTCATTCATAAAACGTAGAAATGTTTCTTCAATCTGTCACTTTGTCTATTTCTATGTAGACAAAACCCGTTTCTATCATGGTCATGCTAGGCCGGCTGGTATCTATTATACAAGTCGGCGACAAAACGTCACATAGGTATGAGTGACGGATACGACGCTCTACAAAGCCGAAGCTAGCCGATTATTTCTTTCTCAAACTCGATGTGCAATATTTATTGCCGGGTACTGTACGTAAAAAAGTTATAATGGAATTCCTATGGATAACACTAGTTTAATAGACGTAGCTTGCTGAGTCAGCGGGCTGACCATGTTTGTCAAAACAACGATGTTAATTAATTGGAGATTGTTAAAAAAACGCAATGTAGGAGGGCAAAGCTTTGGAGAGACCAATGTCCGGCCGACGGCTCTGATTGAATCCTATAAATGCTTCTAGCCGTCTGATAGGAAAAGGGCAGGTAGGAATAGATCATGCAGATCCGAAGCATATACTCTCCGAAAAATATCGGTCTATCGGATAAAATTATTAAAATAACTTGTAAAGTCTTGGCGTTTATGTCTACCGTTCCCCTAACGGCACTTGTTCACGACTCGTCGATACAAACTTCGATTGGAACACTTGTGTTGCCTTACAGTTTAACGTGTGTTAAACTTTTATATGGAGCAAGTTTTTGTTATGGGAAGATTCTTTACGTTTAAAAGACATGTAGGTATTTTTTGGTACCTATAGGTATTTTTTGCAAGATGTGATCCTTATAACTCATTATGACAAAATGATATAACTTCCTTTCTATATCCAACTAACAATTTCTTCAAGTTCTTCCTGTAGTCAATTAGAAGCAGTCAGTCGGTCGCGACCTTCACCGCGGCATAGTAAGTGGTACTTAATAATTCATACGCGATCGACCCGCACTCTATCTGGACTTCTCTATCAGTACCGCACGCATTAGTCTGACATCTGCCTCTCTTATGCTCTCCTGGTACTTTTCTTTTTCCCGACTTTTCCCACTTTTTGACTCCTATCACGTGTCAATTTGTCAATGCTGCAATTGTTCAAATAATGGCCAATGGCTCAATGGCCAAATGGCTTAATGGAATACAAAAAGTCCTGAAACCGCGATGCAGCATTGAAGCAATCGCTAAATCGCGCGACTTTGATACAGTAAATCGAACGCAGTCGCGAAACCACGATACATCATCGATGCAGTCGCAAAATCGATCCTCGATGCTAAACGTAGCTAGTCAGCATTGACCCTTACAGGCATTTTTAAAATTGTCAAAGCGAGATCGCTGTCTGAAGCTGAAGCTGAAGCTGTATTTGAAGCTTGAAGTTATAGTTATTATAATTATTAATTATTATTATTATAAGTCATTATACCAAAACGTATCTATCACTCTTGCAGATAGGTAGGTATTGGCACAAGGGACACATCAGCACATATATTGCTATGGGTGAGCACAGTGACCAAGACTAGGATCCCTAAATCTTGCACTTATGGGAGTCTACAGCGGCATGGAACTGAGGCATTTCATGATCGTATAAATAGGTAGAAACCGGCTAATATCGACCAGTCTACCATACGTTTAAACATCATTATATGGCTTTAATTATGTTTAGCTCAAATAAGTGGCTGCCGTGCTGCCTAGGTTTTCTAAGGCTTAGGCTAGACTGAATAAATATCTAAATCAGATCAGCATAAATCAATGCCAAAATATGTCACATACCAGGAGAACATCCTTAACAAAGAGGTCATCGTAAACATTCGATATTGACGCGTCCATTGCTGGGTGGGCGCCAAGTAATCTGACAGATATCCGCCGGATATCGCAGTGTAACGCGAACTCAGCCCTGACCCATTTGATAGATGTTATGGACCGTTTACTTTAGGCCGTAAATAATGTTATACATTTACGACTAGATTCACCCGTGACTCCTGTCTTATAGGATTTTAATCCGCGATGAAAGTACCCTACCCTGTGGTAGGGTATTACTGTGTTAGTGACACTCTACAAAGTGGTGGTGGTACCACTACCACTTTAGAGTGATAGTGGTACTGTTACCACCATCACTTTCGTATTGAAATATATCTAGGTAGTAGGTAAACCAGGAAATCATCATAGTTAAGGCGTCTTTTTCTAACTTAGGATATCGGTAAAATAGCCAGTAACGTGCGATTTGAATAGAGAACAGAAATCTATACGTGAAGCGAAAACTTTGTATCCTTTTTTTACAGATTTGGCATAGTTAGTTTTTATGGAGAAAGAGTGCTTAAAGTGAGGAGTGAAGAAGTGATGCCATATTAAAAGCTAGAAATTGAAGTCGTTAGTTGAAGTCTGCCCGATATAATATCGCTATGTAAGAGCAGCCGTGACCTATTTATAACTGAGACAGGACGGCTGTCACACCGACGCGTGCCGACGAACATTATGAATTTAATGTTCCTAATGAATAATTTATTGAAAATCTAATAAATTAAATAGCCTAATATTCACTGACATTAACTTAACCTATTTGCCGACATCGGCACCGTGCAGCCAGGCAAGGGCAAATCCAGCCTTTGGTGAGGGGGTGGCTCACGTAATCGAAATCCAGCCAGGATTCAAATATTTTCAAAGATTGACCTATGCTCAGTCCCGTGGGTTATAACCCCCATGACCCCTCCTCCTGGACCCTGAGACAGGCCTCCTGATTTGTCCATTCGTCTCTATCTCTATCTCGTGTCGTCTTTCTCCAATCCTTGGGATATTCATCCTCCCACCACCTCACCTGTCCGCCTCTTCGACGTTTACCATCTTGAGGGTACTCCTCCGTGATTTGATCAGTCCACTTTTTCCTTTTGGATCACATCACATGGCTAGTCCACCTCCCACATATTAGTTTTTAATGGGTTTCCGAAATCTTGATCAACTTTTAATCTTATGTTAGCTTTTATCAACTTACCAAAATAACGACATCCAAACCAGGTTAAGGTCGACTGAAGATTTCACACCAGAATAAATACATGCTTACAGAAACCGAAGCTTTTAATGTAAATGAAGGAACAAATACAACAGCAAGTTGGTGTGACAGTCAGCCACTATTAGCCACCGCCACTAGAAGATGATCAGGCGACCGTCGCGGTTTGTATAGCGTTACACTTGAGCGAGCACGCATCGTTAACTACTACATTAATATAAGCAGTCATCATAATATTAATTATTAAATAGTATGTTGAAATCCCATTGCAGATAGGGCTGCCATTCATCCGGATTTATCATAGTTTAGGAGGGCGTTAAGGCAGGGGGCTGCAGGGTGTCTCTCGAAAAGCGAAAATCCTGGACGCACTTCGCGTTGGCAGTTTCGTTCTTTTTCCAGACAAACGTATATGATTAGGAATACGAACCTACTGCCTCTCTCCGCGACTTCCGAAAATTTCATATTTTAAATATTTTCAAGCCCGTCCGGGAAAAAATCCATACTTCGACCAAATGTACGGAGTTTTTGAAGTCTTTGTCCAGTGTCGGCAGTTTAGGTGATGGAAGCCTTAGTTGAAGTCTCACTGCAGAGCAACTGACCACCAGCTAGGCAGTCACGTGCGCTCACTGCGGGTTGCTTGTTATGATCATGATGTTTGCGTTTCCTCACGAGGTTTTCCTTCACCGATAACTTAAGACTAGGAAGTATACAATGTATTGTATGTGTGTGACTTTAAAAAGTTCCATTTGTTATGAGCCCAAAATCTACTCTTAATTTTGATAAATCGACAATACCTATTGCGCTGTATGTTTTACAAATCCTTATTCACGATAACTATCTCAACGCAATGGTTATCGTTGAACTGTCAGATCGAAACATTGTTGTTGTCAGTTTAATGCGCATTAACGAGTGTGTTGTTGGTACTAAAGATTTTTTAATTAATAGAATGATTAACACCGCTTGTCAGCCAATCCATCTTCCCAACCGTACGTTTATAAGTAAATATATGTTTTCAGCGTGAAATTCCATGAGCGTAGTTCATTAAGGAGTTCATATTAATAAAAACGCCGGCACAGTTTACATTACGTGCTAAACAAACAATCGCCGGCCGTGTTTACACAGCGAGCGATCAATGTAAACAAAATTCTATTGATGAACGATTTTTCTTCGAGATTGTTAAAAGTGAATGCGTTGTGTACATTGCGGGGAGCGCTAGTGTTCGCTGTATCACCTATTAGTGCTGATTGATGACAGCTGTGCTTATCAATCATTCGTAGGCAATGGATATGCAACTTTTGTGTGGACGAATTAGTAACAATATCTACAATAGGGTTGGCCCAATAGAAAAACTAGAAGTAAGTAAGTTTCAGTAACGGGGCCGTTTTTGTTGACCTAAATTACATGAATATTGTTATTATGATTCTATTTATTATACGATAATGATTGTATTGGAGTTATTAATTTTGTTTCAATTTGCGCCGAGTTTTTATATTTTTAAGCATTACATTATATTAATCTAATTTGAACCCTAATCTTTCCTTCCTTGACGACTTTCCTGGTAGTTGAAAAAAATTGCTATTAGTCCTAAAAGGAAATCTTCACAGTGTCACACTAGTTTTAATTTTATCTAACATCAAAGCAATTCCTCGACCGCTGGCCACCCCCTTCACCCCTAATGTTATAAACAGTACCTAGTTATCATAATTTCCATTAAAGTTACCGGGAATTGCGGACTCAGTTACCACTTCTCGACCTCTGCCGCCCTGGTATAACTTAGATTAGATTTTTACTTGGTGAGAGGAAAGACTTGCCTTAGTTATTAGTCAGTAAGTCATGATTAAAGAAAGTGAATTATAATTATATATAAGTTGTAATTACACGGTTATACTATTGACTCAACAATCACACCCTTACGTATAAACGATGATTAAATTAAGCAGCTCTTATGTCAATTGTGTCATCTCTATTCATTGTCATACAAATGACAAGGCTATTTGTATATTTGATCAGTGTTTAAATTAAGAGGCGTTTATAAGTCAGGCGGTCAGTGTATCGCCAAAATCTTGACTGGAGAAAGTGTTATAAATATAGACTTTCGTGAGGAACAATTTCAAAAGAATTTCAATTCAAATAATACCTTTGTAATCCATCACTGAAATTCTATGGGTCAAATCTTTATAAGACCTTTTCATGTGGAAAATCAAAGAAATTGTTTTACAAAAGTATTTAATTAATTAATCTGAATCATGCGTGATTTATCTTAATCCCTTAATACGAGACCGTGAAGGCCATGTCTATAATAACGGCCAACGCAATGTCCTTGATACCCTTCAACCCCAGTTACTACGCTCCCCTAATTTATTCGTCCACTTTAAATACACCTGTTTTCTGTCTCACCTTGCATTCATAATTTAGGATCCCCAATTCATAGTATAAGCTTTGTCTTATATCATACGAAATGACTCGTAACTTATAAATTAATGTTATTATCTATATTGTTACCAGCTCCAGTAAATATTTACAATATCACGACATTCCCATTTCTTAATAAATATATTATATTCATATCAAATAAGGTGTTATCGCATCCGACCTGCCATCGCACGCTCACAGAACGCAATAATCATTGTACATCTCGCGTGACGTTACGACCAGTTCCGACGCATGCCTTCGACACTGTAGCGCCACCGATCGTGACGTCAAACACATCTGTTCTCGTATACACACCTCTCGGAACTATTGCATTGTCTCCCTTCTCACTCACACTAGCGAAAGAAACAGGAATTTCACGTCAAGAATAAAAAGGACCGAGATACCTGTTGGGCGTCCCCCAGGGAACGATTCTTGGGACACTTTGTTCTCGTTTTATACATTGTAAAAGTTTGAAAGGGTTGTTTTGGCAAAGCATTTGTTTCGTCGAGTTGTTACTTTTTCTTATTGTCTACGAGATTGAGAGTCCTCATTCTAGGCTAATTAATTTTCGGAAACAAAGGAGTTTTTAGAGTAATTGGCGAGGGTTTTTTGTAGGTCATGCTTTTTGTGACGGCACTTAATTATTCTGTTTTGAGTTCAAAATTTGGGTCATTATTGTGAGTACTAATGAACACGGCTTCATGCGTTTCTGAGTTCCAAACAAAAACTTCACTGTGACATAAAATTAACTGTTTCAGGTATTTATCCAAACAAACAATATTAACTTACAGTAGTTGAATGCTGGGCTAGAAGTCTCGGGTTTGATTCCCGGTTCGGAGATAATGATTTTTTTCATTAAGACTCAGTAGCAAGCAGCCTAGACGCAGTATACACCTCAGGACATATAATATAAAACACACTTACTTATAAAGATCAACTCAAAACCACAAATATTGGGTTGTACTTTCGATAGTTCTTATTCATATGATCACTGACATGTTACCAATCTCAGAATACACACAGTTCCAGTAAGAAAAAACATTCTTGAGGCCTTACAATGCGTGTTTACAATTGACGGCTGACGACATGCGCGTGACTCGAGAAGATAAATAAATAATTAAGCACTGACACCCCTGAGATTCCTCTGGTCGTAAGTAAGTAACATGCTCGGAATTTATCATGATGAAGAGTGGAGTACAGTTCCTTGTAGAGAAGTGAAGTTCTATTCATAGAAGCGGCTTTTGTCGACGGAAGAATAGACAACATGACAGTTGGATAGAAACAACTGCAGATTCTTGGTAGAATATAGATGGAATTGGTCAATTTACGCGTGCAGGAAATACTAGCAGTCTAGGACTATACATGTTTCTAACAAGCGGAATTGCTTCATTTCTGTCTGAAGGGTCATAAAGTGCTGACATTCAACTTTGTCTTTAAGGTTGGCAAAAAAGGTCCCCGACCGATTTGACCGTTATCCCGCCTGATGTAAGCGATGATGCGGTCTACGACGGAGCACAAAACATAACAAAAGATATCAAGCAGCTTTATAGGTAGATTTTGTACCTAGATAAAAATTATACATTCTTATATAGGTAGTTTTTGTGGTTAATTGTCTGAATTTACTAGGAAGTTAACTTTTGTAACGTAATCTTACATCATAAACTTTCCTGGAATTCATATGAGTAAAACAAAACGTTTTTTCCGCCATTTAAAATACGTTCTAAATGACCACAATGATTTTAAATTAACATACTTAAGTCTCATAGCAGGTAAGTACCTACCAGAGAGCCGCAAACAGCGCAGGATCTACCCAGTGAATGAACAGGGAACTCGACACCTGCGACGTTGCCGCTCCGAGCAGCGCGCACGCAGCGGCAACAGCGCGCAGGTGAGGGGCGCGCGCCCCGGCTGACGTTGCAATGTTACTCCAATCAAAAAGGGTGGTCATTTAATTACGTATTCTATAAATAGTGCACGACGCGTGCTGACTTTTTGCATAATTTGTCAAGTTGATTTTTATTATCTGTAAAGATTTTGTATAGTTTTTGTGAGCGTAGTAATAAAATATAGTGTTCCTATAATTAAGTTAGTTGTATACTAGTAAATCCTATGACTTCGTCACGCTATGACTTCTAATTGTACGAATAATAATTAACCTAAACGATTAGGTAGTAATTTATTGAAACTCATCATCAACTTTGCTGTTTCTTGTCATTGTTATAACAAAGCGAAGTTTGTTTAATAAAGGTTAAATTATTGAAGTTTCCGCAAATTCTAAACTTCCATTTTGATTTTCAATTTTCTTTTACAGTTAAACATTTAGATCGACATAGATTACATTTTCTGCGTATGAATTATTAATTTCTCTATCAAAATAGCCCGAAATAATTTGAAATAGGTCACTAGTTTTAATCAAATTATTTAGATAATCATGCTCCACTTTCTGACGTTTTATGATGATTCAAACTAACTTCGGTTCAGTTCTGAGGCCCTGGTACCGCCCCTTTCAAATTGACGAATGGTTTAAAAAAAAACTTTAATAAAATACATTTTGATAAATTACTAACATGATGTTATAAACACATATTTTGTATACATACCTACGTCAAGATTCGACCTCGGGACATGGTGTATATATCGCATTACTGCGCCACTGAGCTCATGAACTCAACAACAAATTATAAGATCAGTCTTCTCAAAGACTACTATATAATATATAGTAGTCTTTGAGAGGACGGATCGAGAAGACTATATTATAGTCTTCTCGTGACCACGGTCAATGCAACTTGATCGAAACGTCGAGGTTAGTCAAAATTCTTATATTTTGATTAAGTTTGTGCGCGAAAAGTCCCGATATAATTAAAAACATGTGTACCTACAATTCGCGAAAGTTTAAAAACTACAAAATTATAAGATGCTATGAACTTTTAAAAATTGAATTTTAGAATGAAATTACAAGTTATTTATAACTTGTGGCTACTGGCAACATCGCAAAAAAAATAGAAATGACCTCCCGCCATATTGCGAATTTGTGACGTAAAAGCTATCGAACTAGGTACTTACATAGCTGCAGATCAATCGCGTATTTATAGAATGTGTTGATTACAGAAATCTAATTAATAACTATTATTAAGTCAATAGAAGTCGCACAACTGAGTGACCTCGTCGCCGCTTTCGAGAAAATTATGTAAGGCACGTGTATTGCACGACAACACAACATCGAGAGCGCGCGTTTAAAAATGTGACGTATATAAACGGAATTAAGTTTAAATTATATTGCATTGGATGCTTTGATATTGACTGAGTAAAATGAAGTAGATACCTAACATTTCTATTGACTTTTTAGATTTCTGCGATGCTATGCTAATAATTCAAGTATCTTGTAATTATCTGGACAGAAAAAGATCTGTACATTATTTCCATCTGCTTGCATGACCAATTCTATCACTATTCTACCAAAAAATAGACAAAATTCTTTCTATCCAAATCGTTATCTCTTCTGTTTGAGCACGCAGTGCGACCCGCAGCCTAATTGCGTACCTAACTCAATTTCTATCACCATGGCCTTCATTTTAACAGTTCAACAACATTCATTGCGGCGTTGAGTTAGTTACGGGAGCACGGATTATGAAACATACAGCGTAATGAATGTCAAAATCAATGCCATGGTGATAGCAATTGAGTTACGCAATTACTGAAGAATAGAGACATTTCTTCTCTTCATTGTATGCATAAAACGGTAGAAATGTTTCTACAATCTGTCACTTTGTCTATTCTTCTGTAGACAAAACCCGTTTCTATCGTGGTCATGCTAGGCCGGCTGATCTGTTCTTTATTTTCTCAATGTTTAAGCTTATGAACAGCAGTGGGCTGCGATACGTTAAGTTAATAAGGTCCAGACCCAAGATAAAGAATTCAATCTCAGTCTAATAATGATTTCAGTTATATTTTAACCAACGGCACTTGAAGGAGGTTAATGTTTTTATGTATGTTTCTTTGGCACACTCTATAGCCTAAACTGCACCTTAATTGCGTAACTCAGTTGCTGTCAGCTGTCACCATGGCATTGATTTTGACATTCATTATGCCGTATGTTTGTCTCCGTGCTCCCGTAACTGGAACAACGGCGCAATGAATGTTGTTGAACTGTCAAAATGAAAGAAAATGATCAAAATTGAGTTACGCAATTAGGCTGCGGTTTGATGGATTTCAACATTTGAGGTGTCGTTGGATAAAAGATAAGATAAAGATAAAGATAATTTATTTGTATAAAACAGGAGTGTACACTGTACAGTACAAATGGTGGTTTGCAATGTAAGGTGGTGATTACATGGTATAATGATCTACATGTTTTGCCAAAATATGGCGTACAAACTAGGTAGGTAACAGATATAAACTAAATTACATTATTGGACTATGAAACTAAATACAATTGAATAGTGTTGTCCAATAAAAAAAAAAAGAAAGAATATAATTGAGATACGAAACAGAAACAAAAAATGTCATAAGCTTACGAATTATTCAAAAAATCTGTTAGAGTATAATAACACTTATCAATTAAGTAGTGTTTTAATTTTTGTTTATAATGTTGGATTCGTCTTCACTGAGACATAGGCCAATATTATTGTAATAGGGTCCATCCCCATTTCCATAAACCTTAATTAATACCTACACTATAAGTTACTTACTGTAAATTATCGTAACAAAATCATAGCCGGAAGATTTTTTACGTAATAATTTCGAAACGTTGAACCGACTGAAGGATCAGCCCACATGATTATCATAAACTAAAAGAAACCCAATAGGTATTTAGCTACCTTCTCATTATGGCAGCGTTTATATGCAAAGTAACAACACTACGACTAATTCTGAGAATCGATTACAATCGCTTAGTAGTCGATTGTCAGGTAATTGCGACTCGCTTTAATATAATTGAGTTTTGTGCTTCAGTTTAAATAACACGTGTAATTAAATGTACCAGGATCCCATAAATGTTGAGGAAGTTAGTTCAAGATAAAGGACATGCATTCTTAAGCGATAAGGGACTTAGGGGACTCTTGAGTATGATGGCATCCCTTTCTTTAAGTCTTAGATAAAACGAGAAAGATAACTTGACATCGAAAGCTGTTGTTGACTTAACATTTCTTTGTCTTATAAAGGCGCCACACACGATCGAGTTTACTATACAATTTGCATCTCGATCAAGTAAAGTTGACCATGTTTAGATGTCAATTTGCATGACGATTGATATGGAAAAGCTACAAATTGGATCAAGCCATATCAAGCCACAAGCCTCATACAAATTAGACGGTAGAAATGATCGAATGTGGCGCCCATGTGGGACTTTTTTCAATTATTTCAAAAAGGGGAGAAATTCATATTTTTTTTATATTTGTTAATTACCTAAGCGATATCTTTGCCGTTTAATCGATTTTAATGATTATTTCTTCATTTGGTAGAAGAAGCCCACTTATTGGTCCCATTTAAATTTTATTCACTTCGCGTATGTTGACGATATATCTAGGTCCTTCGATCAAACAGATATTTGATGGAAGGAAGTGGTAATAAATTCACTCTATTTGAAAGAATCGCGTGTTTATGTCACTCAAAATAAAAAGTAAAAAAAAAACGCAGGCATTTGACTGTGTCGATCATAAAGTTTTAATTAGGAAATTGGAGGCATACGGAATAAGAGGCAACATTTCTGATTTAATTAAATCATATCTTAATAATAGACGACAGTACACAGAAATCACAAAAATAAATTTTGACACAAAATCAGAAGAAAGTTACCTCTCAAACGAACGAAAGCCTCTTTTTGGTGTCCCTCAAGGCAGCGTCCTGGGGCCCTTGCTATTCATTTTGTATATTAATGACCTACCTAGAACAGTCAACCACCCAATCACTCTCTTTGCTGATGACAGCACTGTTACTATTACATGTAACAGTAAAGAAACTTATAATTATGACATCAATCAAACTTTAACATCAATAATATCATGGCTAGATCGTAATAATTTAAACATTAATTTAAATAAGACTAATATTATACATTTTCAACAACGGACCAAAGTTACACCTGACATTAAAGTTATATACGACAACACAGTTATTTCTGAAGCTGCATCAACAAAGTTCCTAGGAATCATAATAGACTCAAAATTAAACTGGCATACACACATTGAGAAACTTTCAAAAAGGCTAAGCTCTTCCGCATATGCACTATATAGACTATCCCCACAGCTCAACTCAGATGCATTAATAACAGCCTATCATGGGCTAGTGGCATCGGTACTGCGTTATGGAATCATGTTTTGGGGAAACTCAACACAGAAGGACGTAGCGTTTAAGGCACAAAAGCGATGTATTCGGGCAATGTTTAACTTAAAAACAACAGATAGCTGTATGCCTTTCTTTAAAAAATTTAAAATACTAACAGTACCGTGTCTGTATATTCTTGAAGCCGCCATTTTTGTTAAATTAAATCCTGATCTATTTCCACGATTGTCCGATACCGTAGTACGAAACAGACGAGATAAGGACAGACTTTGCCTTCACTCAGCAAAAACTACTCTTATGAGAAAAAGCATTTTCTGTATGGCACCGATTATTTTCAATAAAATACCTCAGGCATATAAAGATTTAAATATTCAGCAGTTTAAAATAAAATTGCGGGATTTATTAACGGACAAGTGCTATTATGACATTAACGATTTTCTCACTGACAAATTTTTACTATGATGACATATTTCCATTTTATTGATTACTTTTTATACTTACCTTATAATAACCATTGTAAAATTACCAAAATTTGTACGCCAGAAAGGCAAAACATGATTGCTACTTGTATACATTATTGTAAGACCTTGCATGCCTGTGTATGTTACCTACTCATGTTTACAAATTAATAAATCTATTCTATTCTAAAAAAAAAAAAAAAAAAAAAACTTAAAAAAAAAGTAAGACCGCCTTCAAAAAGATTACAATAATGTAGTGTGAAACAGTTTCGGAATTCGATGCCGAATCAAACCAAATTTAAAAATCAAAGGCTGTTTATGACAACATTATTATGATCTTTTTGGGTCTTAACTTTTTTTAAGCTTTTTTTTTTGCAAAAATGCCTACACTGGTTAGGAAATATCGAGTTCTTCATATCTTTTATTTTCATAGTAGCCTAGTAGGTCTTGCCTAGGACTCACATAAATATAAGTAAGTACATTCAGATAGGTAGATACTATTATCAAAATAAAACTAGCTTTTTTCCATTGTTTCTTCACAGACGGCAGGCTATCAACAACTATCAATGTTTTTCAATTGAATGAAAATAAAAGAACCGCCATCTTTCATTGTTCAATAAAATCTAGTGTTGAGCCACAATCACAAGTTTAATTCAGATTCTAATAGAATCTCTTTCGAGCTGTAATTAAAAATAGACCGCTACAATAGAGCACACTTTCTATCGATAATAGAGTAGTTAAAAAACCGGGCAAAAGCGTGTCGGTTCACGCAGTGTGGGGTTCTGTAGCAAGGATTATTTCAATTTTCCGACCGCACGTATATCTTTATGTTTCGTGTTTGTTACCTTTTTTTGCGGTTGATAAACTTAAAATTGAAAATATTGGATATTTCAAAAACTTGTTGACATATCTGGTTTCAAATAATTTTAATCGAAAGTGTTTATTAGGTGCTATATAGGCTAGTTTTTTTTCAGATTTTTAGATAATTTAATAAAGGTTGGAAAATTAGAGGGGGAAATTTTATTAACGACTTTCGGAGCTCATATCTTACCAAATATTCACATAAATAAGAAAGTCACTTAAAAACCTTTATATTATTTTCAAAGACCTGTCTAACGGTAGGTCTTAGACCCGTCATGAAGGGGTGCGCCATTTTTTTTTTATCATGCCTCAGTTTCATGTATTGAGTCCCCCCCTAAATTTTTTTTTATAGTTTGAATGCACGCCTCTATAGCGGTTCATAAAACACATCTACCTGCGAAGTTCTACTGTAGATTTTAGGAGGGTGTGATCGGAGAAACATACATGACGAAACTATGTATAAAGGCGCCTAGTTTTACTACGGAACCCTAAAAAGTATAGTGTGCAAAATATACTATTTAAATGTTGGTCTCATTTTGTCTCATTTTGGCTTAGTAACCTCACTCGTTACGATTTTTAACTTTTGATTCTCAAATGATGCAAATTGTTGTTTGGAATTTTATTGTCATCTACCTGTGCCCCGCAGTTTCACCCACCGTTGCTCGGCTCCTACGGGTCATAGCGTGATGTTAAATAGCCTATATAATACCTCCTGAATCTGGCTATCTTAAACAAAAAGATTTTTTCCAATCCGACTGGTAGTTTCAGAGATTAGCGCGTTTAAACAAACAATCGCACAGAAAATTCTTTAGCTTTACTTAATAATTTTTGTAGAAGGCATTAAGGTTACATAGGACCGGCCCTACATTTATTTTGTTTATCGGTAAAATGACTATCGTATAATCAGCCTATAATGCCCATGCCGGTTTCATCACATTGCAAAAACAATGTAAACGAATTGAATGATGAAACAAATTGCAAAAAAGGAATCTGCGTGACTTGGGTTCGAACCCGCGACCGACTTGTCTGGGCCACTACAGCTGCTCAACCATTCATTGTGCAATACATTCGCGATTCGAAAAAAAAAACCTTCTAAAATACAACAAAACATTTCCAACGTGATCTCGTTTCTTTGAAAAAAAAATACAAAAGTTTTTTCATCAAAACCAATTCGCGAAATCGATATACTTTCTAAACGGTCACCGCACTGCTCTAGTAAGAGATTAGATTCAACCTGCTTGCGTTTCTGAAGGCCTGGTACTCGAAAGCAAAATTGTATGAGTTTTTTGCTTTATATCACGCTTGTAATCGTTAATGGGGTAGGCAGAATTAGAAGTCATGCTCTTGCTCATGCCTATCCAACACACACAGCGGTTTTTCGGTTCGGTTCGGTTTTTTTGGTAAACCAAAAACCTGAACGAAGCGCTTTGATTCCGCTTTCATTATGAAAACCGCCAAACAGTGGAATGCGCTGCCGGAGTGGGTGTTCCCCCATAGTTACAATCTGGGTATCTTCAAGTCGCGAGTGAATCGGTTTCTTCTAGACAAGCGTAGACCGCATCATCGTTCAAAGGCAAGCCTAATAATAAAATTGCTGAAACTACATTTGACTAACCAAAAATACCCTTTTACTAGGGCTGCCATCACCTTAATTGCTGACGCCGGACAAAAACTTTAAAAACCCCGGACATTTCGGTGAAATTGAGTGTTTTTCCCGGACGCCCCCGAAAAAAATATTTCATCAATCAGGATTCCCCTGACACAAAGTGTCCGGGTTTTACCTACCCAGACATTTTTTGAAACCCCTACCGGACGCTCCTCGGACGCCCTCTAAACTAGGACAAATCCGGGGAAACCCGGACGGATGGCAGCCCTACCTTTTACCAACAGCTGATGCGGCTGAATATCGTATATCTATCTATCTATCGTATCTTATTCCTCGCGGAGCGACTGCCTCTGACCTCTGCGACCCTAGTACCTACCGGACTAATTCGATCTAGCTCCAAAAACAGAACATTTCCAACTCGTCTCGCTGCATAAAAGATTGGCTAGCGAGCTGCGCGCGAAAAAGATAAGTTTTATCTTTTCTAAATATAACATAAGATCGATATAACTGGTTTTTGCATCTACAAATATTTGAAAACAGGTTAACTGATTAAAGTTAGACTAAGTTGTTAGACTTTCAGGCTTCTGACTGTCATAGATATTAATATGACAGCTTAACGTGCTCGCCGAAGCATGAAAGGCCTCGATGTGTAAAAATGGTCACCCATTTTCGGTTTGGCCGCATCAAACATAGCTATTATTCAGCTTTCTAGGGTACCATAAAATCTGGTTTTCATTATTGAGGTATACCTACCTATTAACACATGGGAATTAGGCAGTTAGTCAACAAGATGAATATAGATGGGTTTCCTATGGCGTAAGCTCCATGGTTACTCTTTTAAATCAAGTTATTACAATTCCATGGTTACACTGTTTTCAAGTCAGAAATAACAAAACATATACAATGTGAGAACCGTGAGAACAATTTAAAAGATGTGCATATAATATAAACCTGATAAAATAGTACATACGATTCCAAATACTCGTGACAGTCCAGAGATGACCAGTAGAATCAGCGTCATTTAGCTCAACATTTTGAAGCGACTTTAATGACCCAACACACGCTACCATCAGCGAAACAGACTGAAACTTTGATTTCATCTTCCGCTAAATCGTAGGTATCGTAATTCCCACCTGTCATAAAGATCGTACGTACCATCTGTCAGAATGATTCAATTATCAATATTAGCACGATCGATTTGATAACTAATTAACATCTCTATGTGAAGTTATTGAGCCCAGTTCATTCATTTCTTTAGCGCCTGCATCTATTTTGCTTGGTAGAGGAATACACTGAACAGTGTATTCGTCTACCAAGCGTAGTAATCTCAAAGAGCAGGGCTAGGGCTATTAGACCGATCGTTCTTTGGGGGAGACTTTAGATCATAGAAACAGGGAGGTGTGCCAAGGCGCTATTGAGCTTAACGCTTTTATTTGGTCACATTGACCGTATATAAAACGTACACGCTGGCAACGAACCGAACACAATTGATGATATAAATACAGAGTTTTAGTTTAGTGCTAGTGTTGAGTGACGATTAACAGAGTTAGATTGAGGGTGTGCAGAATTTTAAATGTGTGGGAGATATTTTTATTCACAAGGAGTGCTTGTAATTGTGTCGAAAAAAATTCTAAAAGTAAAAGTGGCGACAGTTGTTCCCGTACTAATTTGCTATGATGGCATATCTCCTTGTTTCTATGATCTAAGGGGGAGGCCTATGACCATCAGCATCAATGGGCGTGTTATGGCAGAAATGATGATGATGATCATAAAAAAAATATTGTGAATTGCGAATTGTGCCGAGCGGGGCGGCATTTTTCAATTTTTGCCCCCCCCCCCCCCCCCATGAAATATTTTAAGATCCGGGGCTAAAGTAACTATGTATTTGTTACGTTTTTATGGTTGAACAGCTAAATCGATTTTGATGTGGATGAGAGCTTGAACCCTGGGAAAGGTCATGCGATACTTTTTATAGAATAAAGGAGGTTTTAAACAAAGTGTTTTGTTATAATACCTCACCGCGGAACGTATTACTTTTCCTTTATCTCTTACAACGGTAAAATAAATATTTTTGCCACAAAAGTCTTACCAATATTTACATTTTTTGTCACAAAATTCATTATTATGTCCCTTTTGTGACGATACAAAGACTATGTATTGGGAAAACACATTATTTTGGCAACCTTCGGAGAAATAAATCATGTACTTTGCGTGAAGAGGATGCTAATGGATGCATTTTGACGCATTCGTGAGTACCTATTTGTAAATCATTGTTTGTTTGGAACTGCTAAAGCTTATGATGTCCTGGTATTTTAAATTGCCAATCTGACCTCTGAATTCTAGGCGCTTTTATTCGCTGTCAATGCCAGTCAGTAACAATATCTGGCCTAGGCTCAGGCCTTAAATAAAGCCCTATTCTCAGGCATAAAATTCTCTCTGCTACCAGGCTGGCATGAATGAAAAGAACTTTCACCGTCATTAAAGTCTTGATGCATTGAGGCATTGAAGCCATCTGTCACCCACTGGACCATGATTTAAACAGATTATTTAGCCAAAATACAGTTAAATTTTAGCGAAACCATTAATTACATAGTACCGCAAGGCATTCCGTGAAAAACCACTTATAGCGCCCAGCAGATGTTTTGTCTGACAATGTATTGGCACTGGGCTGCGGTTAACAGGAATTGTTATTATTTATACTTCATCTACATCTGTTATCCTGGTAGCGTTTATCGGTAAATTCCTATATATCAACCTAATATCGTCCAGTGCTGCGTTTATTTATGATCTTTCTGATAACCGTTTTATGGAATAGTCAGGGTGATGCGATAATCCCCACTCCCCACATAATTAGGAAATCCCCACAAATTGGTGACAGCAATTTGCATGGGTCGCCCTCAGTCGCCCTACATATATCACACTATGGATGATTTAAAAATGATGAACGAATTTCAAAATGATTTTTTTCTAGGTTAGTATTACGAGCCTTCTTAAAGTCTACGGTCAAGTTTTAATTATTGATGGACCTGAAAGGAAATCGACTTAGGGCGGGTTGCTTCAAACCATCTGTATCCGTAAGTCAGTACGTAATCGTTAAGTCAGTATGAAATTGTCGTACAAGCCGCCATATTTGACGGTTACAGATACGTAACTGTAAGTTGAAACAACATGGCCTTAGACTAAAATTATAGCTGTTATATTATCTTGATAAATAGCACCTCAAATGCCGCAAATATGCTAAAGTTAATAATTACAACAGTCTTTCGTCTCATTCATTTTTTGTCTGTTAGACAAAGACACAAATAGTTTTAGTTGGTTCATAACCCAAAATAGCCCACTCCTGTCAGATAACCTTTATATGTAGTTTTATGACAAGCAGTATGAAACATGGCTAAGTGAAGTGCTGCGGACTACCAATATAGCATCATAATATTCATAATGATCATTTGGTTTGGCTGCAATCAACGCTGTGTATGTGCACACTAACACATACACACGGTTTCTAGGACATAAGAGAAGATATTCAGAAGTACATCCAACTCACGAAATAGTAGCTACAATATAAAATTCTAGTTCTTTTTGACATGCCTTTTGGAAATCGGTTACCTACTGAATTTTTGAAATTAATTGTTGCTTGAAACTGCAAACTTGTAATATAAATAGCTTCATCTTTGACTCCTAATGTTTATTGTAAATGAGATTTTGTTTATTGGATTTCTGAAAGCTTATCTCTCGGGATTTTCTCACCTATCTAGATAGTTGGAAAGTAAAACATTATCTAAATACAAAATTTCATCCAAATCGTTACAGCCGTTTCCGAGAAATCAATTGCTTTATCCAGTTGTAGGAAGATTGATGACTTGCTCAGCAGCCTATAACGTAACTCAATTTCTTTCACCATGGCTTTTATTTTGACACTTCAACAACATCCATTGCGGCGTTGAGCTAGTTACGGGAGCACAGATTAACAATCAATACGGCGTAATGAATGTCAAAAACAATGCCATGGTGATAGCAATTGAGTTACGCAATTAGGGTGCGGGATATTAAGCAAGGATATAAGTAAGTATATCAGTTGAGTGAGATTAAGCGAACACATTCAAAGGAATGCTATCAGCTGATTTCTAATATTGATTTGTAATTTTCTTTCAGTATTTTTTCAATTAAAACTTTAAATAGAGCTCTACACATCCGCTTGTTGTTGTCCTAAGAATAACCTAAACTTATAGGAACTCGTAGAAGTCGCAGATTAATATTTCACAAAAAATGCCTATCAGTGGCACAGCCAAAGGAAAATAAAATTGTGTAGAACGGATATTCTGGTTTTTCCACTGTGTGGCGTATTTCGGTGGCGGCGTACAATTAGATAGATTGTATTGATTCGTGCGGCCACTCGGCCAGATTCACGTTGCTACCATTAGTGATAAATATTATGTATTCTTAGACCACTACACTCTTCTCCATATAACATTAGACAAATACGGTACATTTGTGCATGGAAATGTGCCTCGGCGCTGTGTTGATAGCGGGGGACCCTTGTCCCCTAAGCTGTCCGC
This sequence comes from Thalpophila matura, assembly GCA_948465475.1. NCBI lineage: Eukaryota > Metazoa > Arthropoda > Insecta > Lepidoptera > Noctuidae > Thalpophila > Thalpophila matura. Next base: position 9,221,775 of record OX419203.1, read on the forward strand.
ACAAGGAGCGCTTGTAATTGTATCGCAAACTGTTCTAAAAGCGGCGACAGTGGTGCTATGATGGCATATCTCGTTTTTTCTATGATCTGCACCCTTAGCATAGCCAATTCTATCTCTATTCTACCAAAGAATAGACAAAGTTCTTTCTATCAAATCGTTATCTCCTCTGCCCGAGCACGCGGCGACCCGTGCTTGGTTTATCAGAATTTGTCTACTGAAGAATAGAGACATTTCTTCTCTTCATTTGTATGCATAAAACGGTAGAATTCTTTCTACAATCTGTCACATTCTTCTGTAGACAAAACCCGTTTCTATCGTGGTCATGCTAGGCCGGCTAAAGTTGAATCTTTCTCTTAAGAGAAGCTACTATGTACCAGTGGCGAAGGGTCCCTACAATACGATTCCTACCGGCTTCCTTTTGAAAAATAGCACAGGCAGTATTGCCTACTATTGTCAAATATTTATAATTAGCTTTTCGTGGCTAGGTAAGCATTTGTAGCTTCCCTCTTACAAAAATTTACCCTTCGCCACTGCTACGTACTACCAAAAATCCGTCTTTCGTCTCCTGTCGGTATTCTATGTACCGAGTAAATAAACACAGTCGTAAAAGCTGATCCGTTAACCGACCGTCGTTTTTACGAGTGCCGCCGAACGCCGAACGCCATCGCCGACATATTTTATGATATTATTTTACTTCTTTCTGATAACTTACAGAAAGCGCTGATAGCGGTGTATTGTCGCTTGCTGATCTGCAGTTACTATATAAAAAACCGGCCAAGTGCGAGTGGGACTAACGTCCTGAGGGTCCCGTACAAAATGTCACTTTGCTTGACTTCATCCGCGTGACATACACGTAGCGCCATCTAGCGTCCTAAACCAATTGACACCGTCGAAAGTTATTGTTCTTTCCCTCGGAAACACTACTTTTTTCTGGATGAAAGGTACCTCCTTTTCTGTAGGACCTCTGACAACGTAGGTAATACGCTCAGATCATAGAAGCAAGGGAGATGTGCCAAGGCGCTATCGAGCTTGATGCCTGACTTTGAGCAAATTGCTCATAATAAAAACGTACGCGCTGGCGACGAACCGAACACGATCGATAGTATTAATACAGTGTTTTAGTTTAGTGCTAGTGTTGAGTGACAATTAACAGTGTTAGATTGAGGGTGTGCGGAATGTTTAATGCGTGGGAAATCTTTTTATTCAGAAAGAGCGCTTAATTATGTGCGTAATTGTGTCGAAAAATGTACTAAAAGTGGCATCAGTTGTTCGGGTACTAATTTGCTATGATGGCATATCTCCTTGTTTCTATGATCTGAGGTAATACGTATATGCAAAGTTTCATGATGATAGGTTTAGTAGTTTAGCTGTAAAAAGGTAACAAACAAACTTACTTTCGCATAATCTACAAATTAACTAACGATTTTCGAATTCTTGCTTCTGGCTCTTGCGTTGACTTGGAAGCTTGATTTTTTTACCGCTCCTAGGAACCGTAGACCTATACCTCCACGCGTTTCTGAGAAAAAGGGTGATAAAAGATAGACCAACAGACAAAGTAATCCTACAAGGGTTGCTTTTTATCCTTTTGAGGTACGGAACCCTAAAAACGAATCTGTTTATGTATTGCAATAATGTTTTTTACAACAATCATTGTAACGAATAGCAAGTTTCTTTTTGTTAATCTGACAGCAATTTTCTTGTAAACGCTTCTGAAGAATTAATTGAAAAATTAATGAAGGTTACGTTCTCGATATTGGAAACGATTTAAAACTAATCGGTCGGCGAGGCACGGTTGAAGCATTAATAAAGATTTTGGTAAATGTCCTCGAAAGTTTGATATTTTTAGACTTCCTGCTGTTACCTATTCAATTTTCAGTAGCGATTCTTGATTTTGGGTAAAATTACTAAAGGGCTTATCTATTCCAACTTAAGGTGCGGTTAAACGGGCTAGTCTTGTGAAAATTTCTTGCTGCAATTATATAGCCGCCAAGTTGCCGATAATATCGCTCAACACAGTGCAACAATTGCTGTAATCTTGTGTAGATATTGCCCAGATATTTTACAGTAGTTGAAGATAATTAATGCGTAGCTGGCTAGATTGCAAATGATTTATCCCGCTTTGACTTTACTGCAATATCGCCGTATATCGTCCTTGTTCTTCCTCATCCTCAGCAAACCAGTTGCAGAATCTTGCTGGACAAATTTTGGCAATGTAGGTATTGCACAATGAAATTGCAGCAAGGGTATATACCTACTGAGCTATATTGGTCAATAAAATTGCTAACAAAATGCAATTTTTGTAGCCAGTTCATAAAGGCTACACCGCATCTATAATTGATTTCGTTACGAAGTTCTCAATTTTCCAGTATGAGGCAGTAAAAGGGCAATAGGCTTGCCCTAATATCGTTATCGAGTGTGTGCCAGCATCATTTTCTTCCTATTTATTCTGGTGTGTGTAATAATAAGATGTTAGTTTAACTAACTACACAAAGATAATCTTAATTCTTGGTACCTACAGCGGTGAATGACACCATGTTTACATTGCAACTACCAGGAAAACATGAACATAAAGAGTGCGAGACTATAATTTGTCGTGAAGAGAACTAATCAAATGATAGCGACTTGTAAAGTTTGAGCTATTCCGGGTTCCTAATCCAAAAACGATTTGTTCGTATTACCAATCATCTCTTTTTAATTCCTGGACGCCTGGTAGTCCATAAGAACACTATACACAACATTCCCAAAATTGACTGTGTGTAGATGTCAATTTGCTTGAAAGGGAAATGGATCAAGCAAGCCTCAATCAAGTACCTACTATCCAAATTCGACGGTAAACTTAATCCTTTGTGGCGGTCATTAGAAAGAATTTTAAAAGCAATTCACCTGCTTCTAAAATGTGTCAAATTAAGCGGCAGTGACCTTACGGTTATGGTGCGGACTGGCGAACGAGGAGACATGAGTACGATACTTAGTTGTGGCACTATTGACGTGAAGGCTATTACCTGGATATAACTTTGTTGGTTGTAAATACTAGTAATAGGCAACCAGAATGATTAATAATTATTTATAAAAATCGACTCCACGTTCCTCTCGATTAGTCTCGATGTTATTAGTCGATCAATCGTCAAATCTTTGGATTATTGCGCCGATTTCCATCAAAAATAACACAAGCATTAATCCTTTTAATCCTTTCTTCGCGCGTATAATTGATGTAACTGAAGTTCTCCACATTTATAGAACAATCAGATATCGGACGCTGTTGTAAACTCCAATTGTTTATGCAGCCCTCGCCGTTATTTAGACTTTTCTATGGCTATTGTGTGCGATACTAACGCATAACATAGCGATTATGATAGCCTGGTAATCTAGGTAGCTCATTAGCTGCCTAGATTACCTAGGTCTATATTTTAAATGAATGTGCAAGGGAAATACCTATAGAACCCTCAGCCAAATAACGCTACTCTTTGGTAATGTTGTGTTCTTTGGTGAGTAAGGTCGGAGGGTTTTCTGACTTGTGTCAGAATCAGAAGGGTTTTGATGTTGGGTTTTTGAAGAATTTCTATGGTTTTTTTTTAAATCCTCCTAAGCCTGTATTCAAGACCCTGTAACTGAGTTACGAATGCGCTGCTTGAATGTGGCCTTGGATCTGGGCCTTAGGCTTAACGTACCTCCATGAGTCACGCACCCTGTACTGTAGTCAGCTTCGATGCGAACAAAGGCTGATTTGCTACATTTTCACCATGGTAAAGATCGTGAAGAAAAATAATTGGTGTTTGTAACCACCATTGCGGGCAGCGCAGGCACGGTCGTTGCCGATGTTTGGGGGACGCCTATGTCCAGCAGTGGCCGGCTTTAGGCTGATGTAGATGTGATAATCATTGATAAGGGTTCCTTCAATTATCGAATTAGTTTTATAATTTTTTAAAAGTTTTTTTTTAAATTTATCTATTACATTACTGAATAGTAGGTATACTTACCTTTATAAACTCATAAAATATAAAGAAATGTGATATTCTATCTTTAAAATAAATCGTTAGTCAGGCAAACGGATATACTAATAGTGCTTTTAATGTCATCCCGGAAGCCAAGTCGTAAGCAAAAACTGGTATTTAAACATGTACGGTTATAATACAAAATGTATTAGGTACCTACGTACAGAATATAATCTTCATTTTTAACACGCATTTTTTTAATGAACTAAACCATGTTTGCAGCAACAGCATCCTGATATTATGCGATCCTGGTAGTTCTTGCGCGGATACACTCACTTACATACAAATATTATGTACGGTACATAATTACAATTTTTAAACATGTAGGTATGATGTAAGTACACACATCAAAAGTGTCTAGGGATCAAGCATTTTTATGCGGATTTCTTGAGATTGAGATGTGGCTTTGTAATAAATTTATGATTTTATAAATTTATATGGATCCTTTTTGGTGCATTTCATAATTTGAATCAGGAACTCTCAATCAAATTCGAGTAAAAGATGAAAATAAGCTGTCAATATTTTCCCTATAAAAACATACAACGCATTGAAGACATTATTAGTGCTACTGTTTCCCTACTACTGATTAAAACCAACGTTATTATGGAGCGGCGACGTCATTTAAGCAGGGAAGAAATGCTCAGAGCCGTGGGAATGATAGAAGCTGGTTCCCGGCAACGTACTGTTGTTACGTAGCAGATTTTTTTCAATATAGATTTTTCTGATTAAGTTCGGACGGAACATTTCCTGATAGGACCTAGTTTTTATTTCCGAGTAGTCCTAACTTAGTCGATTCGGTATTATGTAGTTACCTAATACCGGCAGCAATCATTTGCAGTATATGTGGTTGATTTTGTAGTAAAAAACTTGAAGTGTAGTAATGTATATGTATATATATGTGCTAAGTATATTTAATTTAATATGTATATTATGGGCTAATATACATATTAAATTAAATATACTTAGCACATATTTTTATAAAACGTTTTGAAATCCTAATTTATTTTGATATATATTATATGTAGAAAATATTATTATGATTTTAAAACAGTCAACATTTTTAGGGTACATTGCCCAGTTATTGGTAATGTTTGTAATTTGATTTTATTATTTAAAATATTATAGAAATACTTTTTGGATGTGATGGTGAACTACCCAGTTATCGACCATGCGTAAAGAATATTATATCATGAGGGTATCGTTGTCTGCATTTCGTGGCTGGAACAAAACGAAGTTATTTCATTTGTTGTTCACCAGCTTCTGATATTAAGATAGACATCAATAACCAACACTGCGAGAGAAACCGCGACTGTGTTTAATCGAAGGTAATTTATTATATTCGTTTTTTTTTGTCCTGAACAATTTTTTTAAAATACAGTCCAAAGAGTAGATTTTATTGTATAAAAGGAGTACAAAACGGTTTTAATCTGCCACAAAAGGACTTGGGTATTCTATACCAGTTGCAAATTTGTTAATTGATGACAAGTTTGAATATTCGGAGCACAATTTTGAAATCACTTTTGGCAAAGCTATCACTCGGTATCATCAAATTCTCACAGGAATGAATTCAGTTTTGCCGTTTAAAAACGTTTTACCCAAAACCGAGCTGCTCTAGTTTATTTCATGCAATACAATGGACTTTAAAGAGTCTAGTAGCCTACTCCATCCTTATAAAACGACAGAAAAAGTCATATTGTACCACATAGTGGTTAAGTTTTTCAGTTGAAGACTACTTCTCTAGTGGTCTCAGAACAAGTGGATGCCTCAAAGATACGAACATAAATATACCAACTGTGCCGGCCATAGTTATAAGGGTCGTTCTGAATTAGCTCTCTCCATAGTTTTACGAGCGGCCCTTCTGTCAAAACGTACACAAAGCGAACGTAACGATTGTTAGCAAAACGAAACAATAAAAAAGTGGTTTGGACGAGGGCTTTGTTTAGCCGAATGAGGGAATTGGGTTGTAGAGGACGAGGGAGCCAGTTATTCCATTATAGTATAACTATTATAACTCTGGGCCTGATTGTAAAACCAGATACGCTGGGCGTGATGGGTAAATGACCTCGAAAGGAGCGTGGTAAAGACCTATATGTAATCGACATAGGACGCGGAATATTGTTACGAGTAATGAAGTGTTGTTTGGAGTAGAAGACATATTATCAGTCTTTCTCTTAGTTTGCCTTTATACAAGGCCTTAATATATGTAGATTAGTTTTGATATTAGATTCTTGAAATGTTTTGTCGCTAAACGAGGATATAGGGATGATAAATGATATATAGACTTTGAAAAGTAGTGGTTTCAGTCAGACTTACTTCGCTAATGCAAAAATGAATAGGAATACATAAATTACAGACGGTGGGCGCACGAAACGTGGCCCAACCGCAGTGTTCTAACGATTTGCTCTGGCACAACTAAGTTGAGCTCTGTATAGCTGAGCTATGCGGCTCGGCGCAACAGGAAGCTGCCGTGTTTACAGCGACGCGACGTGACCGACACGACCACGACTCGACACGCTTCCAAGAACTTGCCGGCACACGGCGAGCGACATCAGACATCGATCCGTGCGAAATGATTTATTGACAGAAGGGTTCTATTTGATTCCAATTCATGTTGGAACAAGGTGTAAATCGAGCATTAAATTACAAAGTTGAATCGACAAATACCCAGAAACTGAATCAACAGTTTTCTCTCACGTTTCTCGTGTTTTCGCAACACAAAGCAATCAGAATCGATTCCCGTTGCGACTTGAACTCAGCCCTGACACGAGCAAATCGATTGTCTCGATCAGACGGCAATTGAACGGAATTTAATACTATTTTTAGTAGACGGTAGCTTCCGATACGATCGCTTCGGATATTGAGGTAGAGACGAGACGCCATCGGTCACGATCGTGTGCCGTACATCACTAGATTTGAAATAATTCACATTAAGATCACTCGGAACACAATAATAGTCGGTTGTGAGAAAAAATATAGAGCGGCGACGTCGTATCGACGTTTCATTCGTCGGTCGCTGGAGCGTTACTGGACAGACGCACTGTCGCGGCTGCGGCGCGCCCGCCGTACATAACAACACTTTATAGGCATTTTTTTTTATGGCTTCAGCATAAACTAAGAACACTGGCACTTGAACACAACAAGCGGTGGTCGCAGAGCACCGCACACACACTGCTCACCTGAGCCTCACGGGCGGCGGGATGTTGAACGCCGGGTACAGTTTCGCGTTGGGACTCTCGAACAGCATCGCGATTGTTTTTTTCACCGTGCACGCATCGTGCATCCGTCCGCGCGATGTAGCGGCCGGCCGTAAACTGCCGGTGCTGCGCCGCGCCACCCCGCGCCCCTCCGCGCCGCACTGCCCCGCGCCCCCGTGACGTCACGCCCGGAACGCTAAGCTAGGCTTCTTCGTGTCAACCGTAGCGCCCTGTCCCTCTCGCGCACTCTACTCGCAAGAGGGACGTAGCGTGTTTTACAAAGGATATTGCGTCGATGCGTATTAGCAGCTCAGGCTGCCGCTGCCGGCTGGCAGGCACTAGGCAGCCCCTCCACGGTAGGGCTTCACGGCGGATGCGGAGCGCAGGCAGTTCTCCGACTGTTTTATTTATGCTCATTTGCTCATCTGACCTCCACGACATTCGTATGCGGGGTTTATGAAATATGAACGTGTGCCTCAGCCTAAGGGTGATGTAGATCAGCTGTGTGTATGGTGTACACCCCTCGCAGGCGAACGCCCGGTGCCGCGCTAGGAGCAAGGTCGAGGGTACTGAGGTGCTCACAGCGCTGTGACTACGGGCGGATAACACACGCAACACTGAATACTATTTGATATAGATAGGTAGGTACTATTTGTACATTTGTTATTTATTTCAAACTGGATTGCTGGGGAGGCAAAAAACTTTGAATGTGCAAGTCATGACAGTGCTCGAGAAGAATAAGTCTGTAATAAAATCGTAGGCGGGCAAGTACTCGCCTCTACTTCAATAACGAGATACTATAACTTCTGTGGTACAACTTTGGACAGGCCTATGTACTGAACTTAGTTACTCACACAGTGTTAATATAATTATAATTGCTTATGTTTTTAATCGCCAGTCACCATTTGAAGGTCTGAAAAAGGCACAATTTCTGATGAATAACTTATCGTTGTCTTATTGGACACATTACTAAATATAGCCAATAAAAACTAACTGCTGAGGATGGGCTTCTAGTCAAAAGAGAATTGTCTTATTATTAGGATTGGCAAAAATATTAATGATCGCATTCTGTTACTATAATAAATTAACATCCGCGGGGACGCTTCTGCAATTTTATTAGTGGTAGTGGGCAAGGGAACGGCTTATCATTACCAGACACCACTAACACAGACCGCTGCTTACCCATCTTTCTAAACATAATCGTAGCAGGAAATATCCATGACCGTGACGTGAACAAACAACGCCGCGAGGCGTCATCTGTGTAATGACAGATGATTGTTTTAATTTTTACTATTTCCATCGTAAACAAAGCGATATAATAGCTCTCAAAGGTTATTGTTACGCTCGTGAGAACCTATCGAACAATCACATTTTAATATGATGAATATGTCAATGACACTATAATTTTTTCGCAAAAGATATAATTTTTAAAATTATAATAATTAATGTTTGATTGTGAATTTGTGAGACGAGAAGTGGTGTTGTCACCCTACCATTGTTTGTAAAAATTTGATTGCACTTTGATAGAAGACATATTTTTTGCCGTAGGCACCTACGATTAACTTCTTAATATTTTTATTTAGGTAGGTACTTAGAAAAAATATGTCTTCTATCAAAGTGAAAATCAAAAAATAAACCTTTTTGATTTTTTAAGACTGACTATCTAGTCAGTCTTAAAAAATCAAAAAGGTTTATTTCAGTTATTTGTTAGGTACTAAGATTTTAAATACACATTTACTTATATACATGAATATTGTAAGATTAAATGCACCCTGAAAAAAGTTAGACAAAGGTGAATTTGAAGAACCACTAATTCTCTCTGTCAAAGAAACTCCGATGCCGATATTAGGATTCATTATTATTGTAAGCCTTTTATATGTATAATGGTATGGAGCAGTATGGGCATACATCAAACCATCAGCGGCTGCTCTAATATTTCTCACAGAAAAACTGCAATAGTCCAGCAGGCAAGTTAAGCTATTTTATAGGTAGTGACTTCGAACAGTTCGAACCCCATTCAATGCACAACACACTGTACTTTCAAACGTAATCCTAGTTCAAAAATATTATTTGCTTAGTCCCGATGACATTTACGAACATTTTAATTACTGGCTGTCTTTTTTAGTTATTGAGATGTAGCCTTGGGATAAACAAACATACATCACAGGCTTAGATGTAATAGGGTCCAGTTGGCACTCTTTGGATTCGAACCAAGAATCTCGTGCTAGCCAACCGCGCTTGAGATCTACTAGGCCCACGATACTGCTATTGCAAGAATGATAAACTAAGCATGCATGCACATATTTTAAGTGGTTATTCATAAGGGAACTAATTAAATAATAATTAGTTAACTGCGTGTAGAATGTTCGTAGATTAACTTTAAATATTCATAAAAAACCTAATTTCGCGTGTGTTGTACACACGGCTACACATCAAGCTATATATTCCCAGTTTACACTGACCTCTCACTGTAAGGAAATCCTATACAATGCGAGATCAGCTTATACTGGAAATGTATAGCTTGATCTGTAGCCGTGCGTACAAGCATTTAAATATTTAGCTGAAGAGTTTGTTTGTTTGAACGCACTTATCTCGGGAACTATCATACGAATTTGAAAATCCGAATTCTTTTAAATTAAATGGCGGGTGAAACCTCATGGCATTGCTAGATTTGCTAGTCATATACAGGGTGGCAGGTTAAACAGTGGAAATATTTTAAGGGGTCATTGTAAAAGTTGTTCATAATGATGAGTACAATGACCCCTTAAAATATTTCCACTGTCTAACCTGCCACCCTGTATAAATAAGCATTTTAAAGCCTATGGCACTCTAATACATATGTTATGCTCGGCTCCAAATAAGTCAATACCTAACCATAAGCGTAGTACTTATAAACCAACAACTATATTTTTGTAATAGGCAGTAGCGGATCCGGGGGAGGAGGAGAAGACTAGAGGGCTGAAGCCCCTCCCCAATATCTTAAGTCCTGGTAGATATCAGAGTAGATTAGTAATTTAATGTATTGATTTCCAACCCTTTCCCCCCCAAAAATAGTATAGCTGATACCGCTCACTCCCCCCCCCCCCATGATTCCTGGATCTACCACTGTAACAGTCTCTGCCACTGCTGAACAAACGCCTCTTCTCATACAAAGTGATTAGTTTTGATCACCACGTGCGCTCTCTGCGTGTTGGTGATTTCATTCAGACCATTAAATTCAGATTTTCCTTATGATATTAATTTTCCTCCTAAGTATGTGTACCTACGTCAGGCAGTGATTACCTTAGAATTGCATCACTGATATAAACACTGAGTTGTAATGGCCGGAATTAGGAACTGTGGCCGATAATAGGCATCTTCAACACAACCTTGTATTTGCACCCTGTATAATTCTTAAAATCAGTCGCATACCATAGTTCTGTATTTTATATCAATAAAAGGAAAAAAACATCACAGTTTTATTATTGTACCTACCAGGGGAACATAAAATTTAAGGGATAGCTTCACATTCCGTGTTGCGTCCTCGCCGTTGCCCCGGGCAACCTGATCACAAAGATGGCGCTACCAACCACCGCTACGACAGGTTTTATTAGCTTTTACAAATCATTTTCGTATTGCTTTCTTATAATTTGCATTTTAAAGACATACCTCACTTGTATTGAACATGAATTAAAAGCTATTAGGGTGCATTTCGTTCAGTAGAGACGATGCGACGGGAAGTCACGTCCTAGAAGCACATCCACCTTAGAGAGACGTCCTTTATAAAGGTCAGGTGCGTATTTTATAGCCGGTCCGCGTGTATGACTTTAAGGACCATATTATACAGGTGTCCCGTTTTGAGTCCAAGAGAAAACCTCGGTAAAAAGACATACTAGCTAGGTATCAGTATGTTGTAGCATTCAATGACATCTTTGGTAGGTAGCATTCGTTTGGGGAATTTCGATACCGATTAGAAATAATATCGATTGATTGATTAACACGTAATCGATTTTTAGACATAAAAAAACTTACATAATTGTCTACAACTCCCTAGCAGAAGGTTCGAATGAAAATATTTAAAAAAAAAATATGCGAAAATATTAAAAAAAAAATCATGCCAATGGGGAGTTTTTCATGAAAACTTGTAACAATAACTTCCAATCGATTTATCTAAATTCCCCAAACGAATGCTGCAGACTGATAGCTAAACATGTCCCTATACCAGGGTTTTCCCTTGGACCACCTAGAACGGGACACCTTGTAGAACAAAACTCAGGGTCGATTACTGTTTAAAAATAATTTTGAGTCAAGCTGTCATTTTCGAACGTTACTCAAGCATAAATTGTTGGGTCACAGTTGGGCTGAATGTAGCTTCATTATGGAATGTTACTCAGTTGCAGATTCGAGTTCAAGCAAAAAGATCCAAGTGTGGTCGAGAGTCGAGACTCTTTGGTCGAGAACGCGCTTGAGCACAACTTCTGTCAAGTGTCAAGTAGATTATAAATTATTCAGAGTAGAATAATAGAAATTAGTAGTGACAGTCTAGCACTAACGTGATATTGGCAAAATTGTGGTGACTTTTCCACAAAGGCCTTTTCCATCAAGAGTTGAAGTTGAAGTTAGAAATTAGTATTATTGTTTTATTGAAGCGCGTAGGTATTTAAAAAAACTGGCCAAGTACGAGTCGTACTCGCGCATCGAGGGTCCGTATCATATTTGGACGTATAAAGTGAAAAAATCCGGACCGCATAACTAAGTTTGTTTGTGAAGGAATTTTGATGATTTTGAAAAAACTGTTCTAGTTAGGAACATCGTTTTATTTTTGGTAAGTTTATATGTAGGGGGTAATCTCCGGAACTACTGACCCGATTTTGAAAATTCTTTCACTAATAGAAAGCTACATTATCCCTGAGTGCTATAGGCTACTTTTTATCCCGAAGTCGCGGGAACACTGCTAGTGGTTAATGTTAAGTTTCGGCGGTACTTCACTTCGGAACAGTTGTTTTCACTGTACCAGGTACAAGTCGGTCGTGCTTGGAGTAGGTACTGCTCGCACCTTTGGGGTGGATCAGCCGAGCACCAGTGTAGCATCAGACGAGATGGCGGTCAAAAGCAAGCCTATTGTCAATTATTAAAAACTGTACCGACACCTACCTACAGTAGCCCGATCATGAGTTTTTTATTAACCGACTTCAAAAAAGGAGGTTCTGTATTCGTACCGTATGTATGTATGTATGTGTGTATGTGCGCGATTTCCTCAAAAACTACTGATTCGATTTGGATGGGGTTTTCACTAACGTAATCTACATACTTTGAGGAAGGTTTTAGTATATAATACATTAGGTAATCATTCCTATGTACAAAGTTATATGCATAAATGTACACACTACGTAGAAGATTTACTGTTGAACGAAGTCGTCAAAGTAATCTAACGCGAGATAAAGAACTAAAAAGGGAAAAATAAAAAAATAACCGACCTCAAAAAGCCACTACAAAGAAAATAATAATTTTGGTTTCGGAAGTCGGTGGCTTTGGTTTTTGTTTGCTTTTTTTGCCACCGACTTCCGAAACCAAAATTATTATTTTCTTTGTAGTGGCTTTTTGAAGTCGGTTATTTTTTGTTATAAAAGTTTTTTGACGTGTAGTATCGTTAACGTAAGCATATTTTGAATTGAAAATACACGTTTGTTACACAATATTTATATTAATTAAATACTTAATTAATTTCTCTGCATTTTTTTGTTTTAAATGTGCAAATTGTATAAAATTTTATCAAAATGTTCCAGGACTGCTGTATTTTAAATTCAAAATATGCTTACGTTAACGAAACTATACGTCAAAAAAACTCATGATAGGGGTACTGGTAACATTGAATTACAAGTCTCGTGTGTATTTTTGCGGTGCGGGGTTTTTGCGCTCCATGTGCAGTGGGTAATACACATTACGTAGATTTTAATCCCAAGCTTATCCAGAGTGGTATAGGTAGCGGCGTGAAATATGATCACAAACGTCACCTGCACATTAGCTAGTTTTTCGGTCTCTTTGGCGGAATGAAGAAGACGGGGGGCGCCGAGGCTGCACGCGATTGGTTTACCAGTCGATGCTCGTCGTCTATTGGACTATTTTCTATTACGTATTGTCAACTGTCTATTGGGTCAAAAATGTACATGCGTGATCTGGAGGTATTCCATGAAGCACACCCAGAGTATGGTGTGCTTCGTCTGGGTGTGCTTCGTTTGGGTGTGCGTCATGGAATACCTCGTGATCTGTGATCAAGATCCACGCCGATACTTAATACCTACTTAGCTAGACAGTGCATGATTCGACACGCACTTGGCCAGTTTTATTTCTCCAAGAATTGGGTCAGTTAGAAGCCGATATTACAAATACAGGGTAAAATTAAAACCAGTGCGGATATTTTAGGAGGTGAAAGTACTCATGAATATGATCAACTTTTATTATGGGACCGACACTGAAATATGAAAAAAAAATCAGCTGTTCCATACATTTTGATCGTGTTGTAGTGCATTTTTGTAGGGAACAGCTGATTTTTTTTTTCATATTTCAGTGTCGGTCCAATAATAAAAGTTGATCATATTCATGAGTACTTTCACCTCCTAAAATATCCGCACTGGTTTTAATTTTACCATGTATAACGCGCTGTTCAATCAATCTTCTTCGGAAATATCTGTTCCCACGCCCGATAAATAGCTGATATGTTCATAAATACGGAGCGCGTGCGCCCCCGCGGGAGCTGACTGTGTTTTATAGCAGTCCATCTTGCCGTAGGTATTTTTAGGGTTCCGTACCTCAAAAGGAAAAACGGAACCCTTATAGGATCACTTTGTTGTCCGCCGTCAGTCACCGGACCATAAGTGGAGCCATCTGCTCATAGATGGCTCCATTGGAAGTATGCAGTAGCGCCATCTATGATCATATTTCGGAACCGAGGCATACTCGCACTTGTCCGGTTTATTTTATGTATTGGAACGAAGTTCCATTATCGCGGCTGGAGTTGACTGGTAGAAATCATTATGTAAGGAAAGAAAGTGTTATGCCCCCTCCATAAATCTAAAACTCGCGCTCCTGGTTTCCAACCAGTACCCGTCAAGGCGTCGTTTGTTTGTGCGCACATCACGAAAAAAAAACTTTTTTAACAAAAAATAACCGACTTCAAAAATCCAATACAAAGAAAATAATAATTTTGGCTTTGGTTTTTGTTTGCTTTTTTTTGCCACCGACTTCCGAAACCAAAATTATTATTTTCTTTGTAGTGGATTTTTGAAGTCGGTTATTTTTTGTTAAAAAAGTTTTTTATTTTTCCGTTTTTAGTTCTTTATCACGTGTTAGATTACTTTCACGAATTCGTTCAAAGTAAATCTTCTACGGAGTGTGTACATTTATGCCTATAACTTTGTACGTAGGAATGATTACATAATGTATTATATACTAAAACCTTCCTGAAAGTATGTAGATTACGTTAGTGAAACCCCATCCAAATCGAATCAGTAGTTTTTGAGAAAATCGCGCACATTCAAACATACATACATACTTACATACATACTTACATACGGGACGAATACAGAACCTCCTTTTTTGAAGTCGGTTAAAAAGTACTGAACGGACTTTGATGTGGTTTTCACAGTGCGATAGCTTTGAGTCCAATCCAACTTAAAATCTAAGCCACGTTTCTTCTAATTCCGGTGGGATAACCAGAGATACAGCTTAATCTCTTGATAGTACTAGCACGGGGTCTCATCAGGAACAAAGGAACATTTGTTGAAATAACTCATAATAGATGGCGTTATATGTGTCAATTTGTTATTGAAGTTTGTGTATAATTGAGAACATGAAAAAATACATCATGAAAAATATTTGTTCAAATTTTGAAAAATCCTTTAAGCACGGAAAAATCTATAGCCGGAAGATAGCCCGCGCTAAATCGGTCACATTTCTTTGTATGAGATGAGGCATCTGTACGTATAGTATTATATATTATAATCTGTGGTACTAGCCACCCTATACTACGGAGGTCATATAAACTGGTCATTTTTAGGGTTCCGTACCAAAATGGCAAAAAAGGAACCCTTATGGTGCGACTTCGTCTGTCTGTTTTATTGCAGTCCACGCGGACGGAGTCACGGGCAAAAATCTAGTTCTAAACTTATTTACTTTTCGGTTCGGCAGTTGCTAGGGGCCCCCTGCCTGTACCCGGCTACGGCCATGGCCTCTATCCTAATTTCTCAAGAAGTAGCGAAGTGTCAACATCGAAGAAACCTCATAATTACGTTCATAACGAACTCTTGTTGCGTAACTACTCGTTATTCTCCGCCACCTCCCATTGTGGAGCCGCGTGACTCGGCGCTCGCTGGGGAACAATGGTGGTCTCCGAGCAACGTGACTGTAGGGGACCCCCTCACATCATAGAAACAAGGGAGATAGCCGCTATTGAGCTTGACGCTTTAGTTTAGCGTCACATTAACTATAATTAAAGCGTATACTCTAGCAACGAACCGAACGCGATCGATGATATAAATACAGTGTTTTAGTTTAGTGCTAGTGTTGAGTGACGAATAACAGTGTTAGATTGAGGGTGTACGGAGCTTTTAATGTGTGTGAGATCTTTTTATTCAGAAGGAGCGCTTGCTATGATGGCATATCTCCTTGTTTCTGTGATCTGAGGGGTCCCGGCTCGAGGTGACGTGTCGCTCAATAATGTACGCTGCTCAAAGTGAGCCGACGAAATTACGTTGCTTTCGGTTCCTTATTTTAAAAACTTTGTATCGGTACATCCAATATTTGCTTTAAAGTTTTGTGACAAGGCAAACATTTGTGGGCATAGGTTGTATGCCTATAAACCAGGGTTTCTTAAAGTGGGGTCCCTTCGGGAATCCGTGATATGAGTGGCAGGGGTCCGCAGAGCCACCCAGTTCACTCCTAACATAATTATTTTATAGGAAAATTATGCAGTAATTCACAAATCGTTTGTTTGATCGCTCGTTCGTATTAAAAATCACCGTAAACAGTGTAAACTAACCAATAAAAGTGATTGTTCTAATATGCTTTGTTTTTCGTTCGTCATCAATTTACTTCGATGGGGGCCGTAGAATTTTTGGAACTCTGAAAGAGGTCCGTGGCTTCAAAAGTTTAAGAACCACTGCTGTAATATAACCTATGGCCACAATAAAAAGATTTGATAAATTAATTGTTCCGCACGGGAATCAAACCCGCGTCACGCAGCGCAGCAGCCAATCGCTCAACCACCGCGCCAACTGCGCTGTCGTGTTTAGAATGAAAATAACAATATATCTAACATAATTCACTAGCCAAGTATATATAGGTAGGTACGTTGGCATTAAACCAATTAATGGAGTGGATCGATCGTTGCGCGCGTCACTGCGCGTGCGCCGTCATTACGGGGAAATAAGTAAATAGCCTCACTTGCGACATTTGCCTTGATGTCACGTCGCTCGTCACTCGGTCAGTGTCACAATTGTAAGGAACTGCAGTTATTAATTATTAACCGACTTCAAATAAAAAACTTTTTTAACAAAAAATAACCGACTTCAAAAATCCACTACAAAGAAAATAATAATTTTGGTTTCGGAAGTCGGTGGCTTTGGTTTTTGTTTGCTTTTTTTTGCCACCGACTTCCGAAACCAAAATTATTATTTTCTTTGTAGTGGATTTTTGAAGTCGGTTATTTTTTGTTAAAAAAGTTTTTTATTTTTCCCTTTTTAGTTCTTTATCCCGTGTTAGATTACTTTCACGAATGCGTTCAACAGTAAATCTTCTACGGAGTATGTACATTTATGCCTATAACTTTGTACATAGGAATGATTACATAATGTATTATATACTAAAACCTTCCTGAAAGTATGTAGATTACGTTAGTGAAAACCCCATCCAAATCGAATCAGTAGTTTTTGAGAAAATCGCGCACATACAAACATACATACATACATACTTACAAACATACATACATACTTACATACATACATACTTACATACATACATACATACATACGGGACGAATACAGAACCTCCTTTTTTGAAGTCGGTTAATTAAAAAGGTTCTGTATTCGTCCCGTATGTATGTATGTATGCTGTATGTATGTATGTAAGTATGTATGTATGTATGTTTGTATGTGCGCGATTTTCTCAAAAACTACTGATTCGATTTGGATGGGGTTTTCACTAACGTAATCTACATACTTTCAGAAAGGTTTTAGTATATAATACATTATGTAATCATTCCTATGTACAAAGTTATATGCATAAATGTACACACTCCGTAGAAGATTTACTGTTGAACGAATTCGTGAAAGTAATCTAACACGGGATAAAGAACTAAAAAGGGAAAAATAAAAAACTTTTTTAACTTATAATAACCGACTTCAAAAATCCACTACAAAGAAAATAATAATTTAGGTTTCGGAAGTCGGTGGCAAAAAAAAACAAACAAAAACCAAAGCCACCGACTTCCGAAACCAAAATTATTATTTTCTTTGTAGTGGATTTTTGAAGTCGGTTATTTTTTGTTAAAAAAGTTTTTTTTCAATATTTTAAGAGGTCAGAAACAACTGACACGGGCGGGATTGGAACCCACGACCTCTGCCACACCGTGTAGTCCCTCTAACCAACTGCTGAGCTACCGTGTCCCACTCGCTCATCAGATCATCCTCCCAGCCTTTTCCCAAACTAGATTGGGGTCGAATACCAGTATTTTACGTGGCGCGAGTGCCATCTGACCTCCACAACACAATTATTGAGACATACCGGTACTCGAAAGTTAGACCAGTTGTCAGACTTTCGGGCTCCTGGCTACCCGTAACCACTGTCAAAGATATTCCTATGACAACCGGGACCGTTTAACGTGCTCTCCGAGGCACGGAGGGGTCGCGATGTGTAAAGAACGGTCACCCATCCAAGAACTGACCGCGGCAAGCGCAGCGGCTGTCAATGAGATTAAAAATTACAACTGATGCAAGCGAGACACAGTAACTAAGGGCGGGTTGCTTCAAACCATCTGTATTCGTAAGTCAGTACGTAATCGTTAAGTCAGTATGAAATTGTCATACAAGCCGCCATATTTGACGGTTACAGATACGTAACTGTAAGATGAAGCAACCCGCCCTTAGTTGATTAGAACGACTACACGGTGCGGCAGAGGTCGCGGGTTCAAATCCAGAATCCAGCCCGGGTCAGTTACTTCTGGGGGGTGATTCTCGCGGGTGATATACTGATATCGAATTCGATATATATGGCAACAAATGTCAAAATGGTAGGGATTTTTACAGTTTTTGCAATATTTATCGAATTAGATATCAATATCGAACCCGCGAGAATCACCCCCCTGAAATCTCTTAAAATAAATCTCTCGTGGTGCACAGGGTGCTTTTCAGAAATAGAATAAGAAAGAAAAAAAATGTAAATACCTATAGACACCTATAGATAATAGATTGTGAAAATGTAAATAGTTACAATAGACAATGACTAATGTGTTATAGTATATTGGAAGCAACTCATTGCCGGATGGGTTCGAATGTCATGCTCACTTAAATGTTCTGCTGTTGGTGGCGTTGTGCGTTGGGTTGTTCCGTTCCCTACGAAATGGTTGATCGGAGCGACGCTGATGCATACGTCATGCTCGTGAACGGGTGCCTTCAGTTGGAACTGGTCCAATCGATCCACCATGGCAATGATTTGTTTCTGTTTGTTTTATTAATTATGTTACAACAATGACAAATTAACTGGTGGTAAATGTAGTATGTAAAACAGTTGAATAATATAAGAATAAGAAAAATGTAAAATCACTAACATTAAAAGGGCATGGACGAAAAGTCTGTGGTGTAAAATAAATAAACAATAAAAAAAATTCAAAAAAAAATCTCTTAAAATATTTGAATGCCAATGACATAAGTAATGGCTTTGACATGTTAAAAATTCACAATAACTGCAGTCGGCATAAACAGACTCTGAGCCAGGCGCCCTCCCAGCCGACGATTTTGGGGGGGGGTCATACCGCAGCTGAAGACTTTAGGGGGGGTCATACCGATTAATGCCGACGTGATATACCGTGAATTACCGTGTTTGGCGCATTTTTGTACGATTTTGGGGGTCATGATCCCGTTTTTCATTACCCGACGACCCGTTTAGCGTTTTATTTTTATGAAGTAGTGGCGAAGGCTGTTTTGGCCTGGCCACGAAAAGCTGATTAATAAAATTAGACAATATTACCTATGCTATTTTTTAAAGGGAAGCCGGTAGGAATCGCATTGCAGGAACCCTTCGCCACTGATAATTAGTAATTAAGTAAGTAGGACATTTATTTATTTGTCGGTCAGTCAGTGCGCTTTTCTCTTCTCACACTTCACCACTTTTTTGAGTCATCAAATGAGCATGAGCAGCCATGAGGTTTCCTAAAAGCCGGCGCCCCTGCATGTAGCGCTGATGTAGCAACCCGGCGGTGACCGGCGCGGGCGCAGCTTTGCAATGACTACACAAACGCAGCCGTCTGCTAATTGTACTGACGTTAGAGTTACAGTAATCACTGATTAGTAACACCTTCTATAATCGTTATGATTAATTTATATCCTTTTACGAGCACTTTGTGGAATTTATAGCTGGAATTAGACTTTAATGGGTTTGTGTCTGTAATTATGAATCAATTTATAATACAATCGAGTGACTGCTGCACTTTGATCCATATTGATGTTAAGGCTGCGTTTCCACCAGAGATGTGTGTGAGGGATGTGTTTGTTAAGAACCAATAGAATCGCTTCATTTACCTCGCCCCAAGTAAATGAAGCGATTCGATTGGTTCTTAACACATCCCTCGCACACATCTTTGGTGGAAACGCAGCCTAAATCTTGACATGTGTGCAATTAAGAGTGCGTATGCCGCTAAGACGAACCCGCCAGTGGGCGGCGCCAAAACACTTGCTATTTCACCAAGCGCCGCCGTGTTAGAAAGGGAGATGAACAACTTTCTTCATAAGTAAAATTAGGTAACTTCACACCACCCCGGTCGTCCCGTAACGGGACAGTTGGGGAAAATTATTTCATCGACCCCGGTAGTGCCGACCCTGTCGTAGTAAGGCGAGGTTTTCCCAATTTTAGCAATTATTGATGATTTTTGAACGACTGTATCTACGTTTATGTTAAGCCCAGAATTATGAAATTGGGATCATTCGCGTCTGGTGACACTACACATCCACATGTTATCCAAGTAGCCATTTCGGCTACTCGGCAGGCGTGGTCCGAGGGGGGAGGGGGTCGTGGGGAACATGACGCCCTCCAAAATCGAACAAAAATGCGCCAAACACGCAGGCGCGGTCCCAGGGGGGCAGGCGCGGTCGCAGCCTACGATTTTGGGGGGGTCATACCGCAGCTGAAGGCTTTAGGGGGGGTCATACCGGTTAATGCCGACGTGCTATACCGTGTTTGGCGCATTTTTGTACGATTTTGGGGGGGTCATGTCCCCCGTGACCCCCCCCTGGGACCGCGCCTGCAGGGGAGGGGGGTCATGAGCCTCCCAAAATCGTACAAAAATGCGCCAAACACGGTATATCACTTCGGCATTAATCGGTATGACCCCCCCTTAGTCTTCAGCTGCGGTATGACCCCCCCCTAAAATCGCCGGCTGGGACCGCGCCTGCAAACACGGTAATTCACGATATAGCACGGCCTTAGTCGGTATGACCGCCCCATCGGCTGCGACCACGTCTGCTACTTGGATAACATGGCCATGTTTTCGCGTGCACGCCAAGGCGGGGGAAGGAGGGAGGGGTTGCGTGTGGGTGCTCGAGAAAAACAACTGAATAGTTAATCCAAATTATATTTTATTAAAATTTTATATTAAAACATGGCGTCATTCGCGAAGTCGCGACACAACAATTGACATTATAAGTAGGTACCACTCTGTGATACGTCATCATCTAAAGCTGGGTACTCACTCAGCAGTGTAGCATGTAATGTATCAGATACGGTATCAAGTGAGTACGTAGGCACGAGCCCGCTGCGAGCCGCTCGCTCGTGGAGCGCTGTAAGCTCGCAGTGACCCGCCGAGTGGCGGTTTCACTGCGAACACAAAGGCGGCTCGCAGTGTGCTCGTGGACGGCGACACGACCGCTTGTGTAGCGAGTACGTAGGCGCGAGCTTCAAACCATTTGAGACACGTCGGCGTGACGTCGTCGCGAGCGCTGCGGATCCGGCAGCTCGTAACTAGATACGCGGTGAACCGCGGACGAGCCGTACCCACTTGCAGGTTGATACAGTATCTGATACGTTACATGCAACACTGCTAAGTGAGTACCCAGCTTAAGGCGCTATAGGTCCAGCGAAATATTTTACGTGCGGGGGTGAAGAACACGATGCGGCGCGCGCGCCCGCGGGCTACGGGGTGGCGCGTTGACGAGATCTCTTGCGGCGGGCTGAGCGCGACGCTATTACTTTTAGTGGAAATTGGCGCGCACATAGTGTAATTAAAGTACCTAGTTGTCAAACTTTATTAGGTACCTACTTTTGGTACAAGTTAGTTTAGCGAATTAAGTCAATTTATTTTTTGTGGTGGTTATTTGGAAAAACTAGGTAGGTAATACCTACCTAGTTTTTCCAAATAACCAGAAATCGGAATCTTTTTAGAAATCGGAATAGGTAGCGTTATAAAATAAATAATTAAAAAAAATTCTAGAACAAAAACTGTCTAAATTTCTAACTTAGCAAAGTTACAATATCCAATTGCCTATGACATAGCCTATTTCTTATCGGATCTGCAATATTCTTGTTAGATACATGTTTCTAGACTACCACACGTCTAGTAAGACACAATTTATCATCCTAACTTACACACAGAAATATCGCATTTTCAAACACATATCGATCTATATTATAGGCACAATATCCATGAAATTCAGAGTCTTTACACAACATTATGTCCTAGCCTTCCTACCGAACCTAAATACATGACTAGATTCTATATAACCCATTACAACAATCCTACAAATGCAATTTTATGTACATAACACTTATTCTCAAATTATAGCTTTCCTATCGTCGAGAGGTATAACTGCTTATGTACATCTTATGTAAACAACATTCCTACACTATAAAACCACGATGTACACAAAACCTCGATTATGGTTACAAAGGTATTCACGACTTTACATAAAAAACATGAAATCTTATTCCTACACAATAGGCTATTTGACTCATTTTGGGAAATGGTTTATATTAAATCTTCATTATATTATAAGCACACTACATTGATATTTCAAGGAGATCTACTGTATTTATCAATAAAAATCAGTGATTAAGTATAAATTTCCAAAACCGCTCCAAAAACGCTGTTTCTGACAGAAGTGACGTAACACGCTAGTAAACGAGCTTTGTCAAAAGACAGATGGTGCAGCTGAAATTAATTTCATCAATAATTCATTTTTATCGGCTATAGTGGCGTATAAATGGTGTGTAGTTCCACAATGTACAAATACGTCTTTAAGCAGTCCATCATGATTCATGACACAAAAGAATTTATAGGTAATGTTTCTGAGTTTTTATCAACATAACCTAAAATGAGATTTCACAAAACTTCTGAATGATTATATAAAAGATTTGTAAATAAATATGTGGTAGGTAGGTACTTACACAGCTGTTTTTACATTTTTAAGTTCCGCAG
This sequence comes from Thalpophila matura, assembly GCA_948465475.1. Classification (NCBI taxonomy): domain Eukaryota; kingdom Metazoa; phylum Arthropoda; class Insecta; order Lepidoptera; family Noctuidae; genus Thalpophila; species Thalpophila matura. The sequence goes on from OX419203.1 coordinate 9,244,619, forward strand.
CATAATAATCAGCGTTATTCTTAAAGAAAAGTGCAATGCGTCTATCTTAGGTAGGTTGTTGTTATCAGCTTGCACAAAATTTGACTCCATTTTGTGATTCGATATAAATATTTATGCCACTAGATGACTATATAGAAGATTTCTATGAAAACAGCTTCAGAAATAGCTCAAAGATCGATTAAAGCACCCAAAAATATAAAACGCAAACTACATCTGTCAAAGCCGTGCTTATGCTCAAAGACTACATATATACATACATATATACTTATGCTTACATTGCTTACTCCAGTGTTGCCAAGCTAGATTTTCATTTTACCCCAATGCCTGATTAATTTTACTCTAAAATCATAACTATTTATACAAAAATACCTGGGACCTGGCTAAAGTTTTGGTTTTAGATATACAATAAAACAAGTTCTTTCTTAATCAATGGTCATGTTTCACAATAAAAATATGCTGAATTTGTTTGTTTAACTCAAATTCAATTCAAATACTTAGGTACCTACATGTATTGCTTACCAAAAAGCCCATAAACTTTAGTAATCATAACAACAATACGAAATCTAACCTTAAAATTTTGGAAGTGACTCCGCGACCGCCGCCGTGACCTGAATTTGCAGCCGCCACCGGTTGCTAAATTGGCAGCCGGCGCTGACTTTGGAAAAAAGCGGGAAAGGGGGATGGCAATTTGGCATAATTAAAAAAAACATTTCATGTTTCATTTGAGTAACATACCTAATTAGGGTCCAAGAGCGAGCAAAGCGAGGGAACTTGGACACCCCGACACGGACAGGTTAGGTTCGAAGGGGTTGACGGGGGCTTCAGTGAGCGAGCAAACCGAGCGAACGAAGCCCCGTCAACCCCTTCGTGTTAGGTTACTCTTAACCTTGCAGATAGAAATAGGAGCTCCGCGTACCGGGGCTCCATCAACCACCTCCATCCCCCTTGTAAGTCCAAAAAAGTTGTATTTTGTTTTACATTGACACTGTAATTTAAAAGTCAGTCTAAGGTATTTAATTCAACCTAAAACACGGCAACATTAATCTGCTGCTACGGTAGTTTGCAATTATTTTCGTCTGGTATCACTGCTACTCCAAGGCTACTCCGGTTCCTAACGGCATTATTTTTGGGAGCCTAGTCGGCGCCGGCTGCGGAGACGCTCCCTAAAATTTTACCCTCAAAGGGCACTGGCAGACGCCCATAGAACGCTGGGCCTCAGATTGTGTAAGTCGGTACAGATATGAAATTAGTTTGGTGTGATCAAGTATTTCAAGAGTATTTAAATTCATTTTTTATTTGTTTTTGTACGTAATTGGGTTAAAGAGAAATATTCTTATTTCTGACAGTGAGGTTAAGTATGGTGTGAATGATCCAGTGAAGTACAGCCCGACTAATGAGTTCTCAATTCAAAGGTTTTAGTTGCTGTCACTATGATATTCTGTGGAAGCACGCGCCAGCCAGCATGCACCCGTTTTTGTTTTAGTGGTTTTTTCAAAATGTCAATGGCATAATCATTTTATTTCTTATTTATTTCGATTTTTGATTCCAATTCTTAATTTCTAAGATAAATTAGGCAAAGAACAATTAAAATATATTTTTATTTTTGGTTAAGCTTTTATTACTGTACCATATCAAGCCTAAAACTGCCGACGTCCTTTACTCTAAAGAATTCTTTACCCTAAAAATAAGTTGGCAACACTGGCTTACTAGCGTGTGACGTCACCAGAGTGCAACTGGCCGTTCTTGTCACAGATAAAATAACAAAAAATATTGCATTTTATTTTCGTGTAATTTGCAAATATATACATATTTTAGTTGAAAATCAAGTGAAATAAGTTTATTTACGCTATGAACTGATAGGATGACCACAATCTATAGCATATTTTCAATGTTGTCAAGAAGCCTATTCTAATAAGAAAATAATACAAATCCAATAGGAAACAAATTGTAAACATTAATCAATACTAAAATTAAGGAAATAATAACTCAAAATAACATAAAACACGATATTAAAACCGACAAGTACAATGACCCCTTTTGATCGGCGCCGGCTCTTGGACCCTAATTAGGTATGTTACTCAAATGAAACATGAAATGTTTTTTTAATTATGCCAAATTGCCAACCCCTTTTCCCGCTTTTTTCCAAAGTCAGCGCCGGCTGCCAATTTAGCAACCAGTGCCGGCTGCAAATTCAGGTCACGGCGGCGGTCGCGGAGTCACTTCCAAAATTTTAAGGTTAGATTTCGTATTGTTGTTATGATTACTAAAATTTATGGGCTTTTTGGTAAGCAATACATGTAGGTACCTAAGTATTTGAATTGAATTTGAGTTAAACAAACAAATTCAGCATATTTTTATTGTGAAACATGACCATTGATTAAGAAAGAACTTGTTTTATTGTATATCTAAAACCAAAACTTTATCCAGGTCCCAGGTATTTTTGTATAAATAGTTATGATTTTAGAGTAAAATTAATCAGGCATTGGGGTAAAATGAAAATCTAGCTTGGCAACACTGGAGTAAGCAATGTAAGCATAAGTATATATGTATGTATATATGTAGTCTTTGAGCATAAGCACGGCTTTGACAGATGTAGTTTGCGTTTTATATTTTTGGGTGCTTTAATCGATCTTTGAGCTATTTCTGAAGCTGTTTTCATAGAAATCTTCTATATACCTAGTCATCTAGTGGCATAAATATTTATATCGAATCACAAAATGGAGTAAAATTTTGTGCAAGCTGATAACAGCAACCTACCTAAGATAGACGCATTTATGGTTCTACTTTTCTTTAAGAATAACGCTGATTATTATGCTGCGGAACTTAAAAATGTAAAAACAGCTGTGTAAGTACCTACCTACCACATATTTATTTACAAATCTTTTATATAATCATTCAGAAGTTTTGTGAAATCTCATTTTAGGTTATTGTCGCGACGAGTAGATCGCGAAGTAAAAAGGTAACCGAGTCAAATTAATTAGTAGAGTGAAACGTGTAACAAACGAGTCATAATAGCATGAGGTGATATCTGGCAACACCGAACCCATAGGGAAAGCACCATAGACAAAGAGTACAGTTTATGGTGTGGTGTGTCTACCGCTCACTCCTTTAAGTTCCTTGCTACCGCTACATTTGGAATACACCAAATTGTAACGTATTTTAAATATCTAGTGCAAAGTTAAAGTGATTGGTGCTTGATGAGAGACGTCCAGTCAGTAGCAGCTCATCTGAAAGAAATATAAGCTAAGTGGTATCACTAGTCAATAGTGTAGAGGTTCCCGCCTAAATGTCTCGATTCTAGATTTCCTACTCCATTTTTATGAACTAATTATTGCTCAATAGTAAGAAGTTTCTGATGCTCTTGGAAGTCGGTTACATTAAGAGGTCTTTCGATACTGCAATGCGAAAACCTCGTGAGAGATGGACTCGGCGTAAGGCCGTGATCAGTCCGTGATATAGTAGACCTTCGGTGCTGCAATACGAAGTCTCTGTCAGACAAATGACCTAAGGTTGTATGTACTAAGAGGGTATATAGTACATGCAACTGAAGTATAAAATAGTTCTGAGTCGAACATAGATAATTATAGCAAGAGGCTAATTGGCAGACGTGGCTGCGGTTTCCTCTTTAATACCCAACAAACTACGATGATTCGTAGAGCATGTAACCGAAATAATCCTAGCGGATATTGTACTGTATAACACTTCTATACTATAGCTTCACACCTAAGACACCAGAAACGTTTTTAAGTAGGTATATCATGTATAGAATGGTGGGAATCAATTTTATTTTAACTACAGATGGTGAGCTGAATAATGGAGCGAGCCAGCAAGAACTAAAGGTCGATTAATGCGAAGCAAACCTCCCAAGATATTGAAGATTCTTCTCGGAATAAACCCCAGGTACAGATAATTCATCAAGCTCCCACAAACTATATAATAAAGTAACGTCGTCGCTACGCTCTCCGGGACGGGGCGGCGAGTCTGGCCAGCTCGTGCGTTCCGGTTCGGCGGGAGAGAGTAGGCGACGACATGGTGGAGATGCTGGGATCCGAGAGGAAAAGTCAATAACAATATAATAGAAACCAGATTGAACTGGTTGTGGTTACAACAAAATTCTAAGTTCTTGCTGGTGCTGCCATCTGTGAAAGCTCTGTAAAACTGATATAAAAGGTTGAAGAAACTATGCTAAATGTTGAAGAAGTTTGATACACGTTTCGCTGTTATTGACTCTAATAAATTTAATATTTCTCAATGTGATTATCTTCAGTTTAACAGCTGTAACACAGGTAATTATATAATTATTGCTGTAACCCATTTTGAGGGATCAGTACGAAAAAATCCTAGATGGCGTTACTTGTTATTGAATTTAAATAAATCTGATATGTATATTTCATTGTTTGTGAAATAAACGAAGTTATGTTATTTTTATTTATTTTATGATTTATGTTGGTGATTCGATCAGTTTACAAAGTAAGTTTCTAAGGAATTTATAACAGAAGGGATGTTTAAATCTTGTGCAAACAGAACCGGAAACAAACATGATTATGACTTAACGACAATATTCTTTGCAATGTTGGTACATTGCGACCCATTTACGAGATCTGTACCCCTATCATGAGTTTTTTTGACGTATAGTTTCGTTAACGTAAGCATATTTTGAATTTAAAATACAGCAGTCCTGGGACATTTTGATAAAATTTTATACAATTTGCACATTTTAAAAAATACAGAGAAATTAATTAAATATTTAATTTATATAAATATTGCGTAACAAACGTGTATTTTCAATTCAAAATATGCTTACGTTAACGATACTACACGTCAAAAAAACTCATGATCGGGGTACTGGTCTGTGGATTTCTGACTTTGGTGTGAAATTCAATTTGATCGTTTGAAAAGTTATATACCGGTGTTTGTGAGAACAAATCATCTTAAGTTATCAATTAAGTTCACGTCGGGAGTAAAATAAGTGTCCATAGGTGAACAAAAGGGTCAGTACAGTTTAGAAGTGTGTTGATTAGAATTTACGAATTTGTGTTCACAATTCGTAAGATATAATGGGAAATTGTTGAATGCCAGGGTAATGGTACCTAGGGGATTTAACTGGTGATTGCATGTAAATCTTCCTTCTATCTCGGCGGCATAGCTTAGATTTATCAGAAAACTTCAATTTATCAAAGTCGGCCTTAACGGTACCAAATGATTATCGGTGTATGGCGTCCTCTGAAAACAAATTCATTAGATTATCCGAGACAATACCTACAGCCACTATAAATAATGGAATGTACAGATTGTGCTAATAACTATTAAGAGCCTTCACCCTTATGCCGTCTACAACACTAAGAAAATTAAATATTGTTTGGAGAAATAAGTGGGTAGGTACATTGTAGTGTCTGTTAACAGAAGGCACACTGTATATGAGAAGAGTGACACTTATTGTGTCCAATAACTATTATATGATCAATTCTGTGCACTTAGTGATTGTAATATGATTGGAGCATCCTGAAGTATTAAAAGTATCATTTACTTACTCACCTTTATAGGGTAAAAAACATAAAATAAATCTGAAAGGAAATTATTATTCCCATCATAGTGAACAAGTTTTCCTGAAAGAGAAGTTTAATTTCCGAAATTAAATTTTCTTTATTGTTATATTTTTGGTAGGCAATGAAACTCTTTAAATACTCTGTAAGCATAAATGATGTGTGATTGAGTTAAATTATGGATTTTACAATCAAACAAGCCATCATAATTATTTCATCATTAATTCTCTGAATTAGTTTTTTCATAAAATTTCATGTAAATTTTATACATATGACATTGCATCAAAGTATAAACACTGATCTACATCTATTGGTGTCTAATATGATTTGTATTGTGTCCATTCTTAGTTGAAATGTTCAGGTTAATGTTTTGTATTATTATTTGTATTTTAATGCGGCAGAGTAAATGTTTTAAATAATATCTTTCATGTACCATGTTTCTGGCAAATAAAGACATTATATTCAATAAATAATGCAAACATCAATTTGCTATTCCTTAAAAATCACCATCATAATTAAATTTGCTTAACAAATTAGAGCTGTACTTGAGATAGTGTAATATTACATTACAGGCCGTCAATATGGAGGAAGCCCTGCTCCTCATTCTTCACGGCTTATGTGATAAAATAAAGGGTCTGTCCGAATGTGCTCGTAGTATGACTAACAAACTCACTGATGAAATAAATGACTTAACCTTGCATGAAGGAAGAGTGGTATCCTCTAAACTTCATACCTGTCTCCAACGACTGGAGAGGGAACTAAACAATTATTTTCGATATGTTAACGAACCGCAAGTGGACGAGGTCTCTGCCATCTCTACAATACAGCTAGAAGCTGAAGAAAACTGCTGCGAACTTAAAGTGAAAATTCAAGAATGTGAAAATTCAACAACAAATAATAACAAAAATGAAGAACGTTTCTTATCAGGAAAACTACCAAAATTAGAATTACCACAGTTTGAAGGTAATGTTCTTGAATGGTACCAATTTTGGGACCAATTTAGTTCCAATATTCACAATCGGAATTTGCCAGACGTTGATAAGTTATTATATCTAAAGAATTCTTTAAAAGGGGAAGCCAGTAGAGTGATAGATGGGTTAGAGATTACACATAAAAATTATTCCATAGCCATACAATCCTTGAAAGATAGATACGGGAAACAAACTCAAGTGGTTGATGCACACTATTCCTCACTCTACAAAATAAATCCTGCAAGCAAAACCGTATCAGATTGTCGAAGAGTTTTAGCTGAAATCGAAAAACATTTGAGAGTTTTGGATTCAATGGGTGAAAATATTAACCATAACCACTTGAGGTTCATGGTAATGGAGAAATTTCCAGAAGATATAATATATGAAATGAAATTGAAAATAAAGCAAGAATCGATTGAAGAGATAAGAAAACATTTGGAAATTATCATTTCAGCACGTGAAGATGCAAATAGACTAACGCAGGAGAAAAACCTAAATGAGAAAGAATATTACACTGTAAAAACACTTCACTCTACTGGAAATAGTGATCATATAAATCTAAAAAGAAAGGGGGAACAAAGGGTGCAAGAGAACACCAACAACAAAATCAATAAGGAAAAAACTCGATACAAACCGACACAGAACAAGGGATATACTTCCCAGAAGAACTACGGGAACAAGCAAAGGTATACAAGTTATCCTGGAAAAAACCAGGGAAAGGAGGGGCCACCTAAGAAGAAGTCTAAACTTCAGTGTATCTTCTGTAAAGAGTCACATTATAATGACGAATGTACTAAATTCAAGGAAATAAAAGAAAGAAAATCCCTACTAAATAACAGATGCTATGGTTGTCTTAGAATAGGACATTCTTATATAGAATGTAGAAATAAAAGGGAATGCTTTCATTGCAAGAAATTAGGCCATAATCGCGCTTTATGCCCTGTTAAATTCACAACTGTAAACAAAGATAAGTTAAAGACAACCAATGTCCTGTACACAAGAGATAAGGGACTCACTGTTCTACAAACAGCAGTAGTTACTGCCAACAAAGTAGGAGATTGTTCTAAGATACTTTCATGCAGAGTTCTATTAGACTCTGGAAGCCAAAGAACATATATCACGCAAAAGGCTGCAAAGGATCTTAAACTAAAATTTGAAGAAGAGAACACACTAACTGTATTTACATTTGGATCAAAGACTCCTCAAGAAATAGAAAGTCCCGTGGTTAGAGTACAGTTGAGGACAAGAGTGAATAAGACAATAATTCTATTTGCTAATGTGGTACCAGTGATATCACATAGTGTCCCATATCCTCGTCAGGAACTCAGCCACTGGAAAGACAAATCAAAACTAGCTGATGATGGTTCTCTACAAGACCAAGTGGACATTCTGATTGGCAATGATTATTACTTTTCACTTATCTCCGAACAGAAAATTAAGTTAAGAGAGAACTTATATATAGTACAGTCCGACCTTGGATGGATACTAAGCGGGAAAATGGATTCCAGTCCTATTCATGAACTAGCGGTGGTAACATACTTCCAGTCTAACATAGAAATGTTATTCAACGAACCTGACCTACCACTGATCGAGACTAACATGAAGAACTTATGGGAACTCGAATCCATTGGCATAACCGATTCTCCAAAGGAAAATCGAGAAGACGAGGCCGTAAAAAGGTTCAATGAAACTACTAAATATATAAATAACAGGTACTCAGTATCCTGGCCTTGGATTGAGTATCCTCCTGCTTTGAATTTGAATTTTGGATTGGCTTATGGTCGACTCATCAACTTATTAAAGCGACTAGATACGTCCACATTATTGGCATATGAAGAAACTTTGAAAATTCAAATGAAGAAGGAAATAATTGAAGTCGCACCTGATCTAAGAGAACAAACGGCAGGACATCCAATTCATTACCTTCCACACCATGGGGTAAAAGTACCTGGCAAGCCTATGAGAATTGTCTATGACGCGTCATCTAAAACAAAAGACAATAAAAGTTTAAATCAATGCTTGTATTGTGGACCCATGATGCTGGAGGATTTGACTGGGTTACTCTTGAAGTTCAGATGTCAACCAATAGGTATATGTGCGGACGTCGAGAAGGCGTTCTTACAGATTGCACTCAATAGACCGGATCGCGATGTAACTCGATTCCTATGGTTAAAGGACACAAAGAAACCTGCTACAGAAGATAATCTGCTTCACTTAAGATTTACAAGAGTTCCATTCGGCGTTATATCGAGCCCATTTTTGCTTAATGCAACAATCAGATTACATTTACAAAAATCAGATATTGAACAGATTAAGAAACTAGCTAAAGACATATACGTAGATAACGTCGTCACTGGAACTAAAACAGTAAAGGAAGCACTTCAACTTTATAAGAATTCCAAAGACACTTTCAATCAATTATCCATGAATCTGAGAGATTGGAGTTCCAACGCCGAAGAACTCATAAAACAAATACCTGACTCTTGCAAAGAAAATAAAATCAAAGTTCTTGGACTAAACTGGAAACTGAAGGAAGATACACTTCAACTAAAAGATAAGGCTACCAGTGAAACAAATTTTACAAAAAGAGGTGTCTTAAAGGTCATAGCATCCATCTATGATCCATGCGGATTTGCAGTACCGTCACTGTTGTCTAGTAAACTTTTCATACAGAATCTATGGAAAGAAAAGATAAAATGGGACACACCATTTTCTGAGACATTAAAAACTGATTGGTCAAAAATATGTAACGAGTTGCAAGAGATTCGAGAGATATCTTTGCCCAGATGCTACTTCAGTGACACTACAACAACTACTTGTCAAATTCACTGCTTCACAGACTCTTCTTCGAAAGCCTATGCTGCGGTAATCTATATAGTCAATGGCAAAGAGGCAAAATTTGTCCTAGGGAAATCAAAGCTAGTTCCTTTGAAAGATCAAGACGATCTGAAAATACCACGGCTAGAATTACTGGGAGTATTAATTGGAACTAGATTGATCAAATATGTATCTCAATTTTTACAATTTAACATCACAAGTCAAACGCTATGGACTGATAGTCAAATCGTTATTGACTGGTGCAAGTCGGATAAACTTCTCACACCCTTCGTGGCCAGAAGAGTCGAAGAAATTAAAAGCAATAAAAACCTAATAATAAGACATGTTCCATCAGATCTAAATCCAGCGGATGTTGCCACAAGACCATCCAGCTCTAAAGAAGATAGAGTAAGATGGCTGAATGGTCCCCAGTTCATATTACAACATCCGGATTCCTGGCCGTCAGTGATTAGAGAAATTTCTTTTCTTTGTGCGGGGGAGAGTCTCCCGAAAGAGCCAACAGAATATAAAATAGATACAGAAAATACACTCGATGTGGAAAACCAAGATATAGACAGTACAAGTAACCAAACTAAGATGGATGTGGATATAAGTGAAGAAAAGAATGACAAAATTAAGCAGCTTAAGAAGCTACAAGCCGAACACTTTCCAAGAGAACTAAAAGGGGAAGAAACAAGCTTAAAAATTAATCTTGGACTATTTCTGGACGTAGACGGAGTTTTACGTTGCAAAGGACGTTTAAAGAACACGGATTGGCCATATGACCAACGTTATCCAATACTTATTCCAAAGGATTGTGATTATACTAACAAAATTATCATCCAGACTCATACCGACAATCATCATGTAGGCGTTAACCATACACTTGCTATAATTCGTCATACCTTTTGGATTCCACATGGAAAACGGCAAGTCCAGAAAGTTATAACGAAATGTCCTAGATGTGAGAAACACGGAGGGGGACCGTTCAAGCTACCACCGACCCCAGCCTTACCCACTGAAAGAGTAAATTACACGTCACCATTCACATTTACAGGCCTAGACTACATGGGCCCAGTACTAATTAAACATAGAAACGAAACAAGTAAACGTTGGATAGCACTCTTCACTTGCCTAGCAGTCAGGGCGGTGCATTTAGAGGTTGTTCAAGATCTCACAGCAGAAGAAGGACTTCATGCTTTGAGACGAATGATATCAACAAGAGGAGTGCCACAAATAATCACGTCAGATAATGCTACAAATTTTAAACTTATGTCAGAAATACTATCAAATTCTTACTGTATTAAACATGAAATTCGTTGGAGGTTCATACCCCAACTAGCTCCCTGGTTCGGGGGATTCTATGAACGATTAATTGGAATAGTGAAGAATTGTTTGAGAAAAACATTAGAGAAACATATGTTGACGGATAGTCAACTGGTTACATTAGTAAAGGAAATTGAAGCAACTGTCAATACAAGACCATTAACTTGTGTTGATTCTGAATTGGTGCATATTTTAAAACCTTCTGATTTTTTAACTATGGGAAAATGCATAACGTCGGAAGGTTCAACCGAAGATTTTTTAGTACAAGGCACTACGACGAAATCCGACCTTATCAAGGCTTGGAAAAGAGGTTTAGTTATTCTCAATGAATTCAAGGACATGTTCACAAATCGATATTTACAGAGTTTGCGTGAACGATATGGACATTCTGTCAAAGAACCTAGAATCACGGCAAAATTAATCCCGAAGGTAGGACAAATTGTGCAGATAAAGGGAGATAATAAAAATCGAGAAGAATGGAAAGTTGGAAAAATTACTTCATTGGTAAAAAGTTCTGACGGACTTTGCAGAGTTGCGAAGGTCAAAGTTGGAAGTAAAGAGTTTGTAAGATCTTTAACTCATCTATATCCATTGGAAATGGAGGACAATGAAGAAATAGAATACGACGAGAACGCATTAGAAAGAGAAAAGGAGTTACCACGGAATATAACTGTACACGAATTGATACCATTGGAAGTGGAAACTATAAATTCAAAGGACATATCAGATAGTTTAGAAAAGGAGAAAGAAAATAGAGAGTCGATAATACCAACGGAAAAGAGTAAGTTAGAAGACTTTGATAATGTATCAGAGAGCACGGACAGAGAGAAAATATCGAGTCAGAAAGAGAATGAACCTGAGAAGTCAGTTCAAGTAAACAACGAGGTTAAACAAAGACGAGGCGCGGCCACCAGAGCTCTGCAGAAAATTGCAGAATGGACGCGCAACTTACTAACTCTGCTTTAAGACCATTCGGGCGGGAGTGTCGCGACGAGTAGATCGCGAAGTAAAAAGGTAACCGAGTCAAATTAATTAGTAGAGTGAAACGTGTAACAAACGAGTCATAATAGCATGAGGTGATATCTGGCAACACCGAACCCATAGGGAAAGCACCATAGACAAAGAGTACAGTTTATGGTGTGGTGTGTCTACCGCTCACTCCTTTAAGTTCCTTGCTACCGCTACATTTGGAATACACCAAATTGTAACGTATTTTAAATATCTAGTGCAAAGTTAAAGTGATTGGTGCTTGATGAGAGACGTCCAGTCAGTAGCAGCTCATCTGAAAGAAATATAAGCTAAGTGGTATCACTAGTCAATAGTGTAGAGGTTCCCGCCTAAATGTCTCGATTCTAGATTTCCTACTCCATTTTTATGAACTAATTATTGCTCAATAGTAAGAAGTTTCTGATGCTCTTGGAAGTCGGTTACATTAAGAGGTCTTTCGATACTGCAATGCGAAAACCTCGTGAGAGATGGACTCGGCGTAAGGCCGTGATCAGTCCGTGATATAGTAGACCTTCGGTGCTGCAATACGAAGTCTCTGTCAGACAAATGACCTAAGGTTGTATGTACTAAGAGGGTATATAGTACATGCAACTGAAGTATAAAATAGTTCTGAGTCGAACATAGATAATTATAGCAAGAGGCTAATTGGCAGACGTGGCTGCGGTTTCCTCTTTAATACCCAACAAACTACGATGATTCGTAGAGCATGTAACCGAAATAATCCTAGCGGATATTGTACTGTATAACACTTCTATACTATAGCTTCACACCTAAGACACCAGAAACGTTTTTAAGTAGGTATATCATGTATAGAATGGTGGGAATCAATTTTATTTTAACTACAGATGGTGAGCTGAATAATGGAGCGAGCCAGCAAGAACTAAAGGTCGATTAATGCGAAGCAAACCTCCCAAGATATTGAAGATTCTTCTCGGAATAAACCCCAGGTACAGATAATTCATCAAGCTCCCACAAACTATATAATAAAGTAACGTCGTCGCTACGCTCTCCGGGACGGGGCGGCGAGTCTGGCCAGCTCGTGCGTTCCGGTTCGGCGGGAGAGAGTAGGCGACGACAGTTATGTTGATAAAAACTCAGAAACATTACCTATAAATTCTTTTGTGTCATGAATCATGATGGACTGCTTAAAGACGTATTTGTACATTGTGGAACTACACACCATTTATACGCCACTATAGCCGATAAAAATGAATTATTTATGAAATTAATTTCAGCTGCATCATCTGTCTTTTGACAAAGCTCGTTTACTAGCGTGTTACGTCACTTCTGTTAGAAACAGCGTTTTTGGAGCGGTTTTGGAAATTTATACTTAATCACTGATTTTTATTGATAAATACAGTAGATCTCCTTGAAATATCAATGTAGTGTGCTTATAATATAATGAACATTTAATATAAACCATTTCCCAAAATGAGTCAAATAGCCTATTGTGTAGGAATAAGATTTCATGTTTTTTATGTAAAATCGTGAATACCTTTGTAACCATAATCGAGGTTTTGTGTACATCGTGGTTTTATAGTGTAGGAATGTTGTTTACATAAGATGTACATAAGCAGTTATACCTCTCGACGATAGGAAAGCTATAATTTGAGAATAAGTGTTATGTACATAAAATTGCATTTGTAGGATTGTTGTAATGTGTTATATAGAATCTAGTCATGTATTTAGGTTCGGTAGGAAGGCTAGGACATAATGTTGTGTAAAGACTCTGAATTTCATGGATATTGTGCCTATAATATAGATCGATATGTGTTTGAAAATGCGATATTTCTGTGTGTAAGTTAGGATGATAAATTGTGTCTTACTAGACGTGTGGTAGTCTAGAAACATGTATCTAACAAGAATATTGCAGATCCGATAAGAAATAGGCTATGTTATAGGCAATTGGATATTGTAACTTTGCTAAGTTAGAAATTTAGACAGTTTTTGTTCTAGAAACTTTTTTATGTGACTAGGTAGGTCCATGGGAGTTGTACCATTGGATAGGTAGGATTTTCCGCAAATTATGATGTGTAATTTATGGTTGGATATTTAAATAAAGTAGATTAGAAGGGCTCACACGTAGTGAAAACGAAAGTGAATTAGGATTCAAAAACACGGCTCTATGTGAGGTAAAGTAATTAGGTTATATAAGAAACGCGTGCTCTCCGAGGCACGGAGGGGTCTCGATGTGTAAACAACGGTCACCCATCCAAGGACTGACCGCGGCAAGCGCAGCTTAACCTCGCAGATCGATCGATTAGCGCGGCCGTCATTTAGCCACGAGCTTTTTTTTAATAAATTACGATTATAATAATAAAATGCGAAATCCTAATCAAAGAAGAAAATTATATGAATTATTAATTTTAATATTTTATTAATATTAATATAATTTTCTTCATATTGGTGGCATTCAAACGTCTATGCTTCGGGACTTCCCGGATAACGTCTGATTTAAACATTTATCTACGAATTATTTATTTATAATACAAGAGTGTAAGCAAGCATATTCTTTATTATTTGAGACGTATAAGTTTGAATAGGATTTCGAATTTTATTATTATAATCATAATTTATTTATCTATATTATTTATTTATTATCTAAAATCTATTGTATCTTTTGTTTGACGGATTTTACTGACGGAAAAATATTTAATCATGACGAATTTTTGACGGAAAATACCAACCTGCTTAGCGGAATTTTGAAATTGTAATTGGCAACACTGTTAGGATGTGAGCGTACCTACGTTTATCAGTCAATAGGTGGTCAATAGCGCTATTTGCCCAAATATGTGCTAAAACCTAACCTTAATTGTATAAAAAATATTATATTAATGATATTATTACGTTTGTTAGTCATTTTCACAAAGAATTATTGAAAATAATCATTTCGTGAGCGGCGAAAAATTTGGCACACGTCCTACTCCGGTGAGGTCTGAGACCGGACTGAAGCAGTCGTGCGCACGTTCTTAGGAACGTTTTTTGGGTATAAAAAATTATCTAAAATTGCCGTTTTAATTTTTATACAATTTTATTAATGAATTCACTAACTCAATTATTAAATAATATGTTAAAAAATTTTCAAAAATTAAAACGTAAGAAATAAGTCTAAAAAATGAAATATTCGTAATGAAAAAGTATCTTCGAGAGGTATCTTTGGAATTTTTTTCTATCGAGTGAAGTTATTCATATCGTGTATTGAATTAATGATTTCACTAGCTAATATGCTTAAGTATACCATATATTTTTTTCTGGGTGGAAACTGTAAGAAATCTTATAAAAAAATGAAAAATTCTAGAGCTCATTCTAGCGTTTTGTGAACCCATAGCGCCTTAACAAACTTCACCATCATTATGCCGGCTCCACACGATTGTCCAACAGTCCAACACCCCAACATGACTCACTATCGATACAAATAATGAATTAAAACTTGGGATATTATATGTAGATAGGTATGTAATGGAATTAATAAAGTGCAAGCAACTATTCTACTTAAATTGAATATGAAAATTAATACATAGTTATTGCTTTAAATCGAGTTCGACTACTGCAGTATAGATGGTTGTCCTCCAGCGTGTTGGCTTGACGTTGGTTGCCGTGTCGCGTGGCCGGTGTATGTGATGTATGTTGGTTGCCGTGTCGCGTGGCCGGTGTATGTGATGTATGTTGGTTGCCGTGTCGCGTGGCCGGTGTATGTGATGTATGTTGGTTGCCGTGTCGCGTGGCCGGTGTAAGGGCGGGCGCTCTACCGGCCGCAGCCGCCGCCCCCGCACTTTGACTTCTTGGGCGCGCGGTACGACGATGTGGACGCGCCCGCACTCAGCGGCATGTAGTCTGTTCACAGAGAAGGGATTCATTCAATCTACACTAACATAATCTGTCTATACCTCAGATCATAGAAACAAGGGAGATGGGCCAAGGCGCTATCGAGCTTGATGCCTGAACTTGAGCAAATTGCTCATAATAAAAACGTACGCGCTGGCGACGAACCGAACACGATCGATGGTATAAATACAGTGTTTTAGTTTAGTGCTAGTGTTGAGTGACGATTAACAGTGTTAGATTGAGGGTGTGCGGAATGTTTAATGCGTGGGAGATCTTTTTATTCACAAGGAGCGCTAAATTATGCGCGTAATTGTGTCGAAAAATGTAGTAAAAGTGGCATCAGTTGTTCCCGTACTAATTTGCTATGATGGCATATCTCCTTGTTTCTATGATCTGAGGTCTATAAAGCTGAAGAGTTTGTTTGTATAAAGTGTATAAACGCGCTTATCTTTGGAACTCGGATTTGAAAAATTCTTTTTGTATATGATAGTTAGATTCATGATTCATTCATTTAACATCACGCTACGACCCTTAGGAGCCGAGCAAAAAAAGAAAAAGTGGGGAAGAATACTAAGCGAAAATGAAGTATTAGCGCGGTAGGGTAAATATACCGATTTCTTTTAAATTAAACGGCGGGCGAAATCGCATGGAACAGCAAGGTATTACTTCTACATAATTAATTTACTTGCTACCCCGCGGTTTCACCCCCGTTGCTCGGCTCCTAAGAGTCGCAGTGTGATGTTCAACAGCCTATACTATTCCTCATGAATCTGGCTATCATATACAAAAAGATTTTTTCGAATACGACTGGTAGTACAAGAGATTAGCGCGTTCAAACAAACTCGATGTCAAAATTCGATCTGTAGGTAGGGGAAAAAGTCAACAGACAGGCTATCGAGAACCAGGCGCGGTCCGAGGGGTCGTGGGGGTCATGACCCCCGCAAAATAGTTCAAAAGTGCGCCAAACACGGTAATTCACGGTATAGCACGTCGGCATTAATCGGTATGACCCCAAAAAAGTCTTCGGCTGCGGTATGACCCCCCTCAAAATCGTCGGCTGCGACCGCGCCTGACGAGAACAGCCATAGGAGCGGCGGCTACTGGCCAGGCGCGGCGCGGGGGTCATGGGGGTCATCCAAAATCGTTCAAAAATGCGCCAAACACGGTAGGTAATTCACGGTATAGCACGTCGGCATTAATCGGTATAACCCTCCCCCCAAGTCTTTGGCTGCGGTATGACCCCCCCCAAAATCGCGCCTGAATAGAACAGCCATAAGAGCGGCGATACCAGGCTCCCAGTAAACAGTACACGTACCGTCGCTGCGCTCGCCGAGCCGCCGCCCGCCGGCCGCCGCGCCGTACTTCTCCAGCCGCTCCATCAGCTCCGCGCGCTTGCGCTCTTCACGCTGCAAACGATATAAGTACACACAATATTTATAAAGAGAACCAAATAATCGACACAGCCTACAGAATAAGCTGAAGTGGCAATGGACTGGTCGTATCAGTCGTAGAACAGTAGCGTGCTTAGAGGCCAAGCCCGACACATTTTTTTGGTACCATCACATTGCAATATCACCGGGCTATACTGCAAGGTTGCGGCAATTGTTCTACTGAGTTGCATGATATAGATCTAAAGTCACATAGGCTTGCATTGCAGCAAGAAATCGTCAAAAAACTAGCCCGTTTAACCGCACCTTTAAAATATCATGGTAACATTGTTTTTGTCGGAAATAACACAAATATGAGAGAACAATATACAGGGTGGCAGGTTAGACAGTGGAAATATTTTAAGGGGTCATTGTACTCATCATTATGAACAACTTTTACTATGGGACCAACCCTGAAATCGCGAAAAAAAAATCACTTGTTCCATACATTTATGTTCACTTATCTCAAAAAAATGTATGGAACAGCTGATTTCTTTTTCGCGATTTCAGGGTTGGTCCCATAGTAAAAGTTGTTCATAATGATAAGTAAAAGGACCCCTTAAAATATTTCCACTGTCTAACCTGCCACCCTGTATAAGTCTAAATAGTAAATACAACAATATCGTAGGTACCTCTTTCTGCAGTTCAAGCGCTCTCTGCGACGCTTCCAGCAGTTTCTGTTGCTGCGCCTCCCGCGCGCGCTGCACCGCCTCCATGCGCGCTAACGCCACGTCCGGGTCTGCGCACCACCACACGTTACATACATATCATCATCATCATCTGCCTAGCCTTTTCCCAAATTATATTGGGGTCGGCTTCCAGTCTAACTAATTTTGGCTGAATATCAATATTTTACGTGGAGCGACTGCCATCTGACCTCCACAACCCAATTAATGGGTAATACCGGTATTCGAATGTTAGACCAGCTGTCAGACTTTAGGGCTTCTGACTACCCGTAACGATTGTCAAAGATATTCCTATGACAACCGGGACCGACTGCTTAACGTGCTCTCCGAGGCACGGAGGGGTCTCGATGTGTAAAGAACGGTCACCCATCCAAGGACTGACCGCGGCAAGCGCAGCTTAACCTCGCAGATCGATCGACAAGCGCGGCCGTCATTTAGCCACGAGCCCCTCGCACGTTACATACATATATGAGGCACAATTAATAAGCAATGATTCCTGACTTACTAGTGGGACAGCGGGACTTGACTAGTTATTATAAAGAAAGAAAAGAAAAACTTCTGACACAGGCAGGATTTGAACCCGCGACCTCTGCCTAAACCGGGGCAGTCCTCTAACTCAACGAGCTACAGTGTCATGTCTGAATCAGTTTAAATTGGAAATCTCTTACTTACGCTTCTTATGAGCGTTGGTGACATTATTGTATCGGAGACTAATTACAGACTTCAACTCAACGCCTCTAACTTGGAGTGGAGTCTTGGAGTCTTGGCTGTTTACCAACCTATTACGATAATGACAGATGGATATCTTACTCTTGTGGTACTCGGCGTCCTCGCGGGCCTGCTGCCAGCGGGCGAGCGCGGGCCGCAGCCGGTGCAGCGCGTACAGCGCGGCGGCCGCCCCCCCCACCAGCCACCAGCCGTACGACGCCAGGAACTGCAGCACTGGAACGATCGGAGAATATTGTACGTACAGGCTCAGATCATAGAAACAAGGGAGATGTGCCAAGGCGCTATTGAGCTTGACGCTTTGACACATTGACCGCCACGCTGGCGACGAACCGAACACGATCGATGATATGTACAGTGTTTTAGTTTAGTGCTAGTGTTGAGTGACGATTAACAGTGTTAGATTGCGGGTGTGCGGAATTTTTAATGTGTGGGAGATCTTTTTATTTACAAGGAGCGCTTGTGAAAAATGTTCTAAAAGTGGTGACAGTTGTTTCCGTACTAATTTGCTATGGTGGCATACTCCTTGTTTCTATGATCTGAGGTACAGGCCAATTGGAGTTTGGACTTCTCCCTTGCTAGGGGTTACACCGGAGCTCAGTGTACCTGTGAACTTGGGCTTGATGCTGGGTTGTTTCCGAGTTAGCACTTAAGTTTTTCGGATTTTTCTCCTTCATTTTCAATTAAAAAAATATCATTATTTATCAAGGAGTAGGGTCGTGATTTATTGACTTTTTTTATTTATTTATTTAATAAAACAGGATTGCGTGTAATCGCCATCTCGGCTGAGATGCGGTCTACGATGGGGCACGCATGCCTAGAAAAAAGCGACTCACTCGCGACATGAAGACGCCCAGAAATTGGATTAATTTCTCAGGTAGGATAAAATAAATCTATCTACATGTTCTTAATAATAACTCCAATCGATTTCAATGGAACTGCTAGGTATAGATTAAAATGTGGGTAAAATTAAAATTCTGGCTAAAGTAAAACCAAATCTACCCGCATTTTTTGATTATTGTGACGGCTGAGAGAGGCAGCGCCGCCGCCGTCAGTTCGTCGAAGCTACGGTCGTGAGCGGTCGTGAGCGACAGCTTATCGTGTTGACGCGTTTCTTCTCGAGGCTAAAGTTTTTGGAGACTGCGCCCGCGCAACATTTATTATCGCGAAGTGTACGATAGCGCAGCATCCCCGGTGTTAGTGGGAGTGATAGTGTCGCGATATTTGCTGAACTAACAGTTGGTTGCAGAAAAGGTCATTAAAGTTTTAAAGGAGTCTTTAACCATAGAAATTGCATGGTTAATGACCTTTTCTGCAACTGTCTGTAAGACTAGTAAAGTGTAGTGGGACGCGGTGAAAAACTTGAGGCGGCCGCCGTGCAGCGAGCGTGCTGCTGGTCTCAGTGCAGGACTAGCACGTGAGTATCCCTTCATTTCCTCTTTAGTTCTAGATTTCAATATAATTTGTTTCATCTCCAGGATACCTTACTTGTGACCCTTTACCTAGGTTTGTACCTGAAGCGTGGATCTGTTTTGAATTATGAATAACAATCAAAAATTCATTGAATTTTAAATAACATATAACATTTTTTTGTGGAATACAAATTTCTATCGTTAAAATCTCCCTTAAAACTTAATGACCTTTTCTGCAACTCAGCGTATGTCTGTTAATTATTGCTGGATCTTTCTAACAGCATAATGCTGCGGAACTTAGCCATCTTGCAAAAGATGTTACATGACAACCCCATTGTCGCTGTGAGCCAAGAGTGATCCCAGTGAAATACATTGACAATGTAAAACTTTAACATACTATTGTGGAGTTTAAAAGTATGTTAGAATTGAAGTAGACGGTGTTCTGTTATTCCTGCCCCCCCTGGGGAATAGTCAATAGTTAATTTATATATTATGCATAAAAGTTATTTTATTACCAATTACCATAACAATTCCCAGCACATAAACATGTTACAGACATATTGACAAGTGCACAGTTGTCAGTGCATTGTAATATGTTGTGAACTTGTGATTATGTTTATGATAGGTGACTCATCCTCAGAATAAGGCAAACAAACAGGCTTTAAATGGAAATAACATGTTGGGTTTGTAGAGCTGCCATCAGGGCTTACAATAAATCATTTACTGCATCTAGTAGGTATATCTGAAGAAAAAACATTACTTTGGATAAGGATGAATATTTTGACATTGTCGTTTTTTTCAGGATATTATACAAAATTACAATCAAGCTAGCTAAGGACTGAATAATAGCATGAACTAATGAGACACAATTAATTTCTATTGTTTACTTAGAGGAGGTTATTGGGTGAGAGAGTTGCCTTAGGGGCGGAGTATGTTATGAACTTACAAACTAAATGAATTATTTCAATTAGTCACCGACTGAATTGCCACATCAAGAACAATATTTTAATATGACCTTATTTTAACGATTTCCTGGAAGAGCACATTATTTTACTGGTAGGAATTATTAGAAGTGAATAAACGATAAGGAAAACGCTTATTCTGTAGTGTTATACAATATTGTTTAGATATTTCAGAATGTTTACAACGAACACATCAATTTTGTCTTGAAATAGGTACGATGTTGTTATTCTTACCGAAGCTGATGGGGTTGATCATGGCGAACGTCGACGCTGGCTCTTCCTCTGCCATCAACTCTTCTTCAATCAGCGGGTCCATGTCAGTGGTAAAACCTTGGATATCGCACACAAAACAGGATATTTCACAATATTACACCCACACTAGAACCTCTGCACTGTGCTGTGTCGTCGTTTCAATCGGCAAATATATTTGAATAATTGAGATTCAATGTATGAGAAATCCAATAATTATACTTTTCCAGTAATTAATTAAACCTTGTACTGGAGAAATTCTAGAATGTTTTTCACGAATCTATTTGGCTGACTTCGTTTGTGATCAATCAAAATGAAAATGACGTGTGTCATTGTCATTCAGAGTTCAGCTGTCACTTAACTTTTTTTTATTTTTTTAAGCAACGTGTTCATTCTTGATACGCAGCTTTTTGAGTTAATAGGACATTTATGTACGTGAAGTGTTTCTTATTAAACAACTAAATGTGCTTAGAGCTGTTCCAATAATTTATCAGAAAAGCGTGCTCATTATTGAACATCCCATAATGGCGATTTCTTGTTTCTAATATTTTTATATTACCTCTTAATACCACATGAGTAGATTACGAAGAATACCGTAGTCATAGTCGATGTTGTGCATTTTAATCCTCCATAATGCTGGTGCATGAAAGCGTACATGTACGTACTTTCCTCCACTATGCCGCAAATGTTCCAGTTATTTATTACCGGGTACTATAACGCAATTCATTGAGTTGTTTAATTAATTCGTGAAATATCTTTGACATCAGTGGATATTTTCTGATAATCATCATATCAGTCAAAAGATGTCCACTGCTGTGCAGAGGCCTCCCCAAGCATCGTAGCAACCACAGGCCACAGCCGTAGATAACAAGCCACAGCGACCAGCCCCATACTACCCGCATCCAGCGGATTCCCGCGACCTTCATTAGGTTGTGAGTGTCGGTAGATTGATATATAATTTATGTATTATGAGAATGATTGTATGAGGGTAGATGAAGATAGCATGGATGTGATGTGAACCAATAAACCAGTCTAAATCTGAACGTCGTGTTTGATTGTCGATCCCTTACTCAACATGGCGCAGTCGGTCTAAAATACGAACATTTAAACGTAATATTATTGTGAGCAAAATAATTAAAAGGTTGTGAGCAAAAATATAAAAAGAATCAGTGTTCGAGAACAGTGAGTAAAATCGTGATTTTACAAAATGGATTCTGTGCTACCACCGCCACCGCCATTTAATTTTAGTAATGCACTAAACAACGTTACTTCTGGAAACTTATCGAAAGAATGGGAAAAGTGGAAGAGTGGATTTATGATATATTACAATGCCTGTGAATTTAAGAACAAAGAAAAAACAGTACAAGTTAGCATTCTCTTACATGTAATTGGAGAACAGTGTCGAGAGATTTACGAGCAATTTAATCAGAAATTCTGTACCTTCAGTGAAAAGTGATACATGTCGACCTAGATCGGTTTTTATATTCTCTGATTAAACATATTAAAAAAAAATTAACTTAATTTCTATCTTATCCCCGTTGTTATAAGGTTAAAAATGAATGAGATTTTTTTGTGTACATTGATATAAGTAAGCAATTTTTTATTGAAATTATTGTGTAAAATAATACTTTTTGATTCATACCAAAGTGCTCCGAACCGATCTTTATATTTCTAAAATGTATTTTAATACAACTCGACTTACCACATCTTACGCGAACCGAAAGCTTGTCCCGATTCCCTCGGCGCAGTTACCCGATAAGCTTAGTCCACAGAGACCCTCTCCGTGGAACCAGCTCAATCACCAGAAAGCCTTCCCGGCTTTGCAGGTGGTTCCCCCAACTCCAACCCCTATCCCCGCGCCGATAGTCCCCCCCCATCGCCGCGTCACCCCCTGCGACCGCTCAAGTAGCGCCTGTCACCACTTTACCCGCGTCCGCCCCCAAACCCGCGTCCGCTCCCAAAACTGCGCCCGCTCCCAAGCCCGCGCTTGCCCCCGCAGCCGTGCCAGCCACCGCCGCGTACCCCGCCCCCACAGCCCGCCCCGCTAGCAACGTCTCAGACGTCATGTCGGTTGCTGGTCCCATCATCAAGCTGACGTCGGTGTACATGAGCCCCAGGGCATGTGAAATGTCGCCATACGCGCCAACAAAGGCAACCCATTTGCACTCTCGCAAATATGGGAAAGCTACCAGGACGTCACAGCCGCCCTGCAAAACCTCAGATTTAACCCTTAGTATGGATAGTACAAAAGAAAGGTGCAGAGTCAAACCCCGATCCCTTAATTTAGGCTTCTTTAATGCCAACGGCATTAGAAATCAACGCGATGAGATCGCCACCTTCCTCCGCGACCATCAAATTGATATATTCCTCGTACAGGAGACCTTCCTAAAGCCCAGCACGCGTAACCCGTCAATTGCCAACTACCAAGTTGTACGCAATGACAGGATTCGCTGCCACAAGGGTGGAACTCTCATCTACCACAAAAGGTCACTGTACTGCATATAGGGTATGTAATATCGGATGGTTTTCAATATCGGAATTCCGATATTAATATCGGAATTAGAAAATTTTAATGAAAAGTTTAACTTCATAGAGAAAAGGCATTTAAAATAAACTCTTTAAATATAAAAAAAAATATAGGACAAATACAGCTCGCTACAATTTTATTAATCCATATTCTTGCAATAAGTACTTGAATAACAGAATTAAAAAATATTATAAAGGTATTGACAAAACAAGAACACTCAAACTACATCGCCCAAATCAATCAAGGCCGTAGGTGCCTACCAGCACCTTAATATAAACGGCGATCACATCTCACACTTAAGATTTGTAGATGGCATTGTCATAATGGCTGAATCGTTGCAAGACCTGCAAGAAATGCTGGACGGCCTGGCTGATTCTTCTGTGCACTTCGGACTCCGGATGAATTTGGACATGGCAACACGCAAGAACATTTTTAAAAAACTTCAGTCCAGAACCGATTGCCGATAATAGCGATGCTCTCGAGGTTGTTCCAGAATACGTTTTGCTTGGATTTGTCCAAGCAAAACGTATTCTGGAACAACTTTGCAGTTCGGTAAAAACAATTAAGAGATCCTGACGTTAAAAGAAGAATACAGCTAGGCTGGACCGCATTTGGGAAATTAGGTCGGGTCTTCTCATTGCTTATTCCACAAACCCTATAGACTATCAGTGCGTCCTACCAGTAATGACTTACGGAGCCGAGAATAGACACTCACGGTACGGCTAGTCCATAAATTTAAAGTCGCTCAGCGAGCTACGGAAAGAGCTATGCTTGGAGTTTCCCTGAGGGATCGAATTTGGAATGAGGTGATCCAACGAGAACCAAAGTAGTTCATAGCCTACAGACAAGCTGAAGTGGCAATGAGCCGGCCATATCAGTCGTAGAACCGATGACCATTAGAGTAGACATGTTCTCATTAACGATAAATACCTACTTAGGTCTAAAAGTTATGTTTTAAGTTTGATTTATAAAAATATTTTATTGTTTTGCTACTACTTGTAATTCATAAAAAAGTGTTTATTCAAGAATTCTTTATTAAAGAAACGCTTTTTTAATTTAGTTATTATTTTATTATGATATTAACATAGTTTTACCCTTTCTGTAACAAAAACGTTTGAAAATACTTATTACTTGTATCAATAAACACTTCGATGTAAACAAAATGTATAACAATAAATTCTAGCTTGTAGCATTAATCACTTACTAGTTTGAAAAATATATTGGTGTTTAGGGGTACAATTGAATATTTACGTAGGAATTTTAAATAAAACAATGAAAAAAGGTTGCTGATAATCAAAATGATCATATTAGTTTTACGACTTTTTCTCACAACAACTATTTGCAGGCAAAACATGCCAAAACACAAGCCTTGTAACATTTCACACAAAACGGTAACTAAATGTGTAAAATAATTCATTTCATTATAGATTTAAATACACAAAAATAAGCAAAGAAAACTATAGTGTACGGTGATATAACTGGCTATTTTTACTAATTACTTAAATTCCGTGCAAAATAATATATTCAAACCAAGCTCTTTATATTCTTTATAATATTATCTACACGTACCACATATCGTTTTTTATTTTAGAACGTTAGAAAAATAACGAGATTTTTTTAAATCTTTAACCTTAAATTACTCAAAACTATGATTTTTCACTTATATCACTTTTCACTGAAGGTACAGAAATTTACGTCGGTTGAAGAGCTGTTACAAAAATATGATACATTTTTTCATCCAAAGAAGAATTTAACTATAGAGAGACATCGTTTCTTTACACGTGATCAACGTGACGGCGAATCCATTGAACAGTATGCTTTTGAATTGAAGAAATTGGCTGCGAAATGCGAGTTTAAAGATTTATGTGAAGATTTAATTAAAGACCGACTGATTTGTGGTATCAAAGAGGGTGCACTACGAGAACGTTTGCTGCGAGACCAAGAATTAACCTTGAAAAAAGCATTGGACATATGCAATATAGCCCAAATATCCAAAATACAAGCGGGCAATATAAAAAAGGAGTCCGCAGAACATTACTCGTTTGCAGTGAATACAGGAGACAATCATAATGATTATTATCAAAGTGAAAGTGAACGCAATCCGAGCGTAATGTGGATGCGTAGGGGCGCACGCGGAAGAGGATGGCGCGGGCGCGGCTCGGCGGCGGCTGGCGCGGCGAGCTGGCAACGCGTGGCCGGGACGGCGCGCGCGCCGCGGCATGCTGCGCCGCAAGCGCCGCCGCTGCCAGCAAGACCGGCGTTAGCGAGAACGCAAGTGAATCGTGGTATGCAGTGTTGTACAATGTGTGGTGTAGCGCACGGGCAAAATGTGCGGTGTCCTGCGTATGGTCGTAGATGTTTACGATGCAATAACTTAAATCATTTTTCTCGCATGTGTAATTTATATGAAGTGCAGGAGGACCAGGAAGAATGTCAGGTAATTTATTGTTTCAATAACTTGAAAAATGACTGGTCGGTACCTTTGTTGATAAATGGATGTGAGATAAAATTCAAAATTGACACTGGGGCAGATGTTAATGTTTTACCTTGTAGATTCTTGAGTGATATAAAGTTAGACAAAAAGGATTTGTTAATATCAAATTTAAAATTACGTGGTTATTCGGGCGGTGATATCAAAGTTATTGGCAGTTGTAATCTAAAATTGTATCATAAAGGACATCCATATATTTTAGAGTTCATCATTGCAGATGTGCCTTCTCCTCCAATCATCGGCAAGTACCTATTCGTCTGAACAATTAAATCTTGTAAAGTTGGTGTTAGATGTATGCGGAGGATTTGAGATGGAGATTAAAAGTGCGATTATGAAAGAATATTCCGATGTATTTGAAGGAATAGGATGTATGCCCGGAGAGTATAAGATAATGGTAGATAGTACAGCCATGCCAGTCGTACATGCTCCTAGAAAACTGCCCATAGCGTTAAAAGATAGTATTAAAAACAAATTAGATCTAATGGTGAAACAAGGAATTATTGCTAAAGTAGACGGTCCATCAGACTGGGTCAACAGTATGACTGTTGTAAAAAAAAGTAATGGCGATTTACGTATATGTTTAGATCCTAAAGATCTGAACAAAGCTATAAAACGGGAGTTTTTCAAGTTACCAACCCTTGACGAGATTACTTCGAAACTAGCTGGTTCAAAATTCTTTAGTACGGTTGACGCAAAACAGGGGTTTTGGCAGTTAAAATTGCATAAAGATAGCACAGACTTGTGCACTTTCAATACGGCATTTGGTAGATATAAGTTTTTGCGTTTACCTTATGGAATTACTTCAGCCTCTGAAGTATTCCACAAAAAAATGTATGAATATTTTGACAACATAGAAGGTGTATGTCTGTTTATTGATGATCTTTTGATTCACGGAAAAACAAAAGCAGAGCACGATCAGAGATTAAAAAACGTCTTAGATAGATGCAGGCAAATAAACTTAAAATTAAATCCTAAGAAATGTCATTTTAGGCTAAACGAAATTAAATACCTTGGACACAAAATCACGTCGGAAGGCATTTATCCTGATGAGTCTCATGTATCAGCCATTTCAAACATGCCGGCACCACAAAACACTAAAGATGTGGAAAGGTTTTTGGGTTTGATTACCTATGTTGGCAGTTTTATACCGAACTTATCTGAAAAAACACATGTAGGTATTAAGGGAACTTTTAAAAAAAGATATCGAGTGGCATTGGACCGAAAAACATGAGAAGTGTTTTTATAATCTGAAAGATAGCTTGATAAAAAATCCAGTTCTTCAGTACTACAATTTAGAACTACCAGTTGTCATTTCCGTGGATGCGAGTAAATATGGTCTAGGTGCATGTTTAATGCAAAATAACTTACCTGTATGTTATGCGTCACGCTCATTAACTAAAGCTGAAATATCTTACGCTCAAATTGAAAAAGAGCTGTTAGCTTGTGTGTTTGCTTGTGAGAAATTTTATTCATACATTTATGGTAGAAGTGATATAGTGATAGAAACCGACCACAAGCCCCTTGTAAATATTATAAATAAACCGATTGCTTTGGCTCCGGCTAGACTGCAGCGCATGTTGCTTCGATTGCAACCCTATTGTTTTCAATTAGTATACAAACCGGGCAAGTTCTTATATATTGCAGATACATTATCCCGTGCCCCTGAACCACTAAGTGGTGAAGAACACTATATTTTACCACGCGATCACTTGGATGCTCAGGCCCAGGTTTGTGCAATTTCGACTTGCAATCCACTTACTGATTCTCATTTTGTAAAAATACAGAAAGCGACAGAAAATGATTCAGAATTACAAAAATTAACTGAATACATTAGAAATGGATGGCCGGTGCATAAGCAAGAAGTAAGTGCCGATATTGCTCCGTATTGGACTTACAGAGATGAACTATCTATTGCGTATGGTTTGGTGTGGAAGAGTGAGAGGATAGTGATACCGCAATGTATGCGTAGGGATATGTTAAAGATGATACATTTAGGCCATATGGGTTTAGAAAAATGTAAGCGTAGAGCTCGTGAGTGTACCTATGTTCTGGCCAAATATTACCTCTCAACTTCAGGATTTCATAAGTAGCTGTCAGGCATGTTTAACTTTCAAAAATGAAAATAGAAGAGAATCTTTGATACCTCACGAAGTTCCGAACCGAGCGTGGTCAAAGTTAGGCACAGATATTTTTCATTATAATGGTAAATCATATTTGCTTGTGATTGACTATTACAGTAAATTTATTCACGTAATTAAATTAAATTCTTTGTGTTCTAGGCATGTAATTAACAAATTAAAAGATGTATTTAGTACGCAAGGCATACCAAATACTGTAATGTCAGATAACGGACCCGAGTTTTGTTCGCATTTATTTGTCGAATTTGCACGCGATTGGAACTTTGAACATATTACTTCATCCCCTAGGTATCCTCAATCGAACGGACAAGCAGAGAGGGCTGTCCAGACAGTAAAAAAATTTATGAAAAAATCCAATATGGAAGGTACTGACTTTAGACTAGCCTTACTCGAATACAATAACACTCCAATTAGTAACGTACTGGCATCTCCTTCTGACTTATTGAATAGTCGCAAATTAAGAAGTGTCATGCCTTATTTACCTAAGCAACTACACCCAAATATTAATAAAAATGTTCGTGAAAACTTAATCTTAAGACAAAGTAAACAAAAAAAGTACTATGACAAAGGTGCAAGAGATTTGAAAGCATTAATTTTAGGACAGAAAGTTAAAGTGAGAATAAACAAAGAATGGGTCTCAGGAGTTGTAAAGAAAATTGTAGGTAAAAGATCGTACGCATTAGATTTACTTGGAGGTGGTTATATAGTGCGAAATAGAAGACATTTAATTGCAGATTTTGATCAGAGTTCGCCAACCTCATCACAGTCATTATCTTTCACATACGATGATATCACCGCGCCGAATGGTCACGACTGCTCACACTCAAATAACACCAGTTCTACTGAGTCAAGTTCCAATACAAGTAATGAACAATATGTTACTCGATTTGGCAGAGTGGTGAGACCGCCTGAGAGATGGGGCTACTAACATCATAAGAGGCCACCAACTATCAACAATGACTATTTTATATTATAGTGATTAGGAATAGGAAGAATAAAATGAATGCATAAAAATACTATATATACAATGTATAAAAAAATAAATAAAAATATAATAATAATAACAAATAAATAAATTAATAATGTAATGAGTATGAATAAAATGTGTAAATAATTAATAAACGAAGATGTATGATGTAATAATGTATACCAATGTGAAATCATGTTATTAATTAAATTATGAAGAGTGCATCATCCATGTTTAACTATTTGTCACTATGTAAGTTAATTTATTATTGTACTTTGTTAAATCAAAGTAACGATTAATATTAAGTAGATATTATTATCTCATTATTTTGCCTGTGTGTTTAGCTAGGTTAACATTGCTTTGTTTCTTGTACAAAAATGATTATTACGTAGAAACAGTTACCTATCTATTTAGCTGATGTGTTTTTATGTGTTTACTAAGAAGATTTATTTGTTTTTTAAAAAAGGGGGGTTGTCGGTAGATTGATATATAATTTATGTATTATGAGAATGATTGTATGAGGGTAGATGAAGATAGCATGGATGTGATGTGAACCAATAAACCAGTCTAAATCTGAACGTCGTGTTTGATTGTCGATCCCTTACTCAACAGTGAGACTAATCAATTCACCCTCTCTTATAATAACCGGGATAAATAAATAAAAAAACTGTATATTTTACAAAATAATCATTTTATTCAGTTTGGTATCAACACAGCGTCTCCGCACGCACACATACACAATACGTGCACGCGCGGGCGCACATTCTCGCACACGTATATACATAGGTACAATGTACACCGAGCGGCTTCGGCCGCGGGCTCCCACACAACACTTATTCTAGACATGAATGCTAACACATCGAGCATGGTTGAGCTTAGTAGGGCTCACTCGAGCACGACTGAGCTCAGTAGTGTTCCGTCGAGCACGATTCAGCTCAGTCGAGCGCGGTTGAGTTTAGTAGAGCACACTCGAGCACAAGAGCCCAGTAAAGCAGAGTCCAGTATCACAAAGTCAGCTGTACAAAACTTAGGTGGTGCAAAACACATTGTTTCGCTGTTCGTAACGTTACAGAATTGTTATACACCGTGACATTTTCATCGCTTTCATCCGGCGATGTAGCCACTATACTCATCATTATGATCAACTTTTACTAAGGGACCAACCTTGAAATCGCGAAAAAAAAATCAGCTGTTCCATACATTTATGTTCACATAACTCAACAAAATGTATGGAACAGCTGATTTTTTTTTTGCGATTTCCGGGTTGGTCCCATAGTAAAAGTTGTTCATAATGATGAGTATAGTGGCTACATCGCCGGATGAAAGCGATGAAAATGTCAACATGTATAATTTATTGTTGCTACATGAACTTAAGCAGTATTTACACTACATTGCGATAACACACATTAAGTAATCAGAATATCAACTTTACATTATTATCCCTAAACAAAAGGAGGCCATAAACTATGAGGTCGATTTGCCGTGGTGTTGCCAGCTGTACAGGCGCGGTCCCAGGGGGATCCTGGGGGTCATGACCCCCCCAAAATCGTACAAAAATGCGCCAAACACGGTAATGCACGGCAGTGGCGTGCCTACAGGGCAAGTCCGAGGGTATTTCGTGTATTTTTTCATGATTGTAAGTGTTTTTTATTGTACGCTACTCACTTACATTGATGAAAAATTTAGAGAAATACCCTCGGGCTTGCCTTGTAGGCATGCCACTGATTCACGGTATATCATATCGGTATTAATCGGTATGACACCCCCTAAAGTCTTCAGCTGCGGTATGACCCCCCCAAAACCGTCGGCTATGACCGCGCCTGCAGCTGTAAGCTGGGTCTGGCAATTAGAACTCATATTAGAGCCCCGAAGCTCATACTGAAGGCGGAACGAACTGACAGCAGCCACAGAGGCATGTTTCTATGTCTTGCACTTAACGCAACTTAAATCTTAAACTAAACGTAGTTGCCCCGCCTTTCTGCGAACTCGCCTTGATGTTGCCATAGATAATAAAATATCCTGCGACGATACATAAAGTTGAAAAATTTCAACTTACATAGAACTTTGTGCGTGTTGTTCTAACATGTCACACACTGATAAATCAATTATTAATCATTTATACATCATTATTGATGATTAGGATTACACACCGCTCGTTGCGTTGCGTACTCAATATCACATGTCAAAATAATCATAACTATCAATAGTATTATACAAAAATATTTGCATCATATACCTAATTGTAAAAAAATATTGTCACAAAATAAAAACCGTGCGGTGTTGCCATTAGACGGTCGAAAAGTTGCAAAAATTCATAACAAAGCTATGTGAAGACGGAATATACACAGTTATGGCTACAAGTTATAAAAATACTACTGACCGTAACACTTTATACCTATATTTTACACCATCAACGAATAATAATTATAATTAAACTATTAATTACGAAATCATAAAATTTAAGTATTATGCTATGCCATAAGAAATAATCTAGATCCGATGGCACCATCATAACGTCCAATCAGAACATCGGCGCCAATTCAAACTAATTTTTAACCCTTCATTCTTATTGGTTAGAATAAGTTCAACAGTTCCGTTAAACAAAACAAAACTTTGTAACGTATGTTAAGGCGTGTACCCACGAACGCACAAAATATTTGTTGAACACGAACACAACATCGAACACGGAACATTTGATTCGTACGTGTGGGCGTAAATTAGCAAAGCGAACACGAACACCATACGACACACCTCTCTTTAGTACCCAGGGATTCGCCGTTTGGAAGTGATCGACAGTGAATTTCTCCGAACACTGTCCACACAGTACAACGAAATAATCGCCACGAGCATTTTTGACGAACACAGTGTTCGTCGTTTGTTGTTCGTGTTCACAATGTTCGAGTTCGATCGTGCGTACACGGCGTTACAATATTTTTCCTATTCTTTCGTCCAAAATGTCTTACTTCATAGTAATATCGATTGGTTCCTACACACTAAACGAAATGCATTTAACTATTACAGAGCAAAATACACAAGCAATAAATTATATAATAAGAACTGCGGCACAGGTCACAACTAAACTTAACGCAGGTACACTCGACGCCATTTACGGTCGACCACTTTTCGCCCTTATTACTAAGAACATAAGGGTGAAAAGTGGTCGACCGTAAATGGCGTCGAGTGTACGTAAGCTAGCAACTAATACAACATGACGTCACGACGTAACCCGCGGGGGACGGGCAGTGACGTCACCGAATAATTTACTAATGGAAACACTTAGCCCGATCCCTAGGTCGACGAGACATTTTACTAATCAAATTATTAAGCACTTATAACCCCCTTATCAATAAACGCCTGTTAATTTAACCACTGATTAAATTATACAACTCTCCTTGTCATATGTATGACAATGAATAGACAATTGACTTAGGGCCAAGTTCACCGACAAGTTAACAGTCTGTTAAATTGAAAACGGCCGTTTAACAAGACTTTTCAAACGGCCAGTCATTAAACGGCTGTTTTCAATTTATCAGACTGTTAACATGTTGGTTAAAAGTCCCTTAAGAGCTGTTTAATTAAATCATCGTATAAAAGGGGGTTATTAAAGTAAAGTATGTCCGTTTTCATGCTTGTTAACTAAATGTTTTTGTTTCATGTTCACAATTATTCACATCGTGTGTAATATGCTTGAGATAGGACGAAAGGTGATGGCTAAAAAAATACCCAGAGTTGACACAAACTTCTTATGTGCGGTCTGAGTAGGCTTATTTTGTACATCAAAAAAATGTTTTTATTTATTCGAAAAACTGGGATTTTATTTTTTTTCATATAAAAATCATATCTACAAATCCTAATAATACTATGATATTTTCAATGTGAGAGCAATCTACTATATAAAAATAAGTCGGGTTTTCCTTCCTGACGCTATAACTCCAGAACGGACGAACCGATTTCCACGGTTTTGCATTCGTTGGAAAGGTCTCGGGCTTCGTGAGGTTTGATAGCAAAGAAAATTCAGGAAAATTTCAACAGAAAACCGGGAAAATCTGGTGGCGAAACGGAGTTCGCCGGATTTGCTAGTTGTTTCATAATTGTGTCAGAATCAACATAAGCTTAAATACAGACTAAACTTTTGCCCGCGACTCCAACCACGTGGACTACAATAAAATGACCAGTTTAAATGACCTTTGTAGTGTAGGGTGGATAGAACTACCAAGAGGTCAGGCTGTAACTTCCATACCCCACGGATACCAAAGTTTGCACTTTGGTGCCATCAAATGTCTATTGAAGCTAACCCATTCGTAAACATTTCATTGCTATCGATTCTGGGTTTACAGATTTTTAGCCGTCACCTTTAAAACTTGATCAAATTATAGTCGAAATGGATAGACAAGCGGGTAGTTTAAATATTATAATATACAACAGACAGTGGATCGAGAGGGGGGGGGAGGGGGGAGTGCTTAGGGGCTGAAAGAAATGGAACGGCCCCTGCCGGCCTAGCATGACCACGATAGAAACGGGTTTTGTTTACATAGAAATAGAAATAGACAAAGTGACAGATTGTACAAACATTTCTACCGTTTCATTCATAAAACGTAGAAATGTTTCTACAATCTGTCACTTTGTCAATTTCTATGTCTAAGACAAAACCCGTTTCTATCGTGGTCATGCTAGGCCGGCTGGTCTTCTACGGGTGTTCACACCACACTTGCTCAAAATAATACACACAACCGTTGAGCTTCATTCACGTTGTTATTTGCTAATAACATAATGCGCTAACGCCTACTACTGTATGGCCTGTTACACTACCTTCAGATAACTTATCTGGCAGATAATTTCAGACAAGTTGTTGAATCTGATGGACAGTGCTTATCCGGACAAGCTTATAGGGCCTTACAAATAAACTCGGAATAAAGTTATGCAATAAATAACGTCGACCATACATTTTTAGGGTTTCGTACCGAAAGGGTAAAAACGGAACCCAATTACTGAGACTTCGCTGTCCGTCCGTCTGTCTGTCTGTGTGTCTCCAGGCTGTATCTCATGAACCGTGATAGCTAGACAGTTGAAATTTTCACAGATGATGTACCTATTTCTGTTGCCGCTATAGCAGAATAAAATAAATATTGAAGGGGGGCTCCCATACAACAAACGTGATTTTTTTGTTAGTTTTTGCTCGATATTAATAACGGCACCAGGCAGACGCTTGAAATATTCACAGAATATTAAAATAAATAATTAAATTAAAATAAAACAAATTTTTAAGGGGGGTTCCCATACAACAGACATGATTATTTTGCCTTTTTTATAGATAATGCTACGGAACCCTTCGTGCGCGAGTCCGACTCGCACTTGGCCGGTTTTTTTTTAATGTTTAAGCTTGTGCTAAGTTTATTCCGTGTTTATTTGTACGGGGGTTAGCGTATTTAGCGCGTAAAAAGCGCGCTGTACTTATAATTATAAACTAGCTACTTAAACTCAACGTGCGCGTTAAGTACACAATAAAATTGTCTAATATTTACAATTTATTTACTTATTTAACATTGTTCTTAACTTAGGGTGTTGTCGGAATCGTCCGGTGTGAGATTGATGAATGAATGATGAATGAACTATGATCTGAAGTGAGGGCAGGACCAGGCGCGGTCCCAGGGGGGGGGTCACGGGGGTCATGACCCCCCCAAAATCGTACAAAAATGCGTTAAACACGGTAATTCACGGTATAGCACGTCGCCATTAATCGATATGACCCCCAAAGTCTTTGACTGCGGTATAACCCCCCCCAAAATCTTGGGCTACGACTGCGCCTGGGCAGGACTAACGTACAGTAATGTAATATCACAAGACGGACGCGACGGAGCCGCACTATCGATATAAACACAACACACTACATAGTGCTGGATAACACTCAACGTTTTATCGATAAAAAGTACCAGTTACCCCTCACTAACCGTGCTGTTATAATTAGTAAGTAAGATGATTATTGATTTTATAGTTTAGGAGGTGAGAGCACTGCACAGACGGATATAATGTTTGTTCACAGGTTGTCTCGATGAAGTCGTAAGTTTCCGCGATACACATAATGTTGTGTGTTGGTTAGTCGTACTTGTAAAACTTTAGAAATTCACTTTTTATCCGACTGCGGCGAAACAAGGTAATGTGTTTGAGGTCAGCGTCCAACACAAATTATTGTCCTGTACACTAAAGTTACACCACACTGAACACAATTTTTGATCACTGTAGTAAATGTTAAGTTAGAATCGCCGTCGCCGCGCTCTGTGTTGTACTGAGCAGGTACTCTGTGTAGGTGCGCGTCTATGTCAGGGGGGGTCATGGAGGTCATGACCCCCAAAATCTTACAAAAATGTGCGAAACACGGTATAGCATGTCGGCATCCCTTCCAAAGACTTCGGCTGCGGTGTGACCCCCCAGTGTTCGGCTGCGGTATGACCCCCTCCAGTCTTCGGCTGCGGTATGACCCCCCCAAAGACTACGGCTGCGGTATGACCCCCCAGTGTTCGGCTGCGGTATGACCTCCCAGTGTTCGGCTGCGGTATGACCCCCCAGTGTTCGGCTGCAGTACCAGTGTTCGGCTGCGGTATGACCCCCCAGTGTTCGGCTGCAGTACCAGTGTTCGGCTGCGGTATGACCCCCCAGTGTTCGGTTGCGGTATGACCCCCCAGTCTTCGGCTGCGGTATGACCTCCCAGTGTTCGGCTGCGGTATGACCCCCCAGTGTTCGGCTGCGGTATGACCCCCAGTGTTCGGCTGCGGTATGACCCCCCAGTGTTCGGCTGCGGTATGACCCCCCAGTCTTCGGCTGCGGTATGACCTCCCAGTGTTCGGCTGCGGTATGACCCCCCAGTGTTCGGCTGCGGTATGACCCCCAGTGTTCGGCTGCGGTATGACCCCCCAGTGTTCGGCTGCGGTATGACCCCCCAGTCTTCGGCTGCGGTATGACCCGCTCCAGTCTTCGGCTGCGGTATGACTCCCCAGTGTTCGGCTGCGGTATGACCCCCCAGTGTTCGGCTGCGGTATGACCCCCAGTGTTCGGCTGCGGTATGACCCCCAGGCTGCGAGCGCGCCTACGTGAGCAGTGCGCGCGGCCCGCGGGCCCTGGCTCAGTCGCGCAGCAGGCCGCGCGCCTTGGCCGTGAGCTTGCGCACGCGGCCGCGCGACGAGATGGAGACCGCTCCCGGCGGCTCCGACCCGTCCGCCGGCCCCGACCCGTCCGCCGGCCCGGACCCGTCCGCCGTGTCCGCCGAGCCTGGGAACCGATACGGATACCGGTATATTAGCGGTATTTTGATTTTTCCGATACGATACATTTCAAACACTTTCAAATGAGTTATGTCGCATTCGAGGGATTATTTATATTCGCAAGCGGGACCCTGTTCATCAAACGTTATAAGCCTTGTGTTACAAGCATGTTCTCTTGCAAAAACACTTGTAATACAAGGCTTAGGGCTATGTTCACCAACAAGATAACAGTCCGATAAATTTAAAACGGCTGTTTATCATGACTTTTCATGTTCACCAAAGCTAATCGACCGATTAAACACAGTAATCAGCCGTTTTCTCTAACCAAGGTGGGAGAGGTCGTTTAACATACCGATTAGTACTTAATCAGGGTATTTTGACGTTTGACAATTACGAATTTGTGAAAAAAATAAGCTATTTAATTTTTATTGTTGCTAAAATTAGCAAGGCACTTCTTTTTATCCATTTTGTTTAATCAATTCACAGATTACCAAATACTTTAGATATTAGAATATTATTTGTAGGTATAAATTCGAATAAAAATTATCATTGACATACAAGTTTGTTATTGGTTACCATGACAACATCTAAGATCGAATGCTGCTAAATTAAGACACAACGTAACCAGTAACCAAATATATATTATGACATATCATAATCGGGACTTTTAATTTCCGAAGGGTAATCTCATAATGCAACCATGTTAAAATGTTCATATTTTGTACGGTTTATTACGTGTATTGCTACCAATCATAATTAAATATATTATATTATTCGGTCTTTCATTCATATAACGCTCAATTACAAAATCGAGGTTGAATTAAAAGTGATGAACACGATAATTGCCGCCTCGTGGTTAAACGACTGTATTCGGTTATCGAACCGATTAGGAAAACATTGGTTATTTCACTGTCGGTGAACTTAGCCCTTAGTAGATGAACAGGGCTGTCTCATTCAAACATACTTGTGAAATCGCCTTTCACCGCATAACTTGAGAATAATTTTTTATTGTTTTTCTATTGTTTATTCCTAAATATCGGCTAAATTTATTAAAAATACTTGAATATAGAGCAAAGGAGACATTTCAAAACAGCTTAGTTCCTTTGAATAACATTTCAGTATAAGCTCGTGTCATCATTTCATAGTTTCACACCGGCTCCACACGTTGGCCCCAACGCCACTCGCCCAACATGTGGATCCAGAAAATAGCATTGGCCAACGTTGGGATCAATGCTATTTTCTAGATCCACACGTTGGGCGAGTGGCGTTGGGGCCAACGTGTGGAGCCTTACACATAGTAGTGTGTCCTCACCGTTCCCGTTCTCGTTGGTCCCGTGCTCGCGATGCTCGCGATGCTCGCGGAGCTCGCGGTGCTCGCGGTGCTCGCGGCGCTCGCGGTGGTCGCGCGCGTGGCCGTTGAAGTAGTTGTGGTCGCTCGTGTGCGGCCCCGCGCTGCCCTCCGCGCTCGCGCTCTGTACATATACATACCTCGATCAGTATCACTGTATAGTACCGGCAGCAGTCATGAGCGCAAACATCACCTGCGCATTAGCTGATTTTTCGTTTAAAGGTTCGAATAAGTTTGTTTTGCATAGATATCAAGTACTAGTAAGTTTTTCGTACATACTCTTTTCCCAAAGGATTGTTAAATTTTTTTGCGTTCATTTTACGTAAGAATATTGTTAATCGCCCTTCTAACCGCACCACTATATTGACACGACTCAAACGCATAAATACGCAATTATAGTTGCGGGAATAATGAGTAAGTAAACTAATTTGCGAGCTGCTGCTTACATTTCATTAGATTTTTTTGTAAAATATATCAAGACAAGTAAAATAAACCTTAATGCCACCCATTAATAGACGGGACTTTTAATTTTATTTCTGAGATTTTTTGTAACATTTTCGTAATTATTGTTTGTATCGTTTTGAGATGATTATATCTGCATACCTGGGGACTTTTTAAAGAAACAAGATCATGTCAATAAATCAAGAAAAACGATCCTAAACTCAAGCTTATATCGTAAATTTTGTGTGAAGAGGCAATGGGAAATCGTTTTTACAATAACAAAAACCAAAATTTTTTTTTTTTTTTATTTATTGGAAATAAAGTAGTAATCTATCCGTGGCAATAGTTATGTTTGATTTAGTTTCATTCGGTTGCAAAATCTATCGAAAAACGGCCTATTTTTGTCAGATTTGTAAACGCGTTCTTAATGATGCAATACGGCTGTACCTGCTCTGCGTGGTGTCGCCTCCTCCTGGCGACGTGCGCGAGGCTGCTGCGCGCGTGGTGGTGGTGCTGCAGCCGCTTGCTGATGGCGGCCACCGAGTCCTCCTCGCTGTCCTCGTTGTACTGTCGCGAGCGACGCGCGCGCAGCGACACGCCGCCACCCTGCAGTTGTAGAAATAAATTATTGTTTTTACAACAAAGTAGTAGTCGGAGCCGGTGCAGATCTGGTGAAGTGCAGTTTTCACTGCCAGAGAAATATGAACATTGCGAGCGTTGAAATAAAGTCGAAAATAAGAGCATCGAAGCGGACAGTGGGCGAAGCGGGCTCGGTGCAGTGCAGCCAGTACTCACCGCGTGTCTGTGCGGCGGGCGAGGCGGGCTCGGTGCAGTGCAGCCAGTACTCACAGTATGTCTCCTGTGCGGCGGGCGAGGCGGGCTCGGTGCAGTGCAGCCAGTACTCACAGTATGTCTCCTGTGCGGCGGGCGCGGCGGGCTCGGTGCAGTGCAGCCAGTACTCACAGTATGTCTCCTGTGCGGCGGGCGCGGCGGGCTCGGTGCAGTGCAGCCAGTACTCACAGTATGTCTCCTGCGCGGTGCGGGCGCGGTGGGCGAGGCGGGCTCGAGCCTGGTGCGGTACAGGTGCAGCGGTGCGTCGTCGTCGGTGGAGTAGCGCGGGCGGTAGGAGCGGTCGGACTCGTAGCGGCGCGCGCTCGCGCCCGACGAGCCCGACGAACACGACGACGACGACGACGTCGCCTCCGTGAACCGCTCGCGGATGCTGCGGGAACAAAAATGTTATCAATCAAACTTCGTGCAGACCTTAGAAGGTTATGCCTGCGTGACATGCCATGACTGCATGTGTGGAAAGGAACATGTGCAGTATGTGACTGACCGCTTGGCGAGGCGGTGGCGAGTGCGCGGCGTGCGCGGGGCGTGCGCGCATATAGTTTAGTTAGGAGCGTATGGAGTGTTGTGACTGACCGCTTGGCGGGGCGGTGGCGAGTGCGCGGCGTGCGCGGGGCGTGCGCGCATATAGTTTAGTTAGGAGCGTATGGAGTGTTGTGACTGACCGCTTGGCGGGGCGGTGGCGAGTGCGCGGCGTGCGCGGGGCGTGCGCGCATATAGTTTAGTTAGGAGCGTATGGAGTGTTGTGACTGACCGCTTGGCGGGGCGGTGGCGAGTGCGCGGCGTGCGCGGGGCGTGCGCGCATATAGTTTAGTTAGGAGCGTATGGAGTGTTGTGACTGACCGCTTGGCGGGGCGGTGGCGAGTGCGCGGCGTGCGCGGGGCGTGCGCGCATATAGTTTAGTTAGGAGCGTATGGAGTGTTGTGACTGACCGCTTGGCGGGGCGGTGGCGAGTGCGCGGCGTGCGCGGGGCGTGCGCGCATATAGTTTAGTTAGGAGCGTATGGAGTGTTGTGACTGACCGCTTGGCGGGGCGGTGGCGAGTGCGCGGCGTGCGCGGGGCGTGCGCGCATATAGTTTAGTTAGGAGCGTATGGAGTGTTGTGACTGACCGCTTGGCGGGGCGGTGGCGAGTGCGCGGCGTGCGCGGGGCGTGCGCGCATATAGTTTAGTTAGGAGCGTATGGAGTGTTGTGACTGACCGCTTGGCGGGGCGGTGGCGAGTGCGCGGCGTGCGCGGGGCGTGCACGCTGCTGTCGGAGCTGGCGAGGCGCCGCTTGCGAGCGCCGCGCCCTCTGCTGCCGCCGCTCTGTAAACAAACACGCTCCTGCTTACATAAATTATACTTACTCCTTAAGCCGATGTCAACTCTATACGTCGAATCAGCGGCCTTACTCGAGGGCAATTTCAAGTGTGGCTTAGGTAAAAAAATAAAATTGTGAGACCTAAAAAAAGGCTAAAAAATTACATTTTGGGTCTCTAATCATACCACTTATGTCACTGATGACGTGATCTATACTTATAATAAGAATGTAAATTCCACGTGTCTGTACATTGCATATATTTGCATAAAAATAATATGGGGGACTAAGAATAAGTAATGTAAGGATGTAATACGTGTGTGTATGTATACTCCTTTATGTATGTGTACTATTATTGTAAATCTATATAATCCAATGATCTATTAAATAAATTGAGTACTATTCCAGCATTGAGTTGTTTCACTTGTCTCTCACATTTCTCAAAACATTGCATGGCGACCCTGCCATAGGCACGCGAATCGGACACCCACCGTATAAGGAATAGTGCTTCATAACATTGTGCTCTCGGGACACGATTCAAGATGATTTTAATTTTCTATATTATTGTTCACTGTGAGACGGCAATCGATTGCAACAAATTTAATCCAAAATATCAAAATGGGAAAAACACAGTCTAAAGAGGAAACGGTGATAGTCCAGAACGCAGCCGGCGGAGTGAATAGAGCTGATGTGGAGGAGATTCGTTTCCATCTATCCACCACTAATATCCTGATATCCATTATCGCTACGCTGATCAGCTTTGGAATTGTATACATTATATTCCGTATGTATAGAAAATGCCACATGAGATGGATACGGAACGAGTTTGAGGAAAGTTCGAATAGAAGATCGTTTTATAGACGGCGTCGAACCCTGTACCCCGACGTAAAAGTGCAAGATTCCGGTGTGTGAGTGCGGTTTATTCGAAAGTGTAACAATTGAAAAAGCTCTAATAACGTGCGTATTTTATAAGCCATTTAGTATAATATAAATCAGTGTCAAACGGGTGTACTGTAAATCTACACAGTTTAATTACGTAATACACAGCAACAATGAACGTTATAATCTTGTTCAGTATTGGTTTCGGCAAATATTAAGTGGACATTGGACTTTGAACTATTCTGATCTAAAGTATGTAGTGTAATTTAATAACATAATATGTGATTCATAATCATCAGTGACAGGTAATGTAACCTTTCTAATTTTATATTACAACTGACCCATGTGTGTGTTTATATTTGCAGTGTACAAATATAAGTAATGATTTTAAATTGATACAATTAATGGCGGAATTTTTAAAAAACCTTTGTGAGGAATTATATGAAATCAGGAAATATCTCATTAAAATCGGTCCCGTGAGAAGGGAAGGAAATATATTAACAAAAAAGTATAGTGAGGCTCAGTTGCTATTGGATCAATATAATAACTATTTAGATAACATATGTAAAATAGAAAGGCTTGATAAGACGGAAAATAATTTAATAGAGCAATACTGTAAAAATTTTGAAGGCATATATACTGAAATTCGTAAATTGTGTAAACGTGACGGAAGTTGTCAATATACAAATATGGATAAATTCGATATTAAAGTGGCGTTAAATTTGTTACCGGTTATGACAGATGATGAAAAACAAACTAAACAGTTGATCGATGGAATTGAATATTATGAGTCAATTTTGGAAGAAAGTTCTAAGGCTAAATTAATTTCTTTCGTTTTGAAAAGCAGGCTATCTCAGAGTGCAAAGTTAAGATTATCAACGAAATATAACAGTGTAAATGATATGATACAGGATATGAAATTACATTTATTGCCGAAAAAATCCGCGGTGGCCTTGCAAAATAAATTATTTACTTTACGACAAAATGATAAAACTATTACAGATTTTGGACAAGAAATATCTGAATTATTCGTCGACCTTACAATTTCCCAGACCGACGGCAATATGGATGATTTTAAAAAATTAAAAACCCTCAATGAAAATCTTGCAATCAAACGTTTTGCTGACGGTCTCAGAAATCGAAGGTTAAGTACGATTATTGCGGCGAGAAATTTCATTAAATGACGCAATCCAAGGGGCTGTTGATGAAGATATGTTGACACCGTCTGTTTCTGGGGATGTTTTTGCTATGAACCGTAATAATGAAAATTATTATTATAGAAGCCGTAGGGGTCGTTACCAGTCAAATCGATATCCACGGTCAGGAGGTGAGTATAGAGGTCAGCAGCGAGGCCGAGGTGGCCCTCAACGCCAAGGTGTATGGCGCAACTCTCGAGGAGGACAGGGATCCTCATCGAGCCGGTTTTATCAATCAGGTAAGCCTAATTATCAGAATCGGGATCGAGAAAACTCGCATAATGATCATACTTTACAGGTGATGACAGAATCGGGAGATGAAAATATTAATAACGATAATATCGATATCAGTGGTGATAATTTGCAACTTGATGAGTTTTTTCGTGCCCAAAAATAAGTTTATATTTTCGTATAATAATTGTTCACACGTGACATTAACTATAAAAGGACAGGAATTTTCTTGGCTAATTGATACGGGTGCTTCAATATCAGCAGTGAGTAATAAAGATGTTATGAATCTAAACATTCCAATACATTGCTGTCATGTTACCATAAATGGAATAGGTGGAGAAGTACAGGCCATCGGATATATTTGGTTACCACTCAAAATCAATGACATGACTTTCACACATAAATTCTATATATTTCATCGATTGCCTTGTAAAACAAATGGTATTTTAGGATCGGATTTTTTGAATAAATACAAATCAAATATTAATTTTGTTAACAAGACAGTGTCATTGCGTGCTCCAAATAATAGGGAGATTGTACTGAATTTATTAAAACGTGAGAATAGTTGTTCAGTTATTGTTCCTGCTAGATCAGAATCTTCTCATTATCTGAGTATTGTAAATAATGAAGAATGTGTTGTATGTGCATCACAGTTGAGTGAAGGGGTTTTCATGGCTAGTGCTTTAGTTAGGCCTATGGATGGCAAAATACCGATTCGGATATTAAATACTACAGACAACGATGTTATTCTGAGTGATATTAAACCAGTAATATACAAGGCTAGTGATTTTAATATTTGCAGTTTTGATAAAGTATGTAAAAGCGCGGAGAGAGTGAAACAGTTATTTTCGAAATTATCGCTAGCTCATCTGAACTCAGAGGAACAAAAATCAATTAAAAGTATATGTGCTAAATATTCAGATGTGTTTTGCCTTCCAGGGGATAAACTAACCACTACTAATATTTATAAACACACAATAAATATGAAGCCCAATACGGAGCCTATTTTTAAAAAACAATATAGGCTACCACATTCTCAAAAACCCGAAATTTCAAAACAAATAGCTGAAATGATGGAACAAGGTATCATTGAACCTACCACCAGTGAATGGTCTAGCCCAGTGCTTTTAGTACCGAAAAAACCTGACAGAGAAGGTAAACAAAAATATAGGTTAGTAATAGATTACAGGCAAATTAACAATTATATACAGGATGATAAGTTTCCCCTTCCAAATATTACGGAAATATTAGACTCTCTTTCAGAATGCATTTATTTTTCACATATTGACCTGCACCAAGGTTATTTTAATGTAGAATTAGAACCCGATAGTAGAAAATACACAGCATTTCATTCGGGGCAATTTCAGATGACTAGAATGCCCATGGGACTAAAAACAAGCCCCAATTCCTTTTCTAGAATGATGACAATGGCCTTGGCGGGATTAACCTATGAAAAATATTTTGTTTACTTAGATGACATTATAATTTTTGGGAAAAACCTCTATGAGCATAATAAAAACTTACAAGATGTATT
Organism: Thalpophila matura; assembly: GCA_948465475.1. NCBI lineage: Eukaryota > Metazoa > Arthropoda > Insecta > Lepidoptera > Noctuidae > Thalpophila > Thalpophila matura. The sequence goes on from OX419203.1 coordinate 9,288,726, forward strand.
CAATAGATTGAGAGAAGTAAATTTGAAGCTAAAACCAGAGAAATGCGATTTTTTAAAAAAAGAAATTCTTTATTTAGGTCACATTGTAACTAATAAAGGGGTTTTACCGGATCCGAATAAAACGGAGGTTTTGGAAAAATATCCTGTTCCGAAAAACGTTGACGAGGTAAAAAGATTTGTGGCATTTGCCAACTATTATCGAAAATTTACTAAAAATTTTGCGGGCATCGCTAAACCTTTGAATTATTTATGTAAAAAAAATGTCAAATTTTGTTGGGATTCCACTTGTCAAAATTCTTTTGACAAGCTGAAAGAAAGTCTAATAACACCACCCGTTTTGCAGTATCCTAACTTCTCAAATAAAAATGAATTTATTCTTCAAACGGATGCTTCAGGTTATGCGATCGGAGCAGTTTTAGCTAACAGCGACGGCAGACCAATCGCATATGCTAGTAGATGTCTTAATAAGGCTGAAGTCAATTATCCTACCATTGAGAAAGAACTCCTTGCTGTTGTATGGTCTGTAAAACACTTTCGACCATATTTATATGGTCGCAAATTTAAAATTAAAACCGACCATAAACCCCTTGTCTATTTATTTAATATGCGAGATCCATCTAGTAGGTTACTTAAATTTAGAATTGCCCTAGAGGAATATGACTTTGATGTGGAATATGTAAAAGGTTCCGACAACGCGGTAGCGGACGCCTTGTCGAGAGTTATCATATCATCTGAAGAATTAAAGGATATGAACGAAAAAATACTCAGTGTGATGACCCGAGCTCAGTATAAAAGGTTAAATCAAGCAACAGGGATGGATAGTAATATCAATGATGACTTGCCTACCCTTCCAAAAATAGTCGAAACATGTAGTAAATCAAAAGGTTCTGTGGAATTAAGATATATAACTCAAAGTGATATAAATAAATTACGAAAAGATAATGAGGTAATTGAAGAGAGTACGATATTTCTATTTGTGCCATCGAGGTTAACGATCTACATTAAACCAGCATCTCGACCACAAGTGACACCAAGTGTATTTGTGAGGGATCTGGAGATATTTTGTAAGAAAATAAACGTTGGAGAAATATATTTTATAAATGATGGCAGTTGTAAACTATTTATACAACAAATATGCAAAGAGATTAAAAACATCAAAACCTGGTCCGGACCACGTATTTGTGTTTTAAAAGATATAGAAAGAATAAACGACAAAGACGATAGGCGTGTTATATTAAACGATTTTCATCTTTTGCCAACAAGCGGACACGCAGGCACTAGGCGAATGATAAATAACATCAAAAAATATTATTTCTGGCCAGGACTCGAACGTGATGTAGTGCTATTTGTAAAACATTGTGATCAATGTCAGAAACAAAAATATTCTGTTAATATAAAAGAACCGATGTCTTTAACGTCTACAGCCAGTTCAGCATTTCAAAAATTGTATTTAGATTTAGTTGGGCCCCTAGACAAGGATATGAACAACTATTCTTACATTTTAACCGTTCAATGTGAATTATCCAAGTATATTGAAGCATATCCATTATTCACCAAAAACAGTGTCGAGGTAGCTAGAGCCTTTGTTAACAATTTTATATTAAGACACGGGATTCCAGAAGTAATAACAACCGATCGAGGAACAGAGTTCATCTCTGCAACGTTTAAGGAAGTATGCTCTTTATTACATATTAATAAGTTAAGTAGTACAGCTTACCATCACCAAACTATTGGCGGACTAGAAAATGCGCACAAGCATTTGGGTGCATTTTTACGCATCCATTGTGATAATAACCCAGAGTCTTGGAGTAGTTGGTTGCCATATTGGACATTTTCATTTAATACTTCAGTTCATAGTGAAACTAATTACACACCCTTTGAATTGGTTTATGGAAAAAAATGTATATTACCCAGTAATTTAGTAAGAGAAATAGAGCCACTTTATAATTATGATAATTATCCTTTAGAATTAAAATTTAGAATACAGAAATCACAAAGTGAAGCACGAAAGAATTTAATAAATAAGAAATTAATTCGTAAAAATAAATACGATAAGAACATTAATCCAATAATATACAAAGAAAACGACTTGATTTTAATAAAAAACGAAACCGGTAACAAACTTTCGCCAGTCTATTTAGGGCCATATAAAGTACTAAAGGATATGTCACCAAATGTAAAGATACTTAAAGATGGTAAAATTGGTACTGTTCATAAGAATAGAACAAAACTATACCACAAAATGTAATCTGCCAAAACCTTTTAAGTTTCCAATTATGTAAGTATGGTACACTAAACTTAAACCTTGTTGTACCTTTACTATAAATAAGGTATTTACGACACTTGTAATGACGTTGTTATAAGAAATTTTAAGATAATAAAAATATATCATAATTATGTAAACATGTAAAAAAAAAAAAATAATTAATTAATCTGAAATAAAATACTTATTATTATGTATTTTATTTGTTTTCCTCCGGGGGAGGTGTAAGGATGTAATACGTGTGTGTATGTATACTCCTTTATGTATGTGTACTATTATTGTAAATCTATATAATCCAATGATCTATTAAATAAATTGAGTACTATTCCAGCATTGAGTTGTTTCACTTGTCTCTCACATTTCTCAAAACATTGCAGTAATAAAGTAAATTTCTATCATTTTTATTAGAATTTATGTCTGTCTGTTTGTCTGTCGGTTTGTCTGTGTGTTTGAACACGCATCAAATCAATACTACTGAATTGATTATGAGAAAGTAGAAAAAAATGTATAGGCAGTAACATCGTGAGGAAACCGGCATGTCCGGGTACTCACGTGGTCGCGGCGGTGGTCGCTGTCGTAGGTGAGCTCCACCTCGTCGTCGCGCAGCTCCTCCTCCACCACGTGGATGTGGGAGCGCGCCGAGCTGCCCGAGCGGGGCGACGCCGGCCCCGCCGACCCCGCCGGCCCCGCCGACCCGTTCAGCCCCACGTAGCACTCTGTCGACAGCCGCCAAGTCAGTCATGGGAGACAACTGAGCTTAATCGAGCAAATTAATAAGGTATCGTGAAAAAACCGGCATGATTTTAAGAAACTCGATTTCGTCACATGTCTTCGAAAAAATCGAATACCTGTGACGTCGAATCAACCCACTCTCTCCCACGGAGAGGAACAAACACATGGGAGTAAAGTGTGAGCGTGGGGCACGACAAATATTAGTGTAGAGTACAATAAGCGTGAGTGTCAGGTACAACAAGTGTGAGTGTGGGCGAGTGTGAGGTACAACAAGTGTAAGTGTAGGTGAATGTGAGGAACAACAAGTGTGAGTGTGGAGCACAACAACTATGAATGTGGGAATAGCGAGTGTTAGTGTACGTTACAACAAGAGTGAGTGTGAGGTACAACAAGTATGAGTGTGAAATACAACAAGTACGAATGTAGGGTACAACATGTATAAGTGTGGAGTACAACAAGTATGAGTGCGGGGTACAACGTACAACAAATGTGAGCATGGGGTACAACAAATGTGTGGGGTACAACAAGTGAGGGTGTGGGGTACAACAAGTACTAGTGTGGGGTACAGCAAGTGAGAGTGTGGGGTACAACAAGTACTAGTGTGGGGTACAGCAAGTGAGAGTGTGGGGTACAACAAGTACTAGTGTGGGGTACAGCAAGTGAGAGTGTGGGGTACAACAAGTACTAGTGTGGGGTACAGCAAGTGAGAGTGTGGGGTACAACAGGTGTGGGTGTGGGGTACAAGGAGTGGGTGTGGGGTACAAGGAGTGGGTGTGGGGTACAAGTACTAGTGTTACCTATTTGCGCTGCCCTGCTGGTGGAGCCCACGGGCTCGGCGCTGGCGCTGCTGCTCTTACTCTCCTTGGGTACAACAAGTGTGAGCATGGGGTACAAGGAGTGGGTGTGGGGTACAAGTACTAGTGTTACCTATTTGCGCCGCCCTGCTGGTGGAGGCCACGGGCTCTGCGCTGGCGCTGCTGCTCTTACTCTTCTTGCCGACGCCTTTGCCTGCCACAACAATCACATGCGTCGTCAACCTCTAATATTCACACAATACAGGGTAAAATTAAAACCACTGTGGATATTTTAGGAGGTGAAAGTACTCATGAATATGATCAAATTTTATTATGGGACCGACACTGAAATATGAAAAAAAAAAAAAATTGCTGTTCCCTACAAAAATGCACTACAACACGATCAAAATGTATGGAACAGCTGATTTTTTTTTATTATTTCAGTGTCGGTCCCATAATAAAAGTTGATCATATTCACGAGTACTTTCACCTCCTAAAATATCCGCACTTGTTTTAATTTTACCCTGTATAACGGGGTATACTAAATATTTTTTCTCAGCGGAATGCCGCGAGTTTTATTAGGAATTTTGAAGCACAACGATAGTATTATGCGATCGCGATAAGAATAGGAACGTCAATGACCTCTAACTGTCAACTATCACTAGAAAAGTAAGTCTTACAAAGAAAATTTATTTGCGAATCAATAATCTTTTTTTATTTCACTATATTTAACCGAGTCTTTGTTTTACCAAATCTGTTGTTTACGAGTTAAACTAATTTAGTCTTATTATGTCTCTTTCTAATAAAAAAACATGAGAAAGGGATAGGAGATATTTAATCGTCAAATTAGTCCGCTTGAATAGTTTTAATGTCAATTTATTCGTGATCGCAAAAGGTCACGACTATTTTCTCGTAAATGACAAATATTTTCTGTTCTTTTTCAATGATATTTGTAAGAAAGAGTATAGTGTGATTAAAATTAGTTTAGTGCGATGTTCAACAGAATCAGCACCATTGTAATAAATTTTTTTAATACAAAACAGTTCAATTTTATATACAAAACGTCACAACAATATGGCCAATGGCAATATGGCAATGTCAGTGTTATTCTGATTGCATAGCACATGGTGGCAACGGACCCTTCCGATGCACGTGCAGCGGCGCGTCGCTGTCCCACGAGTCGCGCGCGCCCCGCGCGTGCACGCGCCGCGACGTGGCCGCCAGCGGCTCCGAGTCCGAGCTGGCCGACGGGCTGGCCGCGCGCGCCGCGCCCGCCGCGCCCGCCGACCACGTGCCGTTCGTTAGCTCTGAAACCGTGCAATAATGGTGGAAAACGTATAATGGCTGTTAGAAAGGATTATGGCCAAAATAGGAGCATTGGTGCCTTTTATTCTTTTCGCGGTCGTTTTTGAAACCAAAACGTGTATGTATTGTAGTAAAATCTATCACAAATCAAATGAATTCCACAAAAAAATTATAGTTTGAGATGAAATAATACAAGTTTGTTTAAGAATAAGGATTTCTATGGCAGCTATGCCCAACCGTTAGATCAAAAAGTTGTACGTTTTTTTTTAATAGACATTATTTTGACAGTTGGAAAAGAGAATGCACGAATTCGGAAAGAGAACGCACGAGTTCGGAAAGAGAACGCACGAGTTCGGAAAAGGTAAAGAAAAAGCTCGAGTATGTAATATAGCCCACATCCCGAACGCTATACGTCCCTGCAATACGCCACTTTTTGAGCAACTGTATTAAAAATATTTTTTTTTTCAATTTTGTCCAAAATGGAGGTGATGCATTCTTTGACTACTTAGGGCCGATTTAACCAACGTCTGGTAACATTTATCCAAGGAATAAAATTGAGATTTGTTAGATTTTGTATAGAACATCTGTCAAATCTCAACTTTATGCCTTGGATAAATGTTATCTGACGTGTGTGTCATAACCTGTAATACATAATGAGTTCGCTGGCTGGAGGTTATGTTTTGCTCCAATATTTAAGAAATTAAGCGTAATAATAAAAAGATTTATAGTGAAATTAAAAGCATACAAGTAGAAGTAAAGTTTCAGACTAATATGAGGAGTATCAGGCGCCTATTAAAAAAGTAGTCCGCTAGCCGGAGGTCGACATCAAAGGCATTTATTACAAGATATAACGCAGAACAATAGTATATTATGCAATTAGTGAATAAAAGACGGATTTAAAGCGAGGGCCATAGATGAATCACGAGCTAGTGAAGGATTCTAACGATTGAATCACGACCGTAGGGAGTGATTCATGATGATTGAATCACGAGCGTAGCGAGTGATTCAAGTGTTAGAATCCTGAGCGACGCGAGCGATTCATGGCCCTCGATATAAATCCGTTTTATTCAAGAGTTGCATACTATACTTTATACCATGACTACGAGAAAAAGAAAGATTTAAGTGAAAATATACATATAATGAAGAAAAAGTAAAGTTAAATTGGCTTTGATGTAAACCAGCCGTGATTTTTTGGGTAGCAAGCTTTCCACCTTTCCACTATATCGGCCGCCCTCTCTTTCACAAACTCAGGTGTTAACACATCTTCATCACTAGAATGCATTTTTAATCGATTAGAACAACACTAAACAAACACAAAATTAAAGATTAAAGTAACACTAAACTTTGTGTTCGTACAACTTACAGTATTCAAAATAGCGCCAATTTACTAAGGACAGCAAAGAACACCAAACAGTTTTTATTCTAATGCTAAACTCCTTGTCGAAAATGTCGACCAATCAAATTGAATTTAGAACACATCAATATAGGTCGAATACACAGATTACACTTACACTAGATACGGCAAGCCTCGACCAAGCGTGCCCTGCATGTTCGACTGTTCGTACTAAAAAAAGTTTGTTAGCTCAGTGACGCTTAGTGATTGAAACAATTCTGTTTACTCTGAGCACATCACTAAATGCCTGGGGTGAAGTTATCGTAGGTATAAAAAAGATGACATGTTCGGTTTTCATACAATCTAATAACGTGCCGCATCTAGCATAGGTTCTTTAAATCTGTGGTCAAATACATTGGTGTGTTCCATTTTCAAACATCAAAACAGTGAGTAAAAGTGCTTTTTATTCACTGTTTTCAGTGAATAAAATAAGCTTTTTAGAGGGGGAATGGTATAAATTAAATTTCAGGTTGGTACTAATAGAACAAACATAGAACTAATGATCTGAACCACCCGCGCTCGGTTAGGGCGTAAGTCCCGCTAGGTGTAGACACACATCTGACGTTGGTGAATTCGGCCCTTAGTTGTATAGTGCGTGCACGTACTGGTGTGGCGCGGCGCGCGCGGCGTGCGGCGCGCGGCGCGGCGGGCGCGCGCGGCGCGCGGGCGGCGGCCGCGCGCGGCGCTGTGGCGCGCCCACAGCGCCTCGAACAGCGCCGACAGCCGCACCGTCATAGAGTAGATCTGCAACACGATGCCGTCGGTAAGGAGACTACACGACCTAAACGCTAGGTTTAGGTGTAATGCCTTAAAGTATAACACCCATGGCAGTAAACAAAATCAGAAATATTTATGTTATAAGTATTGTGTTCTGGACATTTTTGAAATGGTATATTTTTGCTTTAGGACATTTAGGTAATAACATTTTGATAATGTTGATAGGACATTGTTTATGCAATAAAACATTTTGAAAATAGGACAATTTAAGAAATTAAGACATTTTGTTAATAGAACATCTTAATAATAGGTCATCTTTGTTATACATATGACATTTTGGTGATGGGTCATTTTTGCTATAGGACATTTTGGTAATGGAACATTGTGCACGTAATCATAAAGTGGTGGCTGACCCGACTGCGCTTGTTGGTGTTGTAGAGGCGGCTGTTGGCGAACACTCGTCGCACGTCGGCGGCGAAGTGCTCGGCGCGCGCGTAGCTGTCCGCCGCCAGCCGCGCGCGCACCGTGCCCAGGTCCATGGGCACCGCCACCACGCGCTGGTAGTCTGAGGGCAGGGAGGGTTGCAGCCGATGACGGGTGGGTGGCAGGTTACAGTGGAAATATTTTAAGGGGTCATTGTACTCATCATTATGAACAACTTTTACTATGGGATCAACCCGGAAATCGCAAAAAAAAATAGCTGTTCCATAAATTTTGTTGAGTTATGTGAACATAAATGTATGGAACAGCCGTTTTTTTTTCGCGATTTCAGGAATGGTCCCATAGTAAAAGTTGTTCATAATGATGAGTACAATGACCCCTTTAAATATTTCCACTGTCTAAACTGCCACCCTGTATAATGGAGTCTTTCATTCATAAAATCTATTGTAAATATTGTAATAGATTTTTTAACACGAAACAGCTCGATTTTCAATACAAAACGTCACAATATGGCGCAAGGTCAGTCCTATTCTTATTTTGATAAGATAGTACAGCGATCAGTGTCGGATTAATCACGTAGCAAGAGGGTCATTCCACGTCAAATGTAACACACTTAACATGTTACACACATTAAGGGCGGGTTACTTCAAATCACCTGTATTCGTAAGTCAGTACGTAATCGTTAAGTCAGTATGAAATTGTCGTACAAGCCGCCATATTTGATGGTTACAGATACGTAACTGTAAGTTGAAACAACATGGCCTTAGACGGATATTATCAATAATCAAAAGAAAACAAGGCGCGTAGCTACCCGCCGCCAGCCGCGCGCGCACCGTGCCCAGGTCCATGGAGACTGCCACCACGCGCAGGCTAACACGGCTACCACCCTCCCTGCCCTTAGACTACTAAGGGCAGGCAGGGTGGTAGCCGATGACGTATATAGGGTCCTACCCTTCATACTCGAAATATTTTAGGAGGCATATCTTTAGGTGGTAAAGATGCCATACAAATGAAAAAAAAAACTTGATCTGTGTATTTTTTTTTTAATAAATTAATTAAATTATTTTTAATAAATTATTTGACACATAAAAATACTATTTTCGACATCCATTACGCTAGTTTCTAATATTAAAGTTAATTACGTAAAAACTAGCGTAATGGATGTCGAAAATAGTATTTGTATGTGTCAAATAATTTATTTAAACATGTTATACATGTTATAGCTGCTGGCATTTAAGTGCCTGGCATTAAGGAGTAGGGGTTTGTGTGCGCGTCGTATTGTCACACGAGTAAGGTCCAAAATTGCTTAAAGTAATTGAGGGTCAAAGCTTAAATGCTGGCGACAGTACCTGGCGCCTGTTCCGGTGACACGGGCTGTCGGAAGGGCTCGGCGTCGGCGGACGCCATCAGCTCGGTGAGCAGGCCGGCGCACGCGGCCCGCCAGGCCGGCGCGCGCGGCCCGCGGCCCGGCGCGCTGTCCGAGCTGCGGTAGCCGGCGGCCAGCTCGCGGTACAGGGCCAGCACGTCGGCCGAGCGCCAGCCGGCGATGACGCGCAGCAGCAGGTCCGTCACCAGCCGCGCCGCGCGCACGATGGCCGAGTGCGCCTCGTTGAACCGCTCGGCGTTGGACGCCAGGTAGCGCACGTCGAACTGCGCGGCCGCCGCGCGCCGGTAGAACAGGTTGTCGAAGCGCGCGCGGATGGTGGCCAGGTCCACCGGGTAGGCCACGACGCGCGCGTACGCCGGGTAGCGCTGCAGGTCCACGGGCGCCGCGAAGGGCTCCGCCGCCGACAGCGACATGACCGTGCCGATGTGGCGCGCGACGGCGCGGCAGGCGGCGGCGCGCTCGCCGCGCGGCCACTCGCCCGGCTCGGCGCGGTGCAGCGCGGCCTGCAGCTCGTGCGGCAGCACGGCCACCGCGCCGCCGGGCCGCGCGGGCGCGCGCGCGGGGTCCGGCGGCTCCAGGTCCCACGGCGACAGGCGCTCCACCTCGCCGTTGTCCCAGCGCACGCGCAGGCTCAGGAAGTGCGCGGCGGCGGCGCGCGCCCAGGCGGCGGCCGCGGCCCCGGCGGCCCCGGTGGCCCCGGCGGCCCCGGCCCCGCCCGCGGGCGCCGCGCTCTCCAGCACCTGGCCGGTCCACCAGCAGTCGTCGATGATGCAGCGGAAGCGGTCGCCGGCGCCCCAGCGGCGCGCCACGGCGGCGTCGTACTGCTGGCGCAGCACCAGGAAGTCGATGACGTCGGGCATGTCGTGGTAGCGCACGGTGAGCGCGCGCGGCGCGTCCAGCGCGCACGCGAGGCGCAGGCACGCCACGCGCGGCGGCTTGATCACGTACTTGATGCCCACCACCTTCACCAGCTCGCACTCCTGCACGCCACGCGACATACGCGTTACACCGGCTCCACACGTTGCCGCCAACGTTGGCCCCAACGCCACTCGCCCAACGTTGGGGCCAACACGTGCAGCCGGCCTCATACGCTTGACTATCTATGCCACATTACATCTAATGCCGGTGGGATGAACCAGAGATGTAACAGCTTGACCCCTTTGTAGTACTAGACACCCTACACTAAGAAGGTCATTTAAAATGAACAATTTATTGAACTCCATGCAGACGGAGAATTGTGCTTTTCGATAGTGTAAACATATCATAGTTTTATATGATAGATAGTGAAATATGTGAACGTGAAAAATTGTGTTGTATTTGTTTTACATTAAACACTACACCTCGCTAAATACCCCAACATATTTTGGTCCTTCGAGCCGGATAAACCAGCGTCCTATGGATGTCATGTTGGCTTTTTTGACAACATCAAACGCGATGGCTAACATTGTTTTTTCAATAATAAATCTCTCAATAGCACGGAGTTTCAAATTACAATCAAAATCTATAGAATACAAATAACATTTAGTAGCAATCGTGATCGGTGACACAAACAGACACTCACGTATACGTGCGTCCGCTCCCAGGGCTTGTCGCGCGGGTTCACCTTGTACACGTCCTTCTCCGCCACCGCCTCGAAGTACCGCTGGTGGCCCTGAGGACAACACACTTGGCATTAACACACACTAAATACGGGGTGACATTTTTCAAGTGGGCGTGGACGGCCAAATCTGAAACTATAAGGAATAGCGAAAAACACTCAAAGGAGTCTCTGAGCCGATTTTGGTAAAAAATAAAACTGCATCGTTTGATTTTTGAAAAATCAATATTCGTAGCCAAGAATCAAACCCATTGATTTTGGAAAAAAAATACACACACTATTATTGCACCATCCCATAGTTTCGCTAGTAAGGATCAAATTCTGGGAAGTAATGACATATGGCAAACTAAAAGAAAGTGTTACGTGTATTTATTAGGGTTCCGTACCAAAATGGTAAAAAAGGAACCCTTATGGTGTGACTACGTCTGTCTGTCTCAAAAAGTTGCTAAAAAAACATCACGTGTTTAATGGACTTCCCCTTAGCTGTAAAAAAAATAGTATTTTGTCAAAAACCAACACTTTTTCGGTTATGGAGGCACGATTCAGCCGCAACTAGTTAGACAAGAAGCCGACCAGAATCTAGTCAAAACTTACCAGTCTGAAGTATAGGCACTGGTCACCCATCTGCGGGTGGTAGGGCGCCTTCCGCGGCGACACGGCGGTGAGCCACTCGCCGGGCCGGTACACGTCGGGCAACTCGTCGGGCGGCGAGTCGGGCAACGCGTCGGGCAACGCGTCGGGCAGCGCGTCGGGCGCGGCCGCGCCGGGCGACGGCTCGCCGCCCGCTGGCTCGGCCGGCTCGCCCAGCTCGGCGCTGACGGGCGGCGCTCGCTCGGCTCGCTTGGTGCTCACCGTGCTGGGACTGTAACTGGACACGTGCTCAACTGACGGACTCTGTGCCTTACAGGAATAACTTACATAGAGGCAGTGTCAAATAGGTAAACATTACACTATAATTATGCGCCTTTTTGTCTTATGGAACATCCTATAAGTTAGAAAGAGTACTATAGGTATATGTAGCCTTTCGCCTCTTGCTTTTCAACACTCAAATGATTGATTGGCATTTGAGTGTTAACTTATTTTATGCTACTAAATAGAAAAGTCGTTACGCCTCATATTTCTGACACTATTTATCCGTATATTATTGGAAATGGATTTAGCCTTTAAAGATTTAGGTATTGACGTACGACTGCCTCTTTCTGTCACGCTGAACGTATCATTAGTGTGAGGAGATTCGAATATAGAGCGTTTCATATAAGAATTCCTTTCGACGCTATTTGGGACCCCCTGTCTGTAACTCCTGTATAGGTCCTTACATTTTTTGTAGATTTATGTGATAAAGTATCCATAGGTCGTTTTTTTTTTCAGATCCGGCTCGAAGGACCAGAAAGATGTACTTATAGCCTCTTAAGCAAAGTCTTGCTTAAATGATTTATAAATTAAACTCGATAGTTTAGGAAAGACTCTTGTATTATCTGAAATCGTAAACTTAGGTAATGGGCTAAATTAACTGTGAGAAGGTGAGTGGAAATTGTTATCGAATACACGCGACTCTTGATAGCTAACGTGAAACTTGAGATGGCACGACGCACTTGAGTGCCCGACGCGAACTGAATTTAATATTATAGTACCTAAATGCGTTGGTCGCAAAAACTGCTGACTTAAGAAACGTACGGATACATATTGGAATATGAACATAAACCAACCTCGTTGTTTCCGAACTATTCGCGCGCCCCTATAATAACGTGTTTCTAAACGACCACTTTATCTGTCATCGGCTTCCCTCCTTTTTGCTTGTCACTCGTAGATTTTTTCTCTGTATGTTGTAACCGTTTTAATAAACTAGTAAACTTATATCTTTCTGTTTCATTACATCAATACACCGTACAAATGCTTAGGAGCTAGGACACTAAAAAGTGGTGAACAACAATTGGTACTGAAACAAATCTTCCAACACCGTTAAAAACGTTGTAACATATTGAGTTGTACATATTATTTACCCACTAAGTTTAAAGAAATTAATACTTTGAATGCTTTTAAACGGAAATTATTTATATTGTTATTGGACATTGGACAAATGTTATTATAATATAAAAGATTTCTTGAACGACAAAACATTGTGACATCTTCTAATTAATGTAAATTTTATAATTGTGAATTAAATATTAATTAAAATAGACATAAGTACATAAGTACCTAATACTAATATAATTCTAAATTTATTATCCTAATATGTTATAAACTGACACCAAAATTTTGTACGCCAGATGATGGTAAAATATGGCTAGCACCTAAAATGTAAACACCTACAACTTTATACAGGGTGGCAGGTTAAACAGTGGAAATATTTTAAGGGGTCATTGTACTCATCATTATGAACAACTTTTACTATGGGACCAACCCTGAAATCGCGAAAAAAAAAATCAGCTGTTCCATACATTTTATTGAGTTTTGTGAACATAAATGTATGGAACAGCTGATTTTTTTTTCGCGATTTCAGATCAGGGTTGGTCCCATAGTAAAAGTTGTTCATAATGATGAGTACAATGACCCCTTAAAATATTTCCACTGTTTAACCTGCCACCCTGTATTCTAACAAATAAATGTTTCTTTCTTTCTTCTTGATATTTAGGGCAGCCAACATAGTTTCGAAGGGGATTCTTATTTGAAACGCTCTCTAAATTCAAATTGAAAATATGCAAGTGCTGTAATTTGAGAGGATTAAATATCTTGTATCCCTTTCTCATGTTCTTTGTTAGAAAGAGACATACTGTGACTGAATTAGTTTAGTTTGTAAACAACAGAATCGGCACCATTTTATTACCACGTGTTTGTTAACTTGCTTTCGTGTCTGTCTGTTCGGTACAAATTTGGCAATTCATTTTTCAAGCACTTCCCGTCATCAGACCAAGGCCATGTTGTTTCAACTTACAGTTACGTATCTGTAACCGTCAAATATGGCGGCTTGTACGACAATTTCATACTGACTTAACGGTTACGTACTGACTTACGAATACAGATGGTTTGAAGCAACCCGCCCTAAGCTGACATTTGGTATACCTATGTAATTTGGATAACAATGCAATAATATGGAATAAAAAGAAAAAAATTTTTTTTTAATTAATTTCTAATGAAATGAAAAACGTGGGGCGCATCTTACTTATTATATTATCTATACATGCGCCCCACGTTTTTCATTTCATTAGAAATTATTTTATACTTTTTAGTTCGTTTTAAAAACGTGTATATTTTTTTAACTTTTTTCTGCAATAAATTGAGAGAGTAGTACATACATAGTATTACTGCACGGTCTCTATGTGAGTTATTCCTGAGGTGTGTGTGTGTGTGTGTGTGTGTGTGTGCACGTACCGGTTGGTGGGCAGCGGGCGGCGCCGCGCGCGCGCGGGCGGGGCCAGCGCCGCGCCCGCCTCCCAGTCCGAGTACTGCGACGACGACGACGAGCTGACGACGAACTAAGTGTTAGTACCAGCACGGACGTACGGACATACATGCCGCCGCGTGCTGGGTGTACGGTTAATAGCTGCACAAAATCTGCTTAAATCTATACTAATATTATAAAGAGGTATTAAGTTTGTATGTACGGGGTAATCTCCGGAACTAATGATCCGATTTTGAAAATTCTTTCACCAATAGAAAGCTACATTATCCTTGAGTGAGGCTACGTTTTATCCCGAAAAAATGCACGGTTCCTGTGGGTCACGCGGACGAAGTCGCGGGCAAGGTGCTGTTTTATAAAAACAATTAGGTCATGTTTAACTGGGACATTTATCAATAAAATATTAATCCTTATCAAAATTATGGAGATGATTTTTGCAGTTTACAGTATGTTATTTGGACGCATGTTTCAGAGATGACACGATATTATCAACGCGCGACGGTGTGATTTAATAATTTTTGAGATTGCTTCAAAGGAGCGAATTTCGCGTGACTCGATTCATAAGGATAAACTAAACTTTACCCGTGCGAAGCCGGGCCGGGTCGGCTTGCAACATAATAAATACCTAGCAGTTTTTAACCTATACTAATTTATGTTTAGTTAATTTTATAGGCTTTTTATATAATAATAAATAAATAAATAGTAATCCGAACACCCAACACACAGCGGTGGATGCCACCAACCTGTCGCTCTTAGTCGCCGAGTTATGCGAGTTACGCGAGTTATGCGAGCTGAGACAAATATAACCATACATTAGTCGCCAGTTACATGTTCCACACACTAACATTATGGTATCAATTACTAGTTAATAATGTGTCAGTTCACGTGAAAAGGTACCTTGTAGCCGTTTCTAGTTCCGAAGATATTCAATGTTTTGTGGAAACATGCAAAAATGTTTGTTTTTTTGCTTATTCTTATTTGTTTGATATTTGTTTTTATAATTTTAATTTTATAGGTAGCTTTTAATACTAAATACAACTTACTATTTTGTGTTAGTCATCTTAAATAGGCTGTTTCGGGATTCTGCAGAATTTTGATGAATTAAAAAAAAAAATATCTCTGTAACTACACAAGTTAGAAGGTTCATCTTTTGTGATAGCTTAATGAATTGCAGAATATGGGAGTATGCATAACTTCATACCGGTCAGAAGGTACCTTTACCCGCGAACTGACACATATTCACATATTAATCACGGCATATCTTTACGTTTTTTTCTACGAACTGTGTTCAAAAGACAGTGAGTGGAGATAAGCAATAGCTATACCAACCTCTCTCATTCCTCAAGAGTTAGTAAATGTGAATTTTACAAATTATTATTCGAGTGCCCCGTGGTTAATATGTGTGCACTATACAATACTTGGTGGATGTTAGTCAGAGTATGAAATGTTTCAAAGATTGACGGCTGATAGACGTGTGAGAAGGCAAGGGTTAAGATGACCACCAATAAATTGAGACTGCTAGAACCAGAGTGGTTTAACTGCAATTTTAGCGACTTTTGACCTATTTGCATTTTTGTAATTTGAAAATATTAATTCATAAAAACAGAGCAGCCTGCATTTATTTAACCTACTTCAAAAAAGGAGGAGGTTCTCAATTCGACTGTTATGTATGTATGTTACGCGATTATTCCGTCAATATTATCAATCGATTTTGATGATTCTTGTTTTGTTTGTTTGTAGATAAGATGCTCTGGTTCCGGCAGCCTTAATAATGAGATGATGGAGGTGAATGATTTAGTAAGCATCAGTGAAGGTGTATGAGCAGTGAGCGGGCACCTGGTGTCGGTGTCGCTGAGGTCGAGGCTGGAGTTGCGCGAGTCGGGCGTGGTGCGGTCGGTGCGCGCGGCGCGGCCCTCCCACTCGTCCGACGTGTCGCTGCGGGACGCGCTCTCCGGCTCCGGCGGCTCCTCCGCGCGCGGGCGGGGGCGGGGCGGGGCGCGCGCGCGGCGCCCGGGGCGGCGGCGCGGCCCGCCCTCGGGCGCCGTGCTGATCATGAGCGGGCGGCGGCGCATCTCGCGGCGGTAGGCGGCCTGCTCGAGCGCGCAGAGCTCGGCGGCGGCGCGGTGCGCGCGCTCGGCGGCGGCGCGCGGGGGCGGCGGCACCACGGGCCGCGCGCTGGGCGGCACGAGCGCGGGGTCGCCGCGCTGCCACGCGCCCGCCGTGTGGCGCACGCCCTCGCCGCGCCACACGCCGCGCGGCGCGCCGCCCGCCGCCAGCGCCTCGATGAGCGCGTCGATGCGCGAGCGCGGCGCGGCGGCCGGGATGAGCTGCGCCAGCGCCAGGTGCTCGCGGCCCGGCACCAGGCGCTGCAGCGCGGGCGGGTGCGGCGCGCCCTCCACGTCCACCAGGAAGGGCGGCGGCAGCAGGTGCGGCGGCGTGTCCGTCTGCTCGTCGTGCGCGCCGCCCTGCGCGTCCACCACCACGGGCCGGTAGTCCGTGTGGAAGAACAGCTCGGGCGGCAGCTGCGCGAACAGCCGGTGGCCGCGGCCCAGGCCCAGCAGCAGCAGGTGGCCGTGCGAGTCGGTGGCCGCCACGCTGGCGCCGCCGCCCCACTTGGCGTCGAAGATGGCGCCGTCGCCGTGGCCGTCGATGCGGTTGTGGAAGCGCGCGAGCGGCTCGTCGGCGCGCGCGTCCCACACGAACAGCTGGCCGTCGTGGCCGGCGGACAGGAACACGGCGGCCAGGAAGGGGTGCGCCTCTAAAACGTAGGCCTCGTCGCGGTGCCCGCTGAGCGTGCGCACGGCGGTGGCGGTGCGCGCGCACCACACCACGATGCTGTTGTCCGACACGGCCGTCAGCACGAACGCGTCGCTGCAGTCCCAGCACACCATCGTCATCTGCGACAGCGGGCGAGTTACAGGGGACCGCACCCTCCAGGGCCGGCCCAGGGCGCGCGAGCTTGGGGGGCGGCATGGCGAGGGTGCGGAGTCACGGCGAGCTGACTTGCGCTTCTGCGTAGAGCGCCAGCTCTAGACTACTACTCGTCTAATCTAGACGAGTATTAGTCAGCGGCTACGTAGAATGTACCCGCAAGCAGTAACTATCAGGCGCGGTCGTGGAAGTCATGACCCCTCCCCCAAAATCATACAAAAATGTGCCAAACACGGTAATTCACGGTATAGCACGTCGGCATTAATCGGTATGATCCCCCCCTAAAGTCTTCGACTGTGACATGACCCCCCACCCCCCTAAAATCGTCGGCTGCGACCGCGCCTGGTTACAATTATAGTGTACCTACACACAGTGGGTATTCCCCGGCTAATACCTAATACCATTATGATTTATTTTTTTTGTTAATAGGGGAGCCACTCAGTTATCCGCCTGGGGCGCTCACCCTCCCCCACAGCGCTGACACAGTACCTTGAGCCGCTTGCCGTCGTGCGCGGTGTTCTTGGGCACGAGCAGCACGTGGCGCCACTGCGTCGCGTGCAGCGTCCACAGCGCCGCGCTGCCGTCCTGCAACACACAGCGCTAGAACACGCCGACAGCTAACATATCCAGCCCCGGATCTTGAATTATTTCGAGGCGGGGCAAAAACCGAAAAATGCCGCCCCCGCCCGATAATATTTTTACTTTTATCATCATCATTTCAGCCATAACACGCCCATTGATGCTGATGGACATAAGCCTCCTTCAAAGAACGCCACAACGACCGGTCTAGCGCTGCTCTTTGCGATTACTACGCTTCGTAGACGAATACGCTGAGAGTGTATTCACCAGGGCCCGTGCCCCGGGCGGCAAATTCAAGCTTGATAGCTTGAATTTGCCGCCCGGGGCACGGGCCCTGGCTAGCCCCCCCCTAGATCCGGGGCGAACATATCACTCAAGCCTGCAATACATGTTGGCCGAGCTTAGACCAACGCGAGCCTAGACAAATTGACACAAGGCAAGCGCTACTGTCTACACGTTCGGCAAGTTTGACGTCAACCGCATAATAGCGCGCGGACAAACATGTGAACACTATTGGCTGAGCGCGCGCGAGCGCCTTTGATTTGTGCAGAAAAACCGACACCGCTCCGAAGTGAGGCAAGTGGTCGCGAGCGACTGCAAGTTGTGGCAAGCTACGTCAAATGAGGTCTATACACGCTGGCGCTTGTCTACACTCAACCAACTAGGCAAGTGACACCGAGCGATAGCAAGACAAGGCAAATATACCGTCTACGATTTGGTATTGGCTAGTGTTGCCCAAAATAAATGTACAATACTAAAACCAAGACCACGACTATGGGTATTGACGCAGAACCGAAACTAAAGACGGGGTTAGACTCGTCTTGGTCTTTGGGCAACACTAGTATTGGCCTCCACTCGACAACGCCCGGCCAACATGTGTTGCAGGCTCTTCATGCGCGCCGCTCACCTTGCTGCCGGACACGAAGCGCAGTCCGCGGTGCGCCCACGCGATGCTGTCCACGGCGTCGTTGTGCACCGGCGTCTCCAGCACCTGCAGGGCACAGCGTCACTGGCGGCTCGCGCGGCGCTCTGTACGAGCGGTGCGCGGGGTCACTCCCATCCACCCCGGTCGTCATGTCCCGTTAACGGGACAGTTGGGGGAAAATGATGCATCGACCCCGGTAGTGGCGACCCCGTCGTTTAAGGTGAGGTTTTCCCACTTTTCGCAATTGTTGGTGATCTTTGAACGTCTTATCTACGTACGATTAGTAACAATTCACTCGATAGAAAAAAATAACTACTTATTATGTCCTGCCTTGATATTAACGAGATTAAAATGCTAATTTTTGATATGATTCCAATTTCATAATTCTCGACTTAACATAAACGTCATCAATAATTATTAAGCGACGGGGTCGGCACTACCGGGGTCGATGTAACATTGTCCACCTGTCCCGTTAACGGGACGGGCTGACCGGGGTGGCCGGGAGTGACCCGGTGCGGGTGTGCCCACTCACGCGCTTGGGCCCGCCCGGCTCGTGCTCCACGGTGTAGATGCGCACGTGGTGGTCGGCGCTGCCGGCCGCCAGGAAGGCGCCGCCCGCCGACCAGGCCGCGCAGATCATGTGGCACACGCCGGGCCGCATGCGCTCCACGTACTGCACCGGCTGCGACAGGAAGTGGCCGTCGGGCGAGCACGTCCAGAAGGCCACGGAGCAGTCGGTGGAGGTGCTGGCCAGCCAGCGCACGTCGCGGCGCGCGGGCGGCGCCCAGTGCACCGACGTGATGGTGCCGGCGTGCGCGGCCAGCACCGCGCGCGGCTCGCCCCCGCCCAGCGCCCACACGCGCACCAGCCGGTCCACGGAGCCGCACGCCAGCAGCGCGCCGTCCGCGCTCACGCACACGTCCGTGATCTCCGCGCCCGCGCCGCGCAGCGTGGCCAGCAGCCGCCCGTCCAGCGCGCTCCACACCTTCACCAGCATGTCGTCCGCGCCCGTCATCACGTAGCGCCCGGTGCAGTCGAACACCAGGCAGTACACGGCCGACAGGTGGCCCAGCGTGCGCCGCTGCAGCTGCAGCCCGCCCAGCAGCCGCGGCGGGAACATCGCCTGCCCGCCGCGCCCGCCGGCCACCGCCGCCGCGCCCACGCCCAGCTCGCGCGCCACCAGCCGCCGCACTGCGCCCGGAACCCGACAGTCAGACAATAGCTACAACCTCAGATCACAGAAACAAGGCGGACGTGCCGAGGCGCTATTGAGCTAATGCAGTGATAGCCTAGTGGTTTAACCGTGTGCCTCCCGCGGCGAATGGAGCGAGTTCGATCCTGAGGCACGCACCGCTGACTTTTCGAAGTCATGTGCGTATTAGAAATTAATTATCACTTGCTTTAACGGTGATGGAAAACATCATGAGGAAACCGGCATGTCCTAGAACCAAAAATTTGAAGACATGTGACGTCCACCAACCCGCACTAGGCCCGCGTGGTGGACTACGGCCCACTCCCTCTCACAGAGGAGGCCTGTGTCCCAGCAGTTGAGAACATTATAGGCCGATTATGCTATGCTATGCTATTGAGCTTGATACTTTAGTTTGGTCATATTGTGCGTGATACAAAAGTACGCGCTGGCGACATATAAATACAGTGTTTTAGTTTAGTGCTAGTGTTGAGTGACGATTAACAGTGTTAGATTGAGGGTGTGCGGATTTTTTTATGTGTGGGCGAACTTTTTATTCACAAGGAGCGCTTGTAATTGTGTCGAAAAATGTACTAAAAGTGGGAACAGCTGTTGTTCCCGAACTAATTTGCTATGATGGCATAATATCTCCTTGTTTCTATGATCTGAGGGTACAACATTGCCTCTTTTGCTTCAATAACGTGACAAGTCCGATCGGACTTATCACATTATTGAAACAAAGAGGCTCGGGTTTGTCACGTTATTGAAGCAAAAAAGCGACATGTAGTATCAGTAAGCACTGACCGAGCGTGTGGTCCTGCTTGTGCGAGGCGTACTGCGGCTTGGGGCGCACCAGCGTCTCGCTGAGCAGCGACAGCCGCGCCGCCAGCCGCGCGGCGTCGGTCGCGGGCGTCGCGGGCGTCGCGGCGGTCGCGGGCGTCGCGGGCGCCAGGCGAGCCAGCGACACGGCGCGCTCGCACACCGACGCCAGCCGCTGCCACGACACGTCCGCGTGCTGCGACGCCTGCGCAATGTGTTACCGACGATGTATACCGACCCTTATTATACACCAGTGTTCCGCAAAGCGTGTGCCGCGGCACACTGGTGTGCCGTGGTCATTAGTTGGTGCCGCGGAAATCTCCTAAAGTTAAATTCACCGTGCGCTTTTGTTTTGTCGCTTATTGATGAAGTTGTATTAAGGATGTAAATATGATTTTTAATTCTTGGTGTACCTCTAAAATTTTCCGACTTCCTAAGTGTACCTCGAATACAAAAAGTTTGCGGAACACTGTTATACACGACTCGCTCTTCAGTTGTTACTAGCCATCAACAGGTTAAGCTTTTAATTGCGTAATGTGACTGCCGCAAACAATTTAAGACGTCTTTTAACCAGGGACCGATTAATCGGGTTAAAAGGTTACCGGTTAAATCTTTAACCCATATGTTTGGTTAATCTTAATGCCGGGTAACCGGTTAACCCTTTAATACGGATACCGTTACCGGTTAATATTGCTGATTAACGCGAATGAAATAGAACAAAAATGAAAAAAAGGAACAAAAATGAACTCTATGCGTGAACCGGTTATTATTAGGCTGATTAACCTAGAATACGGGTTAACCTTTATGTAAGGTTTTTCACCTAACCCAAAAAAAATAACCCAGGTTAACCCCTATACGGGTGACCTTTTCGGTCCGTGCTTTTAACATAATGGGTGCACTATACCTAGCCCTTCAAATACACAATATTATTTTAAGTAGGTAGGTATATTAGATGTAAAGAAATATAATCACTATTTCAAATCTATCAGTGAGTGCAGTATGTTGATATTGAGGAGGACACATATTTTCAACTATATCGGGACTTTACGCATACAGAACATAATCAAAATAACAGTATTTTGACTAACTAATAGTTGAAAATATGTGTACAATTCGCGAAAGTTTAAAAACTACTATTGCGAGCCGATGAAGGAGGATAGACAGTCGACTTAAGTCGTTTTACCCTTAAAATTACTTAAGTCAAAATTAACCCTCCCGAAATGGTCAATTGTATGTTAAGAATGTACCTATAAGAACATACTGCAATCTGACTGCCAAGTGCCAAGTGAGGGCAGGATGGCAATACATTTAATTCAATAGGCAGGCCCCTGTTCAGTGATGTGCCATTATGACAGTGTCGTGGTCTACACTTCTACAGATGTGGCTCAACTTCTAACTTAAAATAAAGCATCAAACTATTCTGTGTACCCAACACCCTTTGTCATGGTTGTTCGAGGACCAATACTATTTTTCTAAAGTGTCAGATTTTAGAATTATTTATTTCATATTATGTAAAATTATATTATCAACGTATCGTCGATTATTTAATTTTTATTTTACAAAGTTGTAACAATATAGTGCAAAATCGCAAATTCACACTATTGGGAAAAAATAATAGTAGGTGGGTAGTTCTTCAAAATAAATTATTTTTATCAAGTTTTTCAGTTTTTTTGAGAACCTTCATGTAAGTCATTTTTAATAAACTAAATGCAATCTATGCATACTAAATCAGATTCTAATAAGAAAGGCACTTGTTTATTTTCAATAATTAACGCAATATTTGTAAATTTCGAATTATTGACGTTGAGACTAATGACACTACATGCTAAGAATGATTTAAGTTTGGAACTGAATGACGCCATGTTGCAGAGAATGATCTTAAATATTTTAAATTTGGATATTTAACAATATACACTTACATAATCAGTTAATAAACGTTTATTTACCAAACTTAAACACAAAAACAAATATATATATAATTCAAAGTAAGTAGGTAAATAAAAAACTTAACCATTTAGCATACACGGAACTTTTTCCATCTTCTCCTTTGTTGTTATTAAATATATAAGATATTCCCAAGAACAACTGACACAGGCAGGATTAGAACCTGCGACCTCTGCCTATACCGGGGCAGCGCTTCTACCAACTGAGCCACAGTGTCATGTCTGAATCAGTTGAAATTGGAAACCTCTTTCTACGCCTCTTATGAGCATTGGTGATGGTGACGTCTATCGGAGACTAATTACAGACTCCAACTCAATGTCTCTAACTTTGCAGCTAGAAGGACATCGATACGATGTCACCATCTATAAATTATAAATGTATATTTTTGCGAATTT
Organism: Thalpophila matura; assembly: GCA_948465475.1. Lineage (NCBI taxonomy): Eukaryota > Metazoa > Arthropoda > Insecta > Lepidoptera > Noctuidae > Thalpophila > Thalpophila matura. Next base: position 9,311,534 of record OX419203.1, read on the forward strand.
TAAACATGTTAAAGCCATGTTATGCTTATTCTTTTTGTTCTCTTTGAGACCGAGGAGTTTTCTCTGGACAATCTTTTTCTCTTCTTTCCTTTTAAGATATTCATTTCTTCGTTTTTATTTTTCAATGGCAAGCAGCTCTGGATCATGTTTCATTTCAGTATAGCGTCTTCTTTTACATAAGCGCATTTTTGCTGATCACTGCTGTTTAGTTTACGGCATTTTCCTTGCTATAAGTAAAAATGTTATATATTTAAATCATTCAATTTCCATTTTAAAGCGTTAAAAAGCATACCCAAATCCTAAGAACCACGCAAAAATGTCATAAATATTATACTATTGCAAAATAAGTATATAAATTATTATAAATTCGAGATGACCCATTTACATATTTAAAGCTAAACCGCTGAACAAATTTTATCGAGCAGAGATAACTTAAACTCAAGCAAAAGATGATTACGATTTTAATCTATTATAGTTATAAAAATCGGCAAAGTAAGGCCATCACTAAGAAAAGCCATTACACGCGAGTATTAGATCGTACATGATGCTAATGGTATTCATAGGCAACCATTATTTTGTTCGCAGTCAAATAAAAATCTAAATTCCTTAAATCATCAAAAAAAAAATCTGCATACTACCGAAAATCTTTGATGAAGAATTGCTACAAAGAATTTGTAACAATTCACCATCACAGTCAAGGTGAAAATCATTATGAGAAACTTAGTGTCATTCTTTACAACGACAAGTTGACCACAATGATGTAGCATAGAATGACTAATTGAGAATAAAACCTCTACAGACTTGTCTGTGAGCATAAAAACTCCGTAATGATTATACGAAATGAAATCATTTGCGATTGGCTAATATGTTAAAAACAAACGAAAATATTACATGCGTACATTTAAGGAATTTATTCTGAAACACGAATGACATTTTTGATGACAAATTGTAAATAACTATAAAAATTTACTTACAGTTCTCAGATGCGCACGTGTTTGTTCAGCAAAACGTTGCCGTCGATTGAGGGCCCCTCCTGCGCACCCTCCCAGTGTATTAAAGATGCTTTCAGAATTGAATTGTTCAGAAAAAATAAATAACCAATGTTACTGCGACAAATGACGTTTTTTTTGTAACAAAATTTGACTTTAGATTTATACTAACTGTTGCCAAGTATTGGAAGAGGTTTTTTATTTTAAACGAAGGATAATTTATCAGACTTTTATACGGTGATGTAATTAGATTCTATAAGTAGATATTAAATATTTTAAAAGCAAATGTTGCGTCAAGAAACGTAATCGGAATATGAGCATAATGACGTTTGGCGATGTTTTCGTAACTTTAATTGATAAAAAAACACTACTACTTTTTATTCAATATTAGTAACTTATTTAATAATACTAAGTATAAATATTAAGCTTATCAATTGTGTCCCAAAATTTTAGCATAGCAAAATATTTCATCAGACGACATATTTAGACCCTTTTGAAGAACTACCCAGGTAATAAAATAATACGAAATTGGCGCCACAGTATGGTCACACGGGATTCGTACATGTTCGGTCGCTGTCGGATTCTCGCGCGCCAATCACGGCCGAGAGTTACTGCAATCGATCGTTAAAACGAGATAGCAGACACGACGTACGGACTGTAGTGTGTGAAGAAACGAGACAGAAACACTTCTAATTACGACACGGTTCCTTCTCGATAGTGCATGATATAACAATTTTTTCGCAAATTACCCAAAAACATTAATTTTATCACTGAAACACCACAAAAACATTTTTCACGATATTCCACCGTATTGTCACGATCATTTTGATGCATAACACAATTTAGGATATTTCGTCGTTTTCGCACAATTTATGTATTTCTAGTCGCTAAACTGTCGGCAAAACGTAAATAAACAAAGTTTGGGGCGCAATAGTCCGATAAACTTACCAATTCATCGTAGGACTGGGTGTGCTCGCGTCCCTCCCAGTCGAGTCGCCGCGGCAGCACCTGCAAGCACCGCGAACACTATAAAACTTTTCAGCAAAGTTTCAGCGAGTTTGACAGCCGCAGCCACGTGCGTCCGCGACCAAAACAACAATATAAGCTCAAACCCGGCACTAGGAAAGCTCAAACCTACCTCTATAGACTCGAGCTCTTTTAGCAGAGTCTGCAACAGAAACGGTCACAATTAGCTCACAAAACTATACAGGACAATAATTTCATCATATTCCGAGCTAATTTACCTTTGCAGTCTCTTTCAGGGGTCCGCCAGATAGAAATTTCGCTATCAGAAAGTAGAGCTCTGAAATCGGAAAAGCTAACATTACACGACCTCGCACGACGGACACTCACATTTTAAAGCATTAATTTATAAGCACCACACTTACCGGGAATGACCCTGAGCTCTTCGTTGGACTCCTCCATAACCCTAGTTTTTATTCCAAGGGTTAAAACTTAACTTCACATCACATCCACTATAAAAATCGAGCAAACATTTCACTTTACATTGTTGACGAACAGATAATGCAACCTTCTGTAATAATAGCAAAATGGCGTTTCATCTGTCAGTCAAACAGTTCGTAGCAGTTCGTAGTGTATCTGTGTCGGTCCAGCAGTTTACAACGTGATTCCCTAAGTTATTGCTAGATGTCACTACATGTAAAGTATACAGTTTTCTAAATATTATTTATAACGCTCGAAAAGTTCCACAATAATTTTAGTTAAAACTTATATTTAAATAACAAGTTTCAATATTGCAATAATCATTTCAAAAGGGGCGTAACCTTTAACGTGGCTCTATTTACAAGTCCTTGACCCCGGGCCGGCCAGGGATTGACCTAATTAAAATATTTCTACTGGCAATTTTATTGTGTCAAACGTCAAAGTGGACCGATACGCGAGTGTTGTTAAAAAATCTTAGTAAAATGTATAAAATCGTAATTTTAAACGATGGGGTTTGGTGTTGAGTCGTGTCTTGTGTGTGAAACATTAAGTGTACACTGTAGTTCAAGTGAACAAGTTGCGTGGCGGAGGACTTTGCCGCTGTTGAGCCGAGGCGGTGTCGTGAGAGAGGAGGCTCAGATTCGAAGACCGCGAACAGGCCGCGGCGTCGAGCGCACCTTAGCATGTCACTCCGGTCATCGAGTTCACCGCTCACAACAATAATATGTACGCGTTACCGCCTCTGTTCAATTTAGGTCACCTGTGTTTAATTGTGCATGTTATGGTCAGTGAGTATCGATTGTTGGCTAAAAATACGCGTGTCCTGGTGTCCTGCATGCTGCTGGCGAGGAATAACGATTAATAAAAGGTAGTTCCAGCGTTACAGACTGCTATGGCCAAGTATAGAGCACTACAATCACTTAGAAAATAGTGAATTATGTGAAAACTTGAGAACAATGAATGCAAAAGTTCACAAAGGTTGTTTAGTTGTTTTTAGGGTTCCGTACCAAAATGGTAAAAAAGGAACCCTTATGGTGTGACTTTGTCGGTCTGTCTGTCTGTCACACCTGGTTATTTCAGCAACTACTAATGCTATCGACTTGAAATTTGGAACAATGCTTGAAAGAATGCTTGTCCAACTTTATTGCAAATAAAAAAAGTCAAAAAATATTAGTATTTTCATTGCAAAAGGGGCCGGAGTGCGGGTCCCAAATTTCAAAGTGGGGTTACTAGGTCAAGTGACATATCATATGAAAGGGCTTGATCTGCACATTTCAAAATGTATTTTATTTGATTTTATGTCTCACAGTTTTCGTCATTTGATGAAAAATGTCTGAAAAAATACCATTCCCCCCCCTTATCTCCAAAGTTTGCGGAGCGAAAAATCTGAAATAATTAGAGTTGATAGGAATTGACCCAAATATTGCACCAAAAATAAAACGATGTTCCTAACTAGTACAGTTTTTTCAAAATCATCAAAATTCCTTCACAAACAAACTTAGTTATGCGGTCCGGTTTTTTTCACTTTACACATCCAAAAATGATACGGAACCCTCGGTGCGCGAGTACGACTCGCACTTGGCCAGTTTTTTATTTAAGTATCTTGCATAGACATCAGGGCTGTCTTTAACATTTGCTGCATATAAACAAAAGGGCCACAAATCAAAACAAAATTAAAAATTTTTCAGGATAACACGTTAAAACATTTCATTTAATTTTTTGTTTATTTTTTGGCACTCCAAAAAATAATGTTTATGTGTCATATTGTGACACATATGAGAAGAATGAAATGGAGGCTGCAAATATTACTTTTTTTGAGGGCAGCACGGGGCCCCCATCTATTGCGGGGCCTGGGCACTTGCCCAGAGTGTCCAATGGAAAAGAGGGGGAGGGGCTTGATAGTCATATAGCTTGTCGATAGCTTCCCTAGGAAGTAGTATTGAAAAAACTTTTTACAAAAAAAACAACCAACTTCAAAAAACTATTTAAATAATACACATAGTTTCACATAAAACTTTATTGAGAATTCTGACATTTTAATACTCTTACTTGAGTTTTTTAATCCCTACAAGAAACAGGATTGAAGGGCATCAAAAAAGTATTAGTGTAAGTTGCCTATTTTATTGCTGTTGGTATTTTGCTCAAAATCTGTGAATGCAGGTCAAATCAAAATATCTCAAATGGTTAGGGACAGTCTATAAAAATGTTCTTCTGTAGCTACAACGGTTATTGCTCGCAACTTGGAAGAAGTACACCTTGAAAGTTATTACAAGAAATCAAATTGCAGAAAGTTTCATCATCATATTATTTTCAGCCAAAAATGTCTCCTGCTGGAATCCTCCGAGAATCGCCACAACGTCCTTTGATCCTGTCCAGAAAGTTTATTTAATCTTTATTAGTACCTACATTGCCAAAATGCAGTACACAATTATTCAACATATTTAATGGACACAAAAGTAATTAGCCTCCTTTTGAATAAACCAATGATGCATCATCATCACCTAAAAGATGTCCACTCTGCTGGACATAGGCATCCCTGATGCCAGCTCCACATGATAGTCCATCAGACTAACTGTTCGTCCAACCTTCATCATGTGGAGAGATAGTTTGTGCATGTTTGACGGTAATGGAGAGTCTTTTTGTATCGGAGTTGGGACAGATTGGAGTCATGTTGGAATGTTGGACAATCCTTTGGAGCCAGCATGACGCATGGCCACAACAACCAGGCCACAAGTTATGATTGCACATGCTTCCTCAGAGAGCGTCCCACGATGTCGGGCGCGGCGGCGAGCGGGAGCGTGGGTGGGGGCGGGGCCGGGGCGGGCGGGGCGGCCGGGACAAGCGGGGGCGCGCTGGGTGGCCTGGGCGGCTCGCTGGAGGACAAAGACTGCGACCTGCTGTGCCCCGTGTGCTTCGAGCTCATCGACGAGGCCTACGTCACGCGCTGCGGACACTCCTTCTGCTACGCCTGCATCAGTAAGGTAACTAACACGCTGCCCTTTGTAATGAAGCAGTGTCATCATGCAGAGATTTGTGTTTGTCAACTGATTGATGTAGAAGAGATCCGAGGGTGATGTTTTTTTTTAAACAGGCATTCTTACATCATAGAAAGAAATATATATATGATATTATAGCAAATTAGTACGGGAACCGCTGTCGCCACTTTTCGCTTGTCGCTGTCGCTACACTTGTAACAAAAAATCCTATTGATTGTTACAAGTGTAGCGACGGCGACATCGACCGACAACATCACGACGAGGTCACCAGATGGAGAACGAGGTGGAATGTCCCTGCATTGACTAGGGCGGACCCTCCTACCAGACCGGGTGGTATTGCCTGGCGGGCCACGGCCCCCCCTTTTTAACTTCCAAAAACCCTCCATCCATGTAATGCCACTGCATCCGAATGCATTATTCGTGTAGGCAAATTACTTTGGTTGGGTTCCCTGGATAGTGTCCTTAGGCTTACGCTTCGCGCTGAAAATATGAAGGAATTTGACTTCGGTCAAATAGGGGGCAGTGGGCCGCCAGACAATACCATCCGTTCTGCTAGGAGGGTCTTCCCATACATTACAAATGCTGCACACTCCTCAATCTAACACTGCTTGTTATTCATCACTCGTCACTCACAGTAAACTAAAACATTATAATTTTAAAACGTCAAGTTCAATAGCACCTTGGCACATTTCCCTTGCTTCTATTATCTGAGCAGGCAATAGTGTCCACAAGCTGTTGATATGATGAGCACCGAGTCCGTCTTCTAGTGGTGACACTATTCACCGTGGTCTGGCGCGGTGCACAAACTTATGCTGGCTCCATCGTCCAACACTCCAACATGACTCCAATCTGTCCCAATTCACATCAATACAAAAAGACCCTCAACATGGATGAACTATTTCTCCACACGTGGAAGGTTGGACGATCGTGTGGAGCCGGCAATAGATATTATGTTGTTCCTGCCCTCGCAGGCGGTGGAGCTGCACCGCCGCTGCCCCAAGTGCGGCGCGGCGCTGGCGTCCCGCGAGCACATCTTCCCCAACTTCCTGCTGAACGAGCTGGTGGCGCGGCGGCGCGTGCGGCGCGCGGCCGCGCCCGCGCCCCGCGCCTGCGTGCGCGCGCTCGTGGCGGCCGAGGCGCGCCGGCTGCCGCTGGCCGACGTGGACGCCATGCTGGACCTGCTCACGCGCCGCAAGCGGCTGCTGCAGGCCGAGTGCGCGGCGGCGCACCACCGCCTGCTGTACGAGTTCCTGGCGCAGCTGCACAAGCACCGCGCGCACCAGCTCGACCAGCTGGCGCGCGAGGCCGCGCTCGTGCGCAAGGACATGGACCACGTGGCCGCCGTGCTGCAGGACCTCAAGCACGGTACGCACCACCAGCCTTCATCTCTGTACACACCATTTCTAGCCATATCGTCTTTCACGCCGTCTGTTCATCGTTTCCTTGGTATTATTTATTTTTATAACATTAATGCTAAAAAGTTTCTCGCACCATTTTGCTTAATCTTGCACATTACATGCTCACAGTCACACCAAGACAAACGACTGCCGCGCGACTTGTCAGTCACCGGCGTTACTCCCATACTTCCTCTTGCGTACACCCTCCCATAGATCGTTGGTCCGGCTCGAAGGACCAAAATATGTTGGGGTACTTTGGGCGACACATCAAAAACACCCACTCATTTGTTATTTTCTTAACATTCTCACCTTAGCTGCAAGTCTTTGACTATTGTGCGCATTGTATGCATGTCAGGCGCGGCGGGTCTGGCGCGGCTGCCGGAGGCGGGCGACGCGGCGGACGCGGGTGAGGCGGCGCAGGCGCAGGACGCGGGCGACGCCGTGCGCGCGCTCAAGCGCGAGCTGGCCGACCTGGCGGGCAGCGTGGGCGACACCGCCGCGCACGTGGACGGTGAGTGTTGTGTCCGCGCGACACGTGTGCGACGTGGGCCCGTGTGACATGCAGCGCTGGATTTATATTACACTAGGAGCCCTTGGGGCTAGTGCCCAGGGCGGCAAAATTCGGAGGGTGAAAAAAAATTTCGCTTTATCGAAAATGCTTTTTTTGTTTTCCAAAACATGAATAGGTACATAATTTAAAAATAACAATACTATGGTCCATTTCAATAGAACTTGTAAACTATGTAAACAAACTTTTTATACAAATTCATAAAATTTTGACAGTTGGCCATACTAATATTGTAAACAACAAAGTTAACAAATTCAATTGAAATGGACCCTAGTACTATTTGTAATATTTAAAACATATTACTTAAATTATTTTATTGCATTTAAAAAATTAAAAATTGTGTATCGAAACTATCTATTTTATGCAAAATTTCGATAATGGGGCGGTACTTTTTAGTGGCCAGGGGCGGCGCTAAGGTTAAATCCGTCACTGGTGACGTGTGTGTGTGTGTGTGTGTGTGCAGGCGGGTCGCTGGGCGCGGGCGAGGAGGAGAGCTTCGCGGGCGGCGCGGTGGCCGGCGGCGACGCGCTGGCCGCGCGCTGGCGCCGGCTGCACGCGCACTTCGACGACTTCGTGCAGGTAACGCGTCTGTACGGTCTACGTACATTCACCTTATGTTTTAGCTGAACGAGCAAATTGACAATTCCGTTGTATCGCATAATTTTTATTTGCTGGAATGTAGTGTATGCATTAACTAAACTACGCAAGAGACGTGTTTGAGAATCATCAATTTTAATAATAAAACTACGTAACATTACAACTAATAACTTGGCAAATACAAGTACAATAAATAAAGTAAGTATAGTGTACAGTCCTACTAAAACTGTACAGCGTCCTACACGTCTGCTCATGACGTCATAGATCACAGGCTCAGATCACAGAAACAAGGAGATATGCCATAATAGCAAATTAGTACGGGAACCACTTTTAGTACATTTTTCAACACAATTACAAGCGCTCCTTGTGAATAAAAAGATCGGGAGATCTTTTTATTCACAAGGAGCACACCCTCAATCTAACACTGTTAATCGTCACTCAACATTAGCACTAAACTAAAACACTGTATTTATATCATCGGTCGTGTTCGGTTCGTCGCCAGCGTGTACTTTTGTATCACGATTAATGTGATGAAACTAAAGTATCAAGCTCAATGGCGTCTTGGCACATCCCTTGTTTCTATGATCCGAGGTGACAGGTGTATATCACAGTGCGCGCATGTTGCAGTGCTACTTCGCGCACCGCGCGGACGAGCTGTACTTCCCGGGCTCGTCGGCGGTGACGCCCGCGCCGCCCGCCTTCCCCGACTGCGGGGCGGGGGCGGCGCCCAGCCCGCCCGCCCCCGACGCCGACCACGTGCCGCAGGGCCCGCCCGCCGCCCTGGCCGCGCACGGCGGCGACCAGCGCGCCCCGGACGAGGGCGTGTCGCCCGCGCCCTCGCCCGGCGACGCCGCGGGGGACGCCACCACCCGCGCGGCGCTGCGCCCCCGCGGCCTCGACGCCTTCCGCGAGGACCTGCTCGCCTTCACGCGGTACCGCGCGCTGCGGCCGCTCGCCACGCTGTCCTACTGCAGCGACGCCATCAACTACTCCACCATCGTGTCCACCATCGAGTTCGACAAGGACGAGGAGTTCTTCGCGATCGCGGGCGTGACGAAGCGCATCAAGGTGTTCGAGTACGAGAGCGTGGTGCGCGACTGCGTGGACGTGCACTACCCGTGCGCCGAGATGCAGTGCAGCCACAAGATCTCGTGCGTGTCGTGGAACGCGTACCACAAGAACGTGATCGCGTCGTCGGACTACGAGGGCACGGTGTCGGTGTGGGACGCGGGCACGGGGCAGCGCACGCGCGCGCTGCACGAGCACGACAAGCGCTGCTGGTCCGTGCACTTCAACCGCGCCGACGTGCGCCTGCTGGCCTCGGGCTCGGACGACGCGCGCGTGAAGCTGTGGGCGCTGAACGCGGAGCGCTCCGTGGCCACGCTGGAGGCGCGCTTCAACGTGTGCTGCGTGCGCTTCAACCCGCGCTCGTCGTGCCACCTGGCCTTCGGCTCGGCCGACCACTGCGTGCACTACTACGACCTGCGCGCGCCGCGCGAGCCGCTGGCCGTGTTCCGCGACCACCGCAAGGCCGTGTCCTACGTCAAGTTCCTGGACGCGCGCACGCTGGTGTCCGCGTCCACCGACTCGGCGCTGAAGCTGTGGCGCGTGGAGTCGCCGCGCTGCGTGCGCTCCTTCACCGGCCACGCCAACGAGAAGAACTTCGTGGGGCTGGCCACGGACGGCAAGTACGTGGCGTGCGGCTCGGAGAACAACGCGCTGTACGTGTACTACGCGGGCCTGTCGCGGCCGCTGCTGGCCTACCGCTTCGACGCCGTGCGCGGCTTCCTGGAGCGGGAGCGGCGCGACGAGGAGCCCTCCGAGTTCGTGTCGGCCGTCTGCTGGCGGCGCGCGCAGGACACCCACGTGCTGCTGGCCGCCAACTCGCAGGGCACCATCAAGGTGCTGGAGCTGGTCTGAGGACCGCTGGCTGCGCGAGGAGCCCTCCGAGTTCGTGTCGGCCGTCTGCTGCTCTGAGGACCGCCGACCGCTCCCAGACTCTTTTAATTCCATTGTAAAAATGTCGAGGATTCTCAATTCCTCTTTTAAAAATGTTGAGGACTCTCAGTTCAGTTTGTAAAACATCTGAGGACTCTCAATTTCATGTTTAAAAATGTTCAGGACTCGACTCAATTTTTAAAAATATTGAGGACTCAATTCCGTTTATAAAAATGTTGAGCACTCAATTCCGTTTTTAAAGTGCTAAGAATTCTTAATTCCATTTTAACAGTGTTAAAGACTTTGAATTACATTTTAATAGAACTGTGTCCGATTACAAATGTGTACAAAAGTTATATTGAATAAGTTCCGGTCTGCGACCTCGTCACCACTACGTCGTAGATCGCAGCCCCCCCCCCCACCCCTCCCTGTACAGATGAACTCCCCTTTTATTGACCTCTCAATATACAGGGTGGCAGGTTAGACAGTGGAAATATTTTAAGGGGTCATTGTACTCATAATTATGAACAACTTTTACTATGGAACCAACCCTGAAATCGCAAAAAAAAAATCAGCTGTTCCATACATTTATGGTCACATAACTCAACAAAATGTATGGAACAGTTGATTTTTTTTTTTGCGATTTCAGGGTTGGTCCCATAGTAAAAGTTGTTCATAATGATGAGTACAATGACCCCTTAAAATATTTCCACTGTTTAACCTGCCACCCTGTATATCGACCTTCGGTAAAGAATTACCATAGTGTGTCACAAAGCGCGCACTAGACTGGTCGTATGTACAAATGTAACATAACTCAGGACTAACCTGTGATAGTCCTCGCCACGTTGTCAGGACTAAATGTAGCTTCCAGTTTTGGTGTGATTGTCATGGTGACACCGGTATCTATGTGAATGTAGCTCCACCAAGAGGAACCTAACGTAAACAAGGTCGCTTATTCAGAGCCGAGGCGTTGTTCACGGCGTGTGACGTGCGAGTAGTTGCAGCGAAGCAACACGCGTGTCACAGTTACAATAGTGGGGGGGAGGACTTCCCGAAACATCTTATAAATCTAATGTTGAGTTGCTTTTAATCGTCTGTATTCGTAAGTCATGTTGACGATTACAAATGTCACCGTATGATGACACTACTGTACCCCTATCATGAGTTTTTTTGACGTATAGTTTCGTTAACGTAAGCATATTTTGAATTTAAAATACAGCAGTCCTGCAACATTTTGATAAAATTTTATACAATTTGCACATTTTAAAAAATACAAAGAAATTAATTAAGTGTTTAATTAATATAATTATTGTGTAACAAACGTGTATTTGCAATTCAAAATATGCTTACGTTAACGATACTACACGTCAAAAAAACTCATGATCGGGGTACTGGCCCCCTGTTACTACCCGCACTCATGACCGCGTGCGACGTGAACGTCGTGCGCCTTTACCTGTGAGTGTAATATTATAGTGAGATCACGCGCATGCGCAAACTATGGACGCTAATGAAGTGCGCGCTCAATCTTGTAAATGTTTCGCTAGTATTGCACAGTGGCGACATCTGTGTACAGTCGGCTGACAGTGGCGACCCACGTAGCTGTGTATCTACGTCATACGCACATTTTCATATTACTTTTATAATGGTCCTGATTCTGTTGAACATCGCATAAACTAATTTTAATCACACTATATCTCTTTCTTACAAATATCACTGAAAAAGGACAGAAAATATTTAGAACTGTCAAATTGGTCTATGCCCTTATCATTTACGGGAAAATAGTCATGACCTTCTGCAATTACGACAAAATTGACATTCAAACTATTCAAGTGGACTAATTTGACAGGATTAAATATCGGCGATCCCTCTCTCATGTTTTATATTAGAAAAAGACATAAGACTAAATTAGTTTAGTTTGTAAACAAGAGAATCGGCACCAATATGTTGTTTATTTTTTTACACAATCTTTATATTTTTACATAATGTGCAATGTAGTCGGCGAAAGCGAGATGGAAGCGAACCGCTGTTCGCTAGTGTTTCGGTTCGCTTTTATTTAGCTTCTGCTGCAGCGTGACAAAGGCGTACTTAAGTACTTAGATTGGGAACGCGCAAGCCCCAAATTGAGGTCATAACTCGCGTTTTCTTCAAAACCGCGTCCCCTTGACCGACTGTACAGAGGTATGGCCGTTCTGTGTGTAAACTAACGGCTCGAATACACCAAATCCGTCATCGTACGAACTTTGCTCGTACGATGACGGACGAACTCGGACGATTGAATCAAACACTTGTAAATTGTAGAGAGCGCGTACACCAACACGTCCGCCATCGGCCGACAAAATCGGACAAAATCGGTCGTGTTGGTGTACGCCTCAGAACATAGAAACAAGGGAGATGTGCCAAGGCGCTATCGACCTTGATGCCTGATTTTGAGCAAATTGCTCATATTAAAAACGTACGCGCTGGCGACGAACCGAACACGATCGATGGTATAAATACAGTGTTTTAGTTTAGTGCTAGTGTTGAGTGACGATTAACCGTGTTAGATAGAGGGTGTGCGGAATGTTTAATGCGTGGGAGATCTTTTTATTCACAAGGAGCGCTTAATTATGCGCGTAATTGCCTCGAAAAATGTACTAAAAGTCGCATCAGTTGTTCCCGTACTAATTTGCTATGATGGCATATCTCCTTGTTTCTATGATCTGAGGTGTACGCGCTCTCTACAATTTACAAGTGTTTGATTCAATCGTCCGTCATCGTACGAGCAAAGTTCGTGCGATGACGGATTTGGTGTATTTGAGCCGTAAGAGTATCGTGTATAATAAGTGTAGTGTTTAGTACCGGACGCTGTGCCAAACGTGTAATATACATGTGTAATAGTTAGCATAGTGTACGTGTATGTGTGTGTGCGACAGTAAAGTGTCCCCTGCCACTCCCGCGACGAGTTTCATTTATGACTTTTCCTTTACCTGTATCACAGATAATATAACACTATACGTACAGATGCCTCATCTCATACAAAGAAATGTGACCGATTTAGCGCGGGCTATCTTCGGGCTATACATTTTTCCTTGCTTAAAGTATTTTTCAAAATTTGAACAAATATTTTTCGTGATGTATTTTTTCGTGTTCTCAATTTTCCACAAACTTCAATAACTAATCGATACATATAACGCTATCTATTATGAGTTATTTCAACAAATGTTACTTTGTTCCTGATGAGACCCCGTGCCTGTACGAAGCCACGGATCCGCGCATCATGAGTACAGCCGCAGTAGAGCAACGTTGACACTACGAAAGAAGGGCCGATTTCAACATCCACATCGTTAGGTAATAATTATCTGACGATGATGAAATTTGTTCACAGCTGTTAGCTAGCTGACTAGCTGTTCCCCCCCCCCCCCCCGTTGCTCGGCTCCTAAGGGTTTATTGTTTATTGTTTATTGTTTATTTTGCATACATGTACATAATATTATTCCATAGGTCTTAATAGGTAGGTCTTAAAATTAAGTGAATACATGCACCCTGTAAGGGCGTTTGCAAATTGAGTGCGATTTGCTTTTACATTTTAAATTATTGAAAGTATATACGACCTACTAATCGTATAGTACGTACCTAGTCGTATAGGGTCGTAGCGCAATGTTGATTTAATTGTTTTACTTTATTGATTTACACGGCATATACACACCAATTACATTAATCAAAGTATAAAATTATAATAATTACAAACATAGACTGATAATAGAAATTATTCAAATCTTATTATTTTCCAAAAAAAGTAGGCATATAACCATTAAATTGGCGAATTTATTATAGAATAGATCGCAGTCCGGGTTGGCTTCCACGAGCTTATTTAGTGCGGTCAATACGCGCGGTATGGGAGATGCAGCATGGGCTGCAGTCCGACATGAAGGCACGTCTAGCAGCCGATGTTTTCTGCTACGGAGATAATTATTCGGTGCGCAGAGTCGAATCAGCTCATTATGGATGTCAGGAGCATCCGTCATGCCTTTCAATATTTTGAGCATAACGCCTACCTGGTCACATGCCCTTCTGGTCTCAAGCATATGATACCCCAGACATCCTACAAGGAACTTGGTAGGATAGAGGTAGGGATAGTAATTTTTTTTTTCTTGTGGCAACACTACAGCTAACAGCTGATTTGAATTTGTCCCTGTAATTTTTTATTAAAATTGTTAATTTATTTGTTTAACAGAGCCTATTTCCAATTAATCACCTAGTAAATAAGGTAGTAAAGTGTTTTATGTGTTAAATTCATGTATTACGTGCTTATTTATGTGTAATTAGTTCAATGTGAATCGGTGACAGTTACCGGCTCAAGTGAATTTTGCATTGTCATCTCTAACAGGTACAATTACTTTATATTTTCTTGTTAATAGACTATTAACGTACCATAATTGCATCAGAAATTAACTTAACTCGTATAATACGACCACTTGCTGATGCCAATGACCTTAGAAACGTAAATATAACCTTAAATAAGTTGGTGACACAACTTCGTCCTTTCAAAATTTCCAAATTCTTCTAACTAATCGTCTCATAACCTTATTTCTGCTAAAACTACTCTTTCCAATCATCTCTTTCGTTTCCTTTTAATCATGATTATGACTCGCAAAGCCTCTGCTCGCCAAGAAGAGTCCAAACTCAGTCTGGCTTTGAGCGAACTAAAGGCATCCAAGGAGTTGTGTGACCGACTAATTGGGGAGAGAGATGACAATGAGAAGGAGTTCCTTGATATCCTGGAAAAGAATAGAAAGTTGAAAAATGAAATGGCACAGTTACATACTCAACACACTGATGCCATGGAAGCCCGGGACAGGCTCCAACTTGTTGTGGACGGGTTCGACCAATGTAGCATTGAGTACGAACAAGCTCTTAGTACTATTCAAATATTACAACAGCAGCTACATGAGGCGCAAAGTCAAATCACACATCTTGAGACTACAAACCATAACATCACAGCCACGTTGAATCAAAGTCTGTTCAATGAATTGGTGCCTTCCGTCCCAACTAGGGTTTCAACCTCAGTTAACTTAAATCCCTCTTACACAATAGACTTAACAGTTGACGATGAACCAAAGTCATGTCACAATGTGAGGATTGTTAATTGCAGTAAAAATAAATTAAAAAAATACATTAAAATTAACAAATATATAATAAAAACTCAAAAATTAGTTAAAAGACAAAAGTTTTTTATTAAAAATGTAAAACTAAATAGAGAAAGGCTGCAAGTACTTAAACAGTTAGACATCTATTCTTCCAACTTGGAACAATGTACTAGAAAATACAAAACTGACACAGATAACCTGCAGTGTGAACTTGAACATCTTGAGGAAAAACTTAGTTTAATGACTAATAAATACAATGGCTCTGAAAAACTTATGAAGGAGTATGTGTTGGCGATGAATGAACTGGTGAACTCACAAACAAACAACTGTGAGCATTGTCAATCACCAACTAACAAGCTCTCACCAGACCATTCGTTGACAATATGTGATTCCTCCTTACCGCAGTCATGTGCAAGTTTATCTTTTTCTAGTACTAATAGTTCACCTAAACATAGTAAACAACATAATATAGAACATGATATTGTAATGCTGAGTGATGAAATTGGAAAGGATTTAGGCTATTTGTTGTCACAAAAATATGCGGGACACTCTATCTTAAACTATTGTATGCCTGGTTGTTCTTTGTTTGACATAATGAAAAAAATTATTAGTTGTAATTTTAGCCAGGACACTACACTGTTAATTTTTATAGGCAATAGGGGTAATGTGAATAAAAGTGAATTACTAAAATATCATAGTACATTAAGTAAACTTAATTTAAGAAAAATTGTGATGTTCACATTCCCTTATAGCAACAGTTTGCCACAGGAAGAAAACCTAATTAGATATGAATTGAATAAGACATTACATAATTTGACATTCAATGATAATTTATTTCATGTAATTGACACCAACAATTATGTTGGTAAAAACTTTTATTTGACTACAGACAGATATCATAATTATTATGTCTATGTATTACTTATCAAAATATTTTAAAAGACAGATAGCTGTGTCGCTATCCTATTTTTTATCTATTACAGCCAAAAATTTGGCTAAACAAATTGCTTCTATTGAGCAATGTTCCAATGACTCATTAAATAGTTCAGCCAATAATTTGGCTACAAATATTGACATTCATAATTTAAATTAGAAATTGAGACAATAGAGGCAACCTCTTGCAAAAATGTAAAAATGCAAAAATTAAATAAAATTATTAAAAATGATATTAATAGTACTATCAACCTGGTGCATCAAAATATTCAAGGATTTATGAGCAAAGATTTAGAAATAGAATTATTCATGAATTGTAATGACATTAATATACTTTGCATTACAGAACATTGGCTAAAAAGCCACCAGTTTATGTTCAATTTTAGAAACCACCAGGTTGGCAGCTCGTTCAGCAGAATAAATGCTATACATGGTGGCTCCTTGATTTTAGTAAGTAACCAGCTTAAATTTAAGGACCGTATGGACATTGTGAGCTTGTCTGTTGAACGTACTATTGAGATCGCCTGTGTAGAATTGGAGCGGTTTATTGTATTAAGTGTGTACAGACCACCTTCAGGATTGTATGATTGTTTTGAAAAAGTAATGGATGAAGTGTTGTACAAAGTCTGCAACTCAAACAAATCTATCATTGTATGCGGTGATTTTAATATTAATTTATTAGAAAATTCTGGGTCTTGCATTAAAATTATAAGTTTATTCCAGTCATACAATCTTGTTAACCTATTTCTGGAGCCCACTAGAATAACTACCTCTACTGCCACTTGCTTAGATAATATTTATACCGATGTTATACCTTACCAAAAAAAAATTATTAATTTACTGGACTCAGATCATTGTGGACAGATGATCACTATTCAAAATCAAAATAAAGCTGTGGTCAAAAAGGATATCACTGTTAACCCTAAAACTGCAGGCCGCCTGAAAACATTCCGTACTAAGCTCATTAATAAATTACCTTATTTATCAAGTAATGATGATCCTAATAAATTATATGATGATCTTTTTAACATGTACTGTACACAATTTAATTCTACTTTTATTCCAAAGACAATTAAAGTTAACAACACTGCATCCTTCAGTGAATGGGCTACCATTGGTATACATAAAAGTAGAAAACGGCTTTATGAACTGTACAATGAAAGGATATATGTAAACACACCCGAATTCAATTTATATGTCAAAAATTATTCAAAATTATTTAAAAAAGTTTGTTGCATGGCCAAATCGCGTTACTTAAGTACAAAGATAAAATCCAGTAATAATATAATTAAAACGACTTGGAATATTATTAACAGTGAAACGGGTAGGTCTAGTAATCGAGATAGTGAATATAGCCTTAATATTGATGACAGTGTAATTAAAACGGATTTACAAGTAGCCACAGCATTCGAAAATTTCTTTTCAAAGGTTCCTGTTGTAACTACTAAATCTTTGAACTCATCACCTGCTGTTGCAGAGACTTTGCTTAAAGAAAATGTTAAAAATTGTGATTCGGAATTCCATTTTCAACATGTTAGCTGTAGAGACATAATCAAAACTTTTCACACTTTAAATGTAAAAAAAACAGCAGATCTGTGGGGTAATTCGGTGGACGTTGCTAAGTCTATTATTGACATTGTAGCACCTACTCTAGCCTCTATTTTTAATAGTTGTATTGATTGTGGTAAGTTTCCTGATCTAATGAAAAGTAGTAAAATAATACCTCTATTTAAATCGGGTAGCACATCAGACCCTACAAATTATAGACCAATTTCAGTGCTGCCTACATTTAGTAAAATTTTCGAAAAACTTATTTTAGAGCAGATGCAAAAATTCTTTAATAAAAATAAATTATTACATAACAAACAGTTTGGCTTTACGAGGGGTCGTTCAACAACTGACGCCGGTGTTGAACTTTTAGGACATATTTTTGATTCATGGGAGAATTCACACGATGCTTTGGGTATTTTTTGTGACTTGTCTAAGGCATTCGATTGTGTTCTTCATGAAACATTAATCAGGAAACTGTACCACTATGGCATAAGGAACTCATCTTTGGATCTTCTTACTTCATACTTAAGTGATAGGATTCAGAAGGTGGATGTTAATGGTAAAAGATCACCCGGGTCTGTAGTAACAATGGGAGTACCACAGGGCTCAATTCTTGGCCCTTTTTTGTTTCTTATTTATATAAATGACTTACCCTTCCTTATAAGGGACAATCATGAGATAGTACTGTTTGCAGATGACACTTCACTTTTGTTTAAACTTAAACGTCAGCAGCTGGTTACTGACGATGTAAATAGCGCTATCTCAAAAATAGTGCACTGGTTCAATGTTAACAACTTACTTTTGAATGAAAAGAAAACTAAATGTATTAAGTTTACGACACCTAACGTTAGACAGGTGAAAACTAGTGTACTAGTGAAGGGTGAGGAGCTGAATCTTGTGGATACCACAGTGTTCTTAGGTATAACATTGGATGCTAAGCTTCAGTGGGGACCACACATAGATAAGTTGTCGAAAAAGCTTAGCTCTGCAGCATACGCCGTTAGAAAGATTCGCGATTTAACTGATCTTGAGACTGCCCGTTTAGTATACTTCAGTTATTTTCATAGTGTCATGTCGTACGGTATTCTGTTGTGGGGACATGCCGCCGACATACAGACTGTTTTCATTTTGCAGAAAAGAGCTATTCGATCAATTTATAAGTTAAGTCCCAGACATTCACTCAGAGAGAAATTTAAAGATATTAATATAATGACTGTTCCATCTCAGTACATTTATGAAAATCTATTGTATGCACATAAAAATATTAATCTCTTCACTAAATATAGTGATATTCATAATATTAATACTAGAAACAAACATAGACTTGTTGTTCCTGCCACGAGGCTCCAGAAAATAAGTGGCACATTTAAATGCCAAAGTATACGCTTTTACAATAAAATCCCTAGCCATATTCAAAAATTAAGCCTTAATAAATTCAAATCATTAATAAAGCGAAAACTTTGTCATAAAGCTTTTTATAGTGTTAAAGATTATATGGAGGACAAAAAGGCTTGGGATTGAGCTGTTCCAATACATACATGGGCCAATACTACTATTGACATAACCACTAAATTATTGCTCTTTTATTTGATTTTATATATAGACTTTGACATTAAATGTTTCCTTTTGAAACAATTTATATACAAAATGACATTGAATGTGATAATAATGATGTAATATATTGATTATAATTATTGTAAATGTGAGTACTATGTGGGTTATTATGTTACTGTTATAGATCTCAAGCTCAGTCTGACAGTTTGAGTACCTACTTTAGGGGGCCTACCCAAATGTCCTTTCTGATGGTAATGTTCGTCGGGTCGTTGAGCTCCCTAAGTCTGGGTTGAGCTACCACGATACCCGGCACATGCGTGCACAGTCAGGTCAGGTCCACTCAAATCTGTATGGCTCTTTCCTCTAAAGGCCATTTCAGCTAACCTGCATGGTTCTTACACAATTTATCTTAATTGTCTGGACTTTAAAAGAGACATCAACCTTTGAGTTTGTTTCGGTGTTTCTTCTCAAAGGTAGTCATATAGGAAACACCGAACTCATCTAGCTTAAAAAAATGTTTTGACGTGTAAAAGTGTTATTTTTAACCTATTTACAAAATAAATATCATTTATCATTTATCATTTAACCAAAAGTTCTGCTGTAAAGAAATCGCAGGAATGCTTTTTACAATTTTTCTAGAAGTGCATATTTTGCTTCGTGCGGATTCCATACAGAAGAACTAGCTTCTAGCTTGGTCCGAACAAGTGTGCTGTATGAGAGCCTTATCACGTGCTCGTTGCGAAAATCACGGGCATTCCGGAGAACAAATCCTAGCCTTTTAAAAGATTCTTTGGCAACTGTAGAAATGTTATATAGAGAAAGCCTACACTACTCTTCATATCTGGCTACTATATACAAAAACCGGCCAAGTGCGAGTCGTACTCGCGCACCGAGGGTTCCGTATCATTTTTGGACGTATAAAGTGAAAAAATCCGGACCGCATAACTAAGTTTGTTTGTGAAGGAATTTTTATGATTTTGGAAAAAACTGTACTAGTTACGAACATCGTTTTATTTTTGGTGCCATATTTGGGTCAATTCCTATCAACTCTAATAATTTCAGATTTTTCGCCCCGCAAACTTCGGAGATAAGGGGGGGGGGAATGGTATTTTTTTGGTAATTTTTCATCATATGTCGAAATCTGTGAGACATAAAATAAAATAATATATTTTGAAATGTGCAGATCAAGCCCTTTCATATGATGTCACTTGACCTTGTAACCCCACTTTGAAATTTCGGACCCCCACTCCGGCCCCTTTTGCCATGAAAATAAAAATATTTTTGGACTTTTTTCATTTGCAAAAAAGGTCAACAAGCATTCTTTATAACTGTTCCAAATTTCAAGTCGATAGCATAAGTAGTTGCTGAAATAAGCAGGTGTGACAGACAGACAGACAGACGACTTTTTTACCATTTTGGCACGGAACCCTAAAAAGACTTTTTTGAATCCGACTGGTAATTCCAGAGATTAGCGCGTTTAAACAAACTCTTCAGCTTTATTCTGCTGCAGCTGAGCACCACGTAGTCGGGGTCATGTGGTACACAAAATAAAAGCAAAACGTACAGTAAACAGTTTATTTGAAAATATATCCATAATCTTCGAACGTAAAGTTTGATTCTTCGATTTGTTCATCATAATACCAGTAGCCCGATTCACGTAATCAAAACCGCAACGATATCGTAGCGACTCAGTCGTTGAATACCTTTTCGTATTCACATCCGTCGAGCGAACTTGAACGGCACCGATTTTAAAGTCGTTCGATCGAAGTGTCGTTGACGCGTATTCACATAATTATGATAATTAAATATAAAATAAATTAAATTTATTTGACCATAATGACGTAAATCACAGAATTTTGATTAAAAAATGTGTTTCATTAACTTGGTAGAATACAAAAAAAATTAACTGGCAATGAGTCGTTCAGAAATCGTTTAGTTTCGATTCTATTGAGTTGAAGTCCTATTGAACTACGTTCAAGAAATACGTGAATACCAAATATGGATAGGACTTCGATTGAACGACTTTCAAACTTAGCGATATTCTGATTGTTTGTAATTACGTGAATCGGGCTACAGATATTTGTTCTTACAACAGTCTGTCGGCCACGCCCCGCCACACAGTGGCCCAACGTGTAGAAGGGCACCGGTCTGCGAGCGAGCGGGAGCGGGGCAGACGTCGCCCCGGCCGTATTATGAAGTGTTAAGGCAGTTGTTTGTCGTATAAGTGGTGCTACGCGTCCTGTGTAGCTCCATCTCCCTTGCTCCATAGCCAAAGTTGCTCAGTCTTAGAAATTACGCCTGACATGTGATGCAACGTTTTAAAATGAGGTGTTAACACCGTGACAGATCATAGCAGTGGTGCGCATGCGCCGGAAGTTTATAGTTTTTGAGTAGAAGAAATGAGAATTATTGGATGGAGCCGAACATAATATTAGAGCAAAACTGTGTTGCTATGTACGGGACCCGCGCCCCTCGCGTGTTGTAATCTATACCTAACATACATTAATAGATAGATCTTCTAGCCTTCATAAATAGGTGACCAATTAATGGAACCGTCTGTACTCGGCCCTATTAAGCTCGACATCGTTACATACGTTTATACGTACAGTACGATTCACGAAAGATGACCACAAATGGCGGCCGTCTGCGCACGTACACTGGCGCGGACCAATGGCGTCGCTCCGGTCTTGACGCATTCCGCCCGCGCCTCACCTCGCACCTCCAAAGGGACCTAAAATATGCCTTCTGTGGTCATCTTTCGTGAATCTTATTGTAAGTACTACTGAGACGCACAGCACCATCGCTTTATGGGAACAAGACAATGATGGCGTTAACAATTCATAATACGGTGGCGGTTACAATGTGAGCAATATTGTACTCAGTACCTACATACAAGCTTCTACACAGAAGTCGCGTCACACGTTAGAGTTGGGGTTGAAGAGCCGCCGCGAGCGCGTGGGGGGCGGGGCGGGGGAGGGGGAGTGTGGCGAGCGCGGGGAGGAGGGGGTGGAGCTGGGCGGGGGGCGGTGCCGCGCCGCGAACCGCCGCGTCACGTCCGAGTAGCGCGGCGACCGCTGCTCCGACATCTGCTGTGAGCGACGCGCCGCGCGCTGTTGCCGTTCCGTCTGCGAGCGATCTAACGCACGCTCCTTGTCCTGCGAGCGATTCAACGCACTCTCCTTGGCGTCCTGTCCCGCCGCGGCGTTGCTGCTCTCCTTGGTGTCCTGCGGCCGCGCGCGTAGCGAGCGACGCGGCGACGACGGACCTGACGACAAAACATTATCGGAAACTATTACAGATTCCAACTCAATCTGTAGGAATCTGTAATAGTTTCCGATAGATGTCACCAAACGCTCATGAGGCGTTACAAAGGGATCTCAAATTTCGAGTTGACCGAGCGGGTCGCGGTAGCTCAGTTGGCAGAGCATTAGCACGGTACGCTACAGGTCGCGGGTTCAAATCCCGTTCGCGACATTCGATTTTTGAGAATCTCTTAAATGTTTAATAACTTGAGAGAAGCATAACATGGCTTTGACATGTTTCAAATTCACAAAAAAAAACTTTTTTAACAAAAAATAACCGACTTCAAAAATGCACTACAAAGAAAATAATAATTTTGTTTTCGGAAGTCGGTGGCTTTGGTTTTTGTTTGCTTTTTTTTGCCACCGACTTCCGAAACCAAAATTATTATTTTCTTTTTAGTGGATTTTTGAAGTCGGTTATTTTTTGTTAAAAAAGTTTTTTATTTTTCCCTTTTTAGTTATATACTAAAACCTTCCTGAAAGTATGTAGATTACGTTAGTGAAAACCCCATCCAAATCGAATCAGTAGTTTTTGAGAAAATCGCGCACATACAAACATACATACATACATACTTACTTACATACATACATACGGGACGAATACAGCACCTCCTTTTTTGAAGTCGGTTAATAAAAAATATACGTGACTTAGTACGTGGTGTGGGTAACTATGTTCCCGTCTCAGTCTTGCTTGTAAGGTGCGCGACAGTGACAACGATACTGCTTAGCCAAAGTACGTGCTGAGACGTCTATTTATCTCGGCTTGAGCCTTCGTCAGATAACATGAGTACATGACAGGCGGCCTGTTACTCAGGATTACAAAGCTAACAGTGTTGCATCGTCAATGCGGGGAGTTCTCGGTGACTGACGTGCGATCAAAGACTAGACTTGCCTGCGACTCCGTCTGCGTGAACTACAATGAAATGACCAGTTTAAATGACCTCCGTAGGGTGGCTAGTTACGTACTACCAAGAGGTCAAGCTGTATCTCTGGTTTATCTCACCGGAATTAGATGAAATGTAGCTTAGATTTTAAGTTGGACCCCAAGCTATCGAACTGTGAAGACCGTATCAAAATCCGTTCAGTACTTTTTGCGTGATGCGCGCACAAACAGACAGACAAAAAATAAAATAAAAAAACTTTTTGGGTATGGTTACGTCCCAGTACCCTATCCTGACTGTTTTTTCTGGAATATTTTCAATGTACAGACACGGCTTTTTTACAATTTTATAATAGTATAGATAGATGAGCGACATACCGCTAGCGGTGGCGGCGGGCGCGGCGGGCGGCGGCGGGCGCGCGCGACTGGCCGCGCCGCGCGCCGACACGTCCTTGAATATGGAGTTGCGGCGCACGCGCACCTCGCGCTGCTTCGACTTGATGGCGCCTGCGACAGGGGGGAAGTCAAAGTCAAAGCATTTGTTTCAATACGGTACCGGACTATTTCTAGGGTTCCGTACCAAAATGGTAAAAAAGGAACCCTTATGGTGCGATTTCGTCTGTCTGTCTGTCACACCTACTTATTTCAGCAACTACTTATGCTATCGACTTAAAATTAGGAACAGTTACAAAGAATGCTAGTTCAACTTTATTGCAAATGAAAAAAGTCCTAAAATATTTTTATTTTCATTGCAAAAGGGGCCGGAGTGGGGGTCCGAAATTTTAAAGTGGGGTTACTAGGTCAAGTCACATATCATATGAAAGGGCTTGATCTGCACATTTCAAAATATATTTTTATTTTATTTTATGTCTCACAGTTTTCGATATATGATGAAAAATGTCCAAAAAAATACCATTCCCCCCCCCCCTTATCTCCGAAGTTTGCGGGTCGAAAAATCTGAAATAATTAGAGTTGATAGGAACTGACCCAAATATGACACCAAAAATAAAACGATGTTCCTAACTAGTACAGTTTTTTCAAAATCATCAAAATTCCTTCACAAACAAACTTACTTATGCGGTCCGGACTTTTTCACTTTATACGTCCAAAAATGATACGGAACCGTCGGTGCGCGAGTACGACTCGCACTTGACCGGTTTTTTTTAATAGTAGTCCACTACCGTATTAGACCACTTACGGGCGACGCAGACTACAGACTCTGTGTGCTATCGAGCCTGCAGCGCTCGAACAATCTGTGCACTAATGTTCGCAGATTCTACGAGCGCTGCAAAGCGCTGCAGACTCGATCGCACAAAGTCTATTGTCTGCGTCACCCCTTACGGTCAGTTAGAATGATGAAGCTAGATGCCCGTTCCAAAGCATAGATTCCGGGAGTAGACGTCAGCGCTGGCAGTATATAGCGCAGGTAGCGGTAGTGTATGTGTGTGTGCTCACCCGTGGCGGCGGCAGCGCGCAGGCGGGACACGTCAGCCGGCGGCAGGCGGAGCGCGCCCAGTGACGGCAGTATGTAACGCAGGTAGCGGTTGCGCAGCGAGTGCCAGGAGCGCGGCACGCCGGTGAGCCGCGCGTACTGCTCCTGCAGCTCGCGCCACACGCGGTTGCCGTTGACCAGCGAGGCGCGCGCGCCGCCCAGCAGCCACGCCACGATGGCGTGGTCCTCCAGGTTAGAGTACTCCTTGGTTCGCGAGCACGACGCGCTGCACAAACACACACTCGTCACGCACCCAGGCGCGATCCCAGGGGGTCATGGCTGTCATGCCCCCCCCCCCCCCAAAATCGTACAAAAATGAACCAACGCGGTAATTCACGGTATAGCACGTTGGCATTAATCGGTATGACCCCCTCTAAAGCCTACGCACCAACACCAGACCGGACCAAACACTCTACCTTGAGGCACTCCCGCCTCGTCAAAATGTGTACATTGAAGAGGGGTGTGAACTTAAGAATGTGTTGTATTATAGATCATTAGATCCCATCAAATGCACTTCATGTCAAAATGTAGCCGTAGTACTAGCTACCTACACTCAGGAGATTATTTGAAAAGGTCAACTTAACGTAGTCCACGCAGACGAAGTCGCGGGCAAAAGTCTAATTTATTAATAAACTTGATTTATCACAATTGCCACAAGATAACTCTCAATTTCTGAAAACCTGATCAAGACTCTGATCAGTAAACCTGCTGTCAAATCTCATATTGACTGTTGTAGTTGGTTGACCGATATAATAGCAAGCAATCATAAGCTGTGAGATTTAACAACATATCAAATTGAAGAGGGTTTCGGAATCTGGACATTACTTTACGAGGGAGCGTTTTGTGCAGTCAACAGTATCAAAAGCCTTGCAGAAGTCACACGTACAACGCGTAACAGAAGCCTTTGATTACTACTTTGAGATAAGACACAGTTTTGCTTAAATGAACTGACTTATGGATTCAGTGTCTAATTTCTGTTATATCAATTATTTTTTCGAAATTGATTCAGTTATCGATTCTGAAAAAACTACTTTCAGAACTTGGATATATTCTGTTACACGTTGCTTAAAGTAACTTCGCTCATGCGACGAAAATTAACACACAGAATTAGAGAAACGAAATGATTGTTAGTACATAATGTAGTCCTAGTATATCACTTACCGTTTACTGATAACATGCGTGCCGGCAGGCGCGGCGAGTGCGGCTGGCGCGGCGAGTTCGGCGGGTGCGACGAGTGCGGCGGGCGGCTGCTTCGCGGTCTTGTCCGTCGGTTTGGCGTCACTGGCATCGCTGGCGACCGCGGCCTTCTTGTTGGTCCGTTCGGCTGTGGCGGGGCGGGCTGCACTGCTGCGCGTGTCCCGCGGCGGGCCGGCGGGGCGGGCCGCACTGTCCCGCGCGGCCGCGGGCGCCCGTGTCGCCGCCGCCGGCTCCCGGTTGCTGCGCTCGGACACCCCGAGGCGCGCCGGCCGCGCCGCCGCCCGACACTTCTCCCCGTTACGTCCGCTTTCAACTTTATGTGTAGGAGCTTGCTTGTCCTTGTTCTCCTTGAAATTAAAATTCTTTTTTCTGGCATTTTAGTTTTCCGTCGCATTCATAATCATAAGAGGTCGTTATATTAAAACTGGCGTTCCTTTAAATTACGACCTCCATTACAAAGTTGACTGATTTAGATCGAACTCGCCAAAGCGGTAGGTCGCGCGGCGCACAGCTGGTGATAAGTAACTACTTTAAATTGTTTAAGAAATTGACACATAACGCTGGTTACGTAAATCAATTTCAAGCATTTTTCTCTTCTACATGGACACGGTTTCGCACAGTTCCGCAACGGGAAGAGTGTCAAACCTCGTGAAACACTGCGCAGTTACCTTATCGGTGTCGGTCGAGCTCGGCTGGCGGTGGCGGCGGGGCGCGGGGCGGCGGCGGGGCGGCGCGGGGGCGGCGGGGCGGGGCGCGAGCCCCAGGCGCGCCGCGAAGTGCGGCAGCGCGGCGGCGCGGCGCTCGGCCAGCAGCCGCTCGAGGCGCGCGCAGCGCTGCAGCTCCACGAGCGGGTTGATCGCGTAGAACAGCGCGCGCTTGTAGTCGTCGTCGGCGTCGAAGCGCTGCAGCGCGGTCGCGCGCGTGCGCGCCACGAACCCGCGCAGCGCCGCCACGTCGCCCTCCGAGATGACGAGCTCCTTGCACACGCCGCCGCGCACCGTCACCTCCTGCGCGGGCTTCGTCGCGCTCCTCAGGGGCCGCTCGTCCGCCGACGTCGACTCGCTGACCACGGTTCGCGGACGCTTCCTAGTCCTCGCACGTTCCCGTCGCTCGTGGCTCGACTCGTCCGCGTCGGTGTCGGCCGACGCGCTGTCCGAGGACACCGCCGCCGGCAGCTTGGTCGCGGGCGCAGGCACCTGTTTCCCCAGCAGCGCGTTGACAGCGGAGGCGCTGCTGTGCGCTTTGGGCGGCGGTCTCCGGGCGGGTTTGATGACGAAGTCGTCTCCGGAGCTGGAGTCGCGCGTGGCCGGAGGCAGCTTGTGGTTGACGCTGATGGTGATGGCGTGTGCGGTAGAGGTGGCGGCGTCCGTGCCGCCGCACTGCGTGGCCGCCTCGCGCCTGCGCAGCGCGGCGGAGGGGGTCTCCGGGGGCGGCGCGGGCGGGGCGGGGGGCACGGCGGTCGCGGGGGGGGCGGCCGGCTGGACAGCCACTTTGTTGTTGTTGTGGTTGTACCTGTAATGACGTGTGTCGTGTTTGTCGCGCGCTCTACTGTACAGGTCGCACGCCACTACTCTTCTACTGACTCTACGACAGCTCTAAGGAATGCTAGTCTCTACTTTCTAACTACATAATATTGATGTCTATAAAGTGACTTGGATGCTACTTGAAGTGGATGAAATGATGAACAGGCGCGTGCATTGCATATAGGCAAGTAGGCAGTGACTACCTCTTAAGGTTCAATAAAACCATTTTAACTATTACTACATCAATACACATAATTATATATCAATAATTAGTCATGATTGATATATTTTATTTATGTAGTAACAGTTAAAATAGTTTTATTGAATTATATGAGGTAGGCACTGCCTACTTGCCTATATGCACTGCACGCCACTGTCGACAAGCTATATGACTATCAAGCCTCTCCCCCTCTTTTCCATTGGACACTCTGGGCAAGTGCCCAGGCCCCGCAATAGATGGGGGCCCCGTGCTGCACTCAAAA
Source organism: Thalpophila matura (assembly GCA_948465475.1). Lineage (NCBI taxonomy): Eukaryota > Metazoa > Arthropoda > Insecta > Lepidoptera > Noctuidae > Thalpophila > Thalpophila matura. The sequence goes on from OX419203.1 coordinate 9,339,502, forward strand.
AAAGTAATATTTGCAGCCTCCATTCCACTGATGATGAATGAATAGTTACCCATTGTAGTGTGCACAGCAGTGGTGGTGGTCGCAGGCGGATGGCGCGGGCAGCTCGCGGCGCTGCTTGGCGCGGCCCGCAGCCGACTTGCTGCGGACACACAAGCTGCCACTGACACAATGGCCACCACACGTGTGGGGAACAACACTTTAAGGCCTTAACAATTACTACATACTGCAACGTGTCACCTCATCACTAAAGCAGACTGTGTTCAGTTTGTCTATGTAACAAAATAACCATCCAAAATAGCCACCAGCCTTCTCTGAGGTCCTGCATTGAATACCCAGATTGTAGAAAATATTTTTAGATAGTCCATTAGAACATTTTCAATAGAATTCTGGATTAGGGCCATTTATTGCCAATAAGCTTGCCTCCTATTACATGACACAAACAGAACATGCATGATGTTATGAATAAAGTATTGCCAAATGAGATACAGTGGTGTAGCAGCAGCTCAGATCATAGAAACAAGGGAGATGTGCCAAGGCGCTATTGAGCTTGATGCTTTAATTTGCCCACATTAGGCGTAGTACAAAAGTACACGCTAGCAACGAACCAAACACGATCGATGATATAAATACAGTGTTTTAGGTTAGTGCTAGTGTTAAGTGATGATTAACAGTGTTAGATAGAGGGTGTGCGGAATATTCAATGTGTGGAAGATCTTTATATTCACAAGGGGCTGTAATTGTGTTGAAAAATTTACTAAAAGTGGCATCAGTTGTTCCCGTACTAATTGGTATGATGGCATACCTCCTTGTTTCTATGATCTGAGAGCAGCAGTGTACGTACAGAGTGGAGACATGGGGTACACTGATCTAATACATTGATTACAACAACTGGCAACATGTACATTATACACAATACTATATTCTTTCAACTGAGCTGATCAATTTTGTGTAAAGGACCTGGTAAGGACTTACAAGTCAGTAACTAGTGAGGTGATGTATTTTACTACAAACCATCTGAGGTTTTGTGTGCATAGCAAACAAGGATCGCATGAATACCAACATCAGGCACCCAGTGTAACAGTATGCTGGATGAGACGCACCGGCGCTAACTGCTGTGAGCCACTGACCCTGTAGCAGTGAGTGTAGCTGTGCATAGGACTCGGTTAACTGAACACCATATTAGCAGCGTCGTGTGTAGGAAGGGTGCAAGCCCCTAAGCGTATACTCCAACTCCTACACTGCGCCCCTAAGGCGACTCTCTGACCCAAAATTTGTATACTGGTCGCAGTCATGATCAAAACCACACGCTCAGTGTGCAAGCCTTGCACTTGTAGAGGCAGTGTGTACAGACACAGCTTCAGATAGCTCGCTGTCAACACGATGTGCCTGCTCATTGATTCGATCAACAGTGCATTTTGAGCGCGAAAAATAAAAAGTCAAAGGTTAGCTATGCAGCGTATAGCGGCCCCGCGTTGTTTACCTGCGGTGCGAGAGCCGCGGGCCGTCGGCGGCGGCGCCGGGGCGGCCGGCGGTGAGAGCCTGCAGCGCGCGCAGTACGGCGCGGCGGCGCGCCACCAGCAGCCGGCCGCGCCGCACGAACACGAAGCGCGCGCGCCGCCGCCAGCCCGCCACGCAGCCCGCCGACACGTCCAGCTCCCGCCACACGCCCTCGCCCCACACGAAGTACTTCGCGGCGCTCATAGCTGCACTCACTACACTAAACTAATCACTACACATTATTTATTTATTCCTAAAACAATGACACGCGTCCATCAATCCCGCGAACTTTACTTTTCATGACATTACAAATATGACAATGACATATAAATTATTGTGACAGCCAGCCACAGACTAATGACATTTTAATGTTGCTAGCGACGAATTTCCGTTTGCCGTGTTTGGTAATAATGGTATCGTAATTGCCGTGTTTGTAAGATAAAGAAACTAAATTTTTCGCTAGTCGTAGGAAATAAATATTTCTTCGGTTAAATAGGTACTTCCTTTTGGTGCCCGTATTTTTAAACTTAACCAAGTAATACTCCAACAAAAAAAAAAAACCGGCCAAGTGCGAGTCGTACTCGCGCACCGAGGGTTCCGTATCATTTTTAGACGTATAAAGTGAAAAAATCCGGACCGCATAACTAAATTTGTTTGTGAAGGAATTTTATGATTTTGAAAAAACTGTACTAGTTAGGAACATCGTTTTATGTTTGTTGCCATTTTGGGTCAATTCCTATCAACTCTCATTATTTCAGATTTTTCGCCCCGCAAACTTCGGAAATAAGGGGGGGAATGGTATTTTTTCGGACATTTTTCATCATATGTCGAAAACTGTGAGACGTAAAATAGTCAATAGTCATTTATTGGTAATGTTGATTACATGTCATTACATTTAAATTATGTTATTAAACAAACAATATAATAGTCAGTACATATTATTCGATTAGTAATATTGGCATTAAATACAATGATAATAATAATTCAAATTCCACAATCAGTTCATAATGAAACAATGTCAATTAAAAAAAAATAAAAATAATTTAATAAAAATAATTAAATGTCAATAATTAAATGTCAGTTGCACATTCCAAAATGAAATGAAAGTATATTTTGGAATGTGCAAATCAAGCCATTTCATGTGATGTGTCACTTGACCTAGTATCCCCACTTTAAAATTTCGGACCCCCACTCCGGCCCCTTTTACAATGAAAATAAAAATATTTTTGGACTTTTTTCATTTGCAATAAAGTTGAGCATTCAACATTCACAAGCATTCTTTATAACTGTTCCAAATTTCAAGTCGTTAGCATTAGTCGTTGCTGAAATAAGCAGGTGTGACAGACATACAGACAGACGAAGTCGCACCATAAGGGCTCCTTTTTTACCATTTTGGTACGGAACCCTAAAACGCCTTCATTCGCACGGGCGCTTTTTCAACTCGTGTTTTGCAAGTTTTTGCATGACTAGGTACTGTTAGCAGAATCCTCTCCACCACTACTACCAAAGCTGACGTCATCTGACGCAGAGGACATAAAAGCCGTTGCTGCGAGTGCGCTGCCCTCTGGGGGAAGAAGTCCCAGTCCGCCGTTGCTCGAGACGTCGACACACGGGCCGACCCTGTTCCCGCAGTGGCGCAGGCGACACCGCAAGCTACCGACGCCGCCGACGCCGGTACCACCAGTAAAACGGAGACAGCCGAGGGCGCCGCCCTGGTGGCGGAACAACGCAACAAAAGCGCGCGCAAGCAGCGCGCGCCGCAAGATGGCGCCACGGAGCGCGCCGAGAGCGCCGCCCTGGTGGCGGAACAGCGCACCAAAGGCGTGCGCAAACAACGCGCGCCGCAAGGTGGCGCCACGGACGCGGCCGCCCCGGCGGACGCAAACAAAATGAGTGCCGGCGTCGCAATATCTAGCGACGAACGAAAGAAGGAGTTCACAGCCTGCGCCATTAAACTACTGATGGACCTGATCAAGGCCATCAGACAGGGACAGGACGCGGAGCTCGTGATCCTTGACGGCCTAGCGGCGCTACTCACGCTTTACCATGGCTAGGTCGTTAAGGGTACTACACTGGAACGCCCGCGGCCTGAGGAACAAGGTCGCCCCCCTCCGCCTCCTCCTCAAGGAAAAGGACATAGACGTGGCGCTCATAAGCGAGACGCTCCTGGGACCAGCCGATCGGGCGAAATTCCCAGGATTCCTCGTTTATAGGAAGGACGAGAAGTCGGTGCACAACATCGCTTACCGTGGTCTGGCGGTACTAGTGAAGCGAAGAGTCGTGCATCAAGAACTCCCCTTGCCGTCGCTCAACTCGCTGTACGCGCTGGGTGTGCAGCTCAATGTCGCCGGCGAGGACATCGATATCTATGCGTGTTACAAGCCCCCCGCAGCCCCGCTTGATTGCGCGGAGCTGCGGGCGCTCCTGCAGCAGTCGCCGCACCCGACGGTTATCGCCGGCGACTTAAACTGCAAACATCCGGCGTGGAACGCAAGCACTACCAATACCGAGGGGAGACGGCTCTTCGCAGACGCGGAGGCCCATGGGTACACGGTGTCCGGACCAGAGACACCCACCCACTACCCGGATATATTGTCGCATTCCCCGGACGTACTGGACATCGTGGTCCACAATGGGCTACGCTGCCAGATCACGCAGCAGGTGATAGACGACGAGATGCAGTCGGACCACCAACCTGTACTCGTCGTCTTATCAGGACTACCGGCACGACTCAGTCCTCCAGCGCCACGTCGCAAAACGGACTGGGAAAAATTCCAAGAAGAGATGGAGACCACTACCCCAACTCGGCCTATCGTCACCGCCGCGGACGTTGACGGACTGGCGGAGGAGGTCACCGTTTGCATCCAGCGCGCCTTTGAAGAGGCGACAACAGTGTTGCAGTCGCAGGGGAAGCAAATGTTGCCCCCCCTGCCCACCCACCTCAAAGCGTTGATCGCCGAGAAGAGGCGCCTACGCAAACGGTGGCAACAGTCAAGATGCCCGACACAAAAATCCGAGCTCAACCGACTCGCGGAGAAGGTTAAGGCCGAGTTGGAGGCACATAACACCGCGAGCTGGGAGTCACACATCGACGCCGCCGACGGCGACTGGCCGTCGATACACAGACTGTGCCGGCGGCTATCGAATACCCCGGCTCCGGTGCGCCCGCTACTAAATAGCGGAGGGGCGCTTAGATACGCTGCAGCAGACCGAGCAGAGATCTTTGCCGAGCACCTGGAGCGTCAATTCCAGCCGAACCCGACTGACGACACTGAGCATGTCGCAGCAGTCGAGAGGCACCTTGGGGACTACTTCGCCTCGCCGATAGCCTCAGAGGAAGACCCCATCTACTTCTCGCCTTGTGCAGTACGACGCGCCATCCTGAGAACCAAGCCCAGGAAGGCCCCCGGAGCTGACGGTATCACCAATACAGCGCTGCGCCACTTGCCGTACCGTACGGTGGCGGCACTGGCGCGCTTGTACACGGGGATACTGCGCACGGGGGCGTTCCCGAGTGCATGGAAGGAGGGGCGCGTCATAATGCTGCCCAAGGCGAACAAGAATGTGCTGAAGCCTGAGAGCTATCGGCCCATCACGTTGCTGCCCACTATCTCCAAGGTGTTTGAACAGCTCCTGCTGCGACACCTCACGCCGCATGTCACACCGCGCCCGGAGCAATTCGGGTTCCGCGCGGAACATAGTACGACGCTCCAGTTGTCGAGGGTACTGCACCTACTCACGGCGACGGTCAACAAGAAGGAGCACGCGGTTGCAGTATTCCTCGACATGGAGAAGGCATTTGATGGCGTCTGGCACGCCGGTCTGCTCTTCAAACTGTCGACGTCGAATGCGCCCCGACGTGTAGTCAAGGTGGTCTCGTCCTTCTTGTCCCACAGGACTTTCAGGGTGGTGGTCGACGGAGCGCTATCGAGCGCCCACCCGGTGGCCGGCGGGAGTTCCGCAAGGCAGCTGCATCTCGCCGCTGTGCTACTCACGCTACACCGACGACATCCCCACCACTAGTGACGCCACGCTCGCGCTGTACGCGGATGACGCCGCGTACATAACCACGTCTATGAACGCGAAGTACGCGGCCGTCAAAATGCAGCGCGTGCTCGACTCGCTTCCCGAGTGGCTGTCCAAGTGGCGGCTGTCGGTGAACGTGGGTAAGACACAAGCGATGCTCACCGGGTACGCCCCACTCCCCCCTCCCCTGAGACTCCAAGGAGCCGACATCGCGTGGTCGCCCCAGGTTAAATACCTAGGGGTCACCATAGATCGTCGGCTCACTATGGGCAGTCATGTCCGACAGGTCGCTGCGAAGGGCAAGGCAGCCCGCGCTCAGCTCTATCCAGTGCTCTCGTCTCGACTCCCGGTACGCGTCAAGCTGGGTGTGTACAAAACGTACATACGCCCGCTTCTGACGTACGCCGCCCCAGCTTGGCTCGCCCTCACTAGCGAGACTAACCGCAAGCTCCTCCGCGCGCAGCAGAGCATGTCGCTGCGGAGAGTTGTCGGTGCTCCTCGCTACGTGAGGAACAGCGTGATCCACCGGGATCTCAAGATTGAGAGCCTGGAAGAGTTCACGACGCGCCTCTCCCGGAAGATGTTCGCGCGTGCCGACGCGTCCGCTTGGCCCCATGTCAAGCAGATAGCGCCCTGGCACGCGCGCCCCCCCGACGCTAAGCGCCTACCGCGCGACCTGTTGTCGGATGTGACTCCCCCCCCCACCGGACTTGACGCCTGAGTGGGTCGCAGTCACCTACACGCGACCCACCCAAACAATAAGACTCCTCACACAGTACACACGCTCGGTGTGCGAAGTGTTCTAAGTTAATATAGGCACGACGCACACTGAAACATTCATTCGCGACTCCACACACATATGAACTCACGCGCTGAACGTGCGCCGCGGGCGCGCACCTCCAGTGCTGACAATGAGCGGTGTTACACAGACACACTACCGCTCACACACACACTACGGCCCCCTCGCCTGGAGCGTGACCGGCTCGATCTGGAAACGTTGTAGGCGGGGGGTCAACATTCCTCGGCAGGGAGCGCCTAAAGTCGGCAGCTCTGTCGCTGGTCGTCACCCGCCGGGCCTCATCCGGGTAACCGGATGTCCCACCTGGCGGTGACTGACCGCCGAGCTGCCGTGAAGAAGCGGCACTAGGTCGCGGCGCTCCTACCGAAAAACAGATAGCAATCACACACAGACAGTTTTTGCTCGGGCACTATGCCCAGGCACTGTCGTACCGCCGCCGCCTAAATCGGCACCCCAAGGACGCGCCCGTTTTAACGGGCGGAGGTATGGCTTCCGCGGGAAAGGGGTTCGCCCCGAGCCCGCCTGCCGCGCCCCCTGACGGGGACGCAGCGATTTCCTATATATAGACGCTGCCCTCTGGATTAGCCCGTGGCCACTGGTGGACGCACGCGCCAATCCGCAGCCGCCGTTCGCAGCTCCACTAACCCGCACGGACCGCACCTTAACGTTCTTCCTTTGTGTTTGCGCAGGTACGAGCAACCACTGCTTGCGCGGACACAGGAGGAGACCGCCCCCCTGCTGCCCGGTGTGGCAACACATCGCTGCGGTCGCCGAGGCCACGCAAGGAGATGCCGCCGAAGAAGCCCGGAGCCCGGAAATCGCCGGCGAGTCCGGCTCTCCGCCCCCGACCCGTCCGATGATGGACCGGGCGACGTCGCTCCCTGATATCGGGGACGCACCGCCCGGTGCACCACCGGCCGAGGTTCCACCCCAACACCGAGGCCAGCAGCAGCCGCCCCGCCGGCGGCGCCGGCGTCCGCGCGCGATTCGCCGGCGCCGTCGTCGAGTCGGCAGCATGCTGTGCCGATTAGGCCACCCGCCTTCCGCCCGGTACCCATCCAGGCCCCGGGGCCCGCCGCGGCTGGCCGCGCGCCGCTAGCGCGCCGCCGCGCCTACCACGCGCACCCCCGCACCCCCCGCGCGTACCGCTGCGCCGCCCGCGCGCCCCCTCGCCACGACGACCGCTGCCGCGCCGCGCCGCCCGCGAGCGGCGCGCCCACGCCCGCCGCGTCCGCGCCTACCGCGCAACGAGCTGCTACAGCTACGCGCGCCGCGTCATCCGTGCCCTGCCTCTCGCTGGCGGGCTCGGCGACAGCCGCGCCAAGCACTTCGAGCCCGACCACGCCCCCGCCGGAAGCCTTTCTGCGCTCCCAGGCGACGCTGGCGTTAAGCCAGGGGGCGCCTGACTCACCGGCGCCACCCAGGACCGCAGCGCAGGATTCGCCCGCGATGCTATCGGCCTGCTCATCGAGAGCGGGATCGAGCACGTCGCTAGCGTCGGGCGATTCAGCGGTCGGTCGCGGAAACGTGTCAAAGGATACGCACCCGCGAGCCGCCCCCCCCCCCCCCCTGTGTTGCGCACCCCCTCACCGACTGGATCGCTGGGCTTCGGATTTGAGTTCCAGCTCGAGGCCAGGGCCCAGCGACGTCAACGCAGCCCAGACGACGAAGCCGCCGCTACCGCAGCGTGTGCGTGAGCCGCGCGGACATGGCGGGTCTGAGCCGATGTCGTTTGCGGAGGCGGCGCGTCGTTCACCGACGCCGACTGAAGGGGCCTCGGCCCCCCCCCCCACCGCAGCTATCACTACGGATGCTGGGAAGAAAATGAAGCCGGAGGGCAAAAAGCTGCGCTACCCGCAGCTGGTAGTCGAAAAGCTACATTACAGCAAGCTACAGGCTGGGCAACCCACCTCAGGGCGCTCAGTGCCAAGCTGGGCCGGCCGCCGAACGCTCGCCCCTACCAAAACGGGGTGAGATTTATGCCAGAGACAGAAGAGGAGTACCGGCTGGTCCAGCGGTACTTGACAGATCTGGAGGAGTTTGGACTGTCGTGGTTCGCCTACTCGCTGCCAGCGGAGCGCAGCTTGAAGGTGGCCATAAGGGGATTGCCCTCCGACACGGACCCGACCGAAATCGAAGAGGAACTCCGCGCGCTCGGGTACGAGCCAGAGTACGTGCGCCACATCCAGGCGCGCCAAGGATTCCACGCCGTGCTCAAGCGGACACCAGACGTCCGCAAAATATACGACACCACCGTGTTTTTATACATGCGGGGTGTACGTATAGAGGTTACAACACACATAAATAGAAATACAACACAAAAGTAAGAACAGTGACATGAGTAAATTCGATGTATTCTTATGCTCAAAGCTAACGGCTATGACTCCGCGAGTCCACTTGCCATTTCAGAATAACATCTGCTCGGCCGTACCTGACCGAACTTGTAGTTATAGAAATGCACATTTGCACATTTACACATTCAAAACGGAATCAAGTACCGCCACGCAACTACGTGCGTGCTTCATCTCGGACAAAGCTCAACACAAAACGAGTTATGAGGGATAATGGTTTGGTCTCACCGGGTTTATCAATTCAAATGCGCAAATGAGACGCTCCAAGACGCCTTCTTACACTGGAACGGTGAGCCACGTCGAGACACGTTGTACAGGGCAGGACACGTGCAGGTCCCAGTCCCATCAGGCGGCAGGTAACTGACGATGGCGCCCTGGCCACTTCAAAGCTCGTCCACTGTTCCAGGACGATCACGCCATTCCGACTCAAAATCGCTTCCATTGTTGCACTCGAGCGCCGAGCGATCTAAATCTGGAAAAAATGTGGCGTGCGTTCTCTGTGACTATTTGTTTTGGACGGTATTTTGACTTACTTTTACCGCTTACGAACTTAGATTTCTGAATCTTAACAAATGTACAAAAATAGAGTGGGCGAATGAGATAGAACCCAAAAGTTGAGTTCCATAGTTCCATGATTGTAATATTTGCATTGTGCGCCAGACTAGGTGTAGAACCATGTGCTATGGTGTTTATCTGTTGTGGAGCTGTACCTACCTTTTGGTATTTGGTTGACTGGGAAGAGACCCGTGTAAGGCCTGTGCGAAATGGCATCGGGGTGACCTGGAATAGACCTGTACAAGGGCTGAGGTACAGCTGGGTGTCGTGTCTGTGTGGTTGGGTCCCTGTAAGGTCGGGAAGGCTGCGGTCATAGGCTTGGGACTCGACGATACGCATACTCCAAAGCTACACCGGTTTCCAACGGCGTTATTTTTGGGAGCCGCCGCCGGCTGCGGAGGCACTCCCTAAAATCTAAGACACGTTTCATCTAATTCCGGTGGGATAAACCAGAGATACAGCTTGACTTCTTGGTAGTACTAGCCACGCTACACTACGGAGGTCATTTAAACTGGTCATGTTATTGTAGTTCACGCGGACCGAGTCGCGGGCAAAAGTCTAGTTTTAAAAATAAAGTGAAGTTTCCATGAAGCTATACTTCCTATCTCAAATATTTAAAGTACTTTCCCTCCATGTGGCATAGCCGTGGGACACCCTGTATTATACCTGACATAGGAGAACTAAGTCTAGCGCTCTGCTAATTGGATACCTAATGTAATGTGGGCTTAACGTCCAAACAACACAATAACACATAGAATACCTACCTACAATAATTTATTAGGTAATACTAATATCAACCAGTATTTCCCACCAAAAATTCCAGTAAGTCATGAAATCATAATACCAGTTTACCTTAGTCGTTCTGACTTCGGCGTTAGAAGCTGTATTTCTCGTACCAGTATCCAGTCCGCTGTAGGCTAGAATCACGCAATATACATAATATTATACGGATCGAATACAAAATCTACTTTGTTGAAGTTGGTTAAAAAAATTAAATATGTTTTTGGAACGAAGATACGCAGGCGTACGAGTGAACTGAGAGAAATACGCCTACCTACCTAGGTAGGTAGAGTAAATTCCCTATAATTATGTGGACCACTCTTGTAATATGGACCACTGAACTATTTCGGTAGATGTCGATGCTATTCAAGTGAACCTAGCATCATTCAACGCCCCTGGCCCCGCGGCACATTGTCAGTGTGATCACAGCGAAGTTGCAGGCGCGTCTGTGGTAGTGGCAGCCATTTTAGCATTTTTGCACCATTTTATGTGCTTTTTTGGTAAGTTTTGTAAGGATTTTACTACTTAATTTCAAAGATTTGATTTTCCACACAGTAAAATATAAATATATCAATAGTGTTTTAGGGTTCCGTATAGATAATACAATCCCGAGCATGTTTTTCAATCCCGGGATTACGGGATTTTTGAAGCGTAATCCCGGGATCCCGGGCCTATCCCGGGATTAGACTATGTGGTTTCTAATTGGGCTCAAATTAAAAAAAAAACTTGAGTAATTAAAAAACTTTATAATGTCTTTGCACAACAGTCAACACAAATCACAATAATAATAAGAAAATAAAAAAGACAAAACAAAAAAATTATACTTTTGCAAGAAATTAAAAAGACAACATAAATATACTATTTAGTATTTCGAAAATATAATCGCAGAAATATCAAAGCATCCAATGTTTGACTTCCAAGCCTACTTCATAGTTTATTGCCAACATAAGCGGCAGCTGAAAACGCTCGCTCAGGTTCAACGCTGGTTGGAGGAATAGACAATAGATACTTGTATGCTGTTTCTAAGTGATATCCACGAACTCCTCCATTTTCGAACAGACTCATTTCACGTCTAATACTATTTGCCAACCCCAATTCATTTTGTACTTGTACATCAGGATCTGGGGATTTCATACTCTTGTTAATTTCCAGCTGTAACTTTTCCTTTAATGTCAATTGGGGTTGGGAGGTTTCTGGCCTTAGCTCATCATCTATTTGTGATCCTGACCTTTCTTCTTCTTCTGTGTCATCTCGACTATTAAGTCTTTTAACAATACTCTTTATTTGCTTCCTCACTATAGCCTGTGTCGGAACTGGAAATAAGTCATGCCATTCCAAATCCGATAACAACTGATTTTCATCATTCATTCGTGGATTTTGTAAATAATTCAATACACCAGTTAAATTATCACTTCGTCGTTGCTTTATACGTTCCACTAAGGATGTTTTCATTTTTTTGGCAAGTGCTGAGTTTTTGCTAGACAATTGTTTTATAAGAAATTTCAAAGCGGCATCAGCTGTGCATAAATTAGCATCTCGCCTACAGATTGCTTCTACTGTCAATTTAATTGGGGTCAGCACATCAACAATTTTATTTACCAATTCAAAATCAACATCTTCTAAACGAATTGGATGATTGAGATCTATAAGAGCTTTTTGAATGCATGCTTTTAAAAGATAAAATCGCTCCAGCATTGTTAAAAGACTATTCCATCTGGTTTTACAGTCCAAAAGAAGTGACAGCTCTTTTCCATGTTCAATTTTCACATATTTTTGAAGTACTGTTTCATTTTTTAATGGTGATCTTTTGAAATACACTACAACTTTGCGGATTTTCTTTATCAGCTCATTAATATTTTCATATTGTGTTAACTCTGGTACGTGTTCTGGCGCAAGATCATTTTGTGACATTACGATTAAACCTGATTCTGGACAGTCTAAGTCTTCTAAATCGTGTTCATCATCGCTGTCGTCCATATAATCAACAGTAACAGCTGGTTCATTCAGAGTATCATCTGAGGTAGGGCTATGTTGCAAATAATTATGTTTTTCATAAAGCACATCACAGACCGCCAAATTGATACCATGTGCGAGACACAGTTGATGTTCGGTGCAAACAAGCCGCCCCACCTTTATCATAACATTCGGTCCATCGGTTACAATAGCCACGATGTCAGTTTCCAGGGAAATATCAAATTCACTGAGACGCTCTTTCAATATACGAAGACAATTTTCAGCTGTCATACTTCCGTAAATAGGAACAAGTCCTAAGTTCCAAAATTTTTTATATGAATGACCGTTGACAGCCATGTATCGTTTATTGGAAGTTGAAGTCCACTCGTCGAAAGAAAGACTAAATCTTTCACCTGCACTTTTCAATTGTTTCAATTCTGCAATTACTTGCTTTTTGATTTTTTCACTGTAATTCATAACACGTTTTCGAACAGTGACGGCTGACTTTGGTAAATCCGGGTATTTTGCTAAGAGCAATTTTCTCAAATCATCTGAAGCTATGAATACACTGAATGGAAATCCATCTAATGCAACCATTCTTGCCAAAACATCATCCAGGCTATCGTCGGCACTTTTAGTAAAATAATCATCTAACTTTCGCTTGGTTGGCGGCGGAGCTGTGTTCATATTTTCAGAATCTTGACTTGTTGAAGCTGATATAACCTTGATGTTATGTTTTGATAACAAATGTGTATGTAATCCCTTAGTCGATCCACCCAAAGTCTTGAGAATGGCTGGGCACCGCTTACATTTAGCACTATTCCCATCCTTCGCGACTAAAAAATAACTCCACACTGACGTCGCATCACTGTCTTTTTTATGTTTAACAAAGTCTGCCGCCATTTGAAATACTTAATTTCAGGTAATTTACTTTAAATTTAAATGACGAAACCTTCGTAACCCGTCACTGACAGAATAATAAATGAAAAAAATAAAATCTGATTAGCATATTTATACTTTCATACAGGGAATCCCCGACGGGAAAATACCCGCAACAATACTATGATATGAGATGATCGGGTGATTTCCCTGTTGGTTCGTTGGGGACTTGGGGAATCACCTTAAAAGTAGCATATTTAATACTTTCGTACAGGGAAACCCCGACGGGAAATACCCGCAAAAATATTATGATAATAAGAGATGATCGGGTGATTCCCCCGTTAGTTCATTCATTGGGGAATTACCTTAAGAGTATTGTATTGAAGTACTCAGAGTGGGGAAGTCCCTTCTAAGTTTACAACAAACATATTAAGACTGTACCTGTGTAGTGAATAGTACGTATCGTATGACGGCATTGACGGCGTATCTAAAAGTGTTTTTTGTCGTTATGTATTAAATGCTATTAAATAACCTAGGCAAGGTTATCGTCAAGGCGCAACGGACTACGGCATATAAACTAAACTTGTATGTGGCAATCCCGAAAATCCCGAGATTAGCCAAGTGCAGTCCCGGGATTTTCGGGGCCAGAAAACGGTCGGGATCCCGGGATCCCGAGATTCTGGATCCCGGGATTGTATTCTCTAGTTCCGTAGTAAAACTAAGAACCCTTATAGTTTCGTCCTGTCCGTCTGTCACACCCTCGTCAAATCCACAGTTCATGACCAATTTGTATGAAACTTCGCAGGTAGATGTCTTCTATGAGCCGCCACAAAGGCCTGTAATAAAATTATGAAAAATAAAATAATTAGGGGGGGCTAAATGAAACTGGGGGATGAAAAAATATATTTTCGCGCACCCCATCATGTGGGTTATCGTTGGATAGTTCTTTGAAAATAACATAAAGGTTTCTAAATAACTTTTTTGTTTAAGTGCATATTTAGTGAACTAGGAGCTCCCAAAGTCGGTAACAATGTGTCCCCCCCCTGTAATTTTCCAACCGCTGTATCAAAAAATTTGAAAAAATTGAAACTTGTGGCATCCAATAAATACTCACTATTTTCAGTAAATAACCGGACCGCAAAACTAAGTTTGTATGTGAAAGAATTTTGATGGTTTTGAAAAAACTGTACTAGTTAGGAACATCGTTTTATTTTTGGTGCCATATTTGGGTCAATTTCTATCAACTCTAATTATTTCAGATTTTTCACTCCGCAAACTTCGGAGATAAGGGTGGGGGGAATGGTATTTTTTCAGACATTTTTCATCATATGTCGAAAACTGTGAGACATAAAAAAAAATGAAAATATATTTTGAAATGTGCAGATCAAGCCCTTTCATATGATACTATATATGTCACTTGACCTAGTAACCCCGCTTTGAAATTTTGGACCCCCACTCCGGCCCCTTCTGCAATGAAAGTAAATATTTTTTTATTTTTTTAATTTGCAATAAAGTTGGACAAGCATTTTTTATAACTGTTCCAAATTTCAAGTCGATAGCATTAGTAGTTGCTGAAATAAGCAGGTGTGACAAACAGACAGACAGACGAAGTCGCACCATAAGGGTTCCTTTTTAACCATTTTGGTACGGAACCCTAAAAACAGGTCCGGATTTTTTCACTTTATACGTCCAAATATGATACGGAACCCTCGGTGCGCGAGTACGACTCGCACTTGGCCGGTTTTTTTATTTTATTGTGATGATCTATTTTCGGAGGACAATCGTGGAGAACAGTGGATACATTATCCTTCTTCCAGCCGATGGGTACATCAAGAATATGATGGTGTCAAAGGCAGCAAGTTGATTTGTCAATATTACAGAACTTCTCCTTTGTGTTTTTGATATTGTTATCTCCGAAGGATTACTCCAATTAATTTCTATAAACTATATAGGTAGGTAGGTATTTTATTTGCTGACTAATCAGTCAGCCTCTTTAGTTTAGTTCACAATTATTATATTGTGATTATTAGCTACCAAAATGTTACTGTGGTCCATATTAAGCACCCAGGGTCCATATTAAAAGCCTAGTGGTCTATATTTAACTACCTTTTTCATAAGATCAAATTATGACCGTTTATAAAAAATAAGTAAAGTAAGAAAAATTGTTTGTATATAACTTTTTAATTATACACTGTTATTCCTTATAAGTTTATCGACTGATTAAAACATAAATAAATGGATAGCTTCTAAATTCTTAGTTTTATGTTAAAAAGTCGATATGGTGGTCCATATACAGGGTAAAATTAAAACCAGTGCGGATATTTTAGGAGGTGAAAGTACTCATGAATATGATCAACTTTTGTTATGGGACCGATACTGAACTAAGAAAAAAAAAATCAGCTGTTCCATACATTTTGATCGTGTTGTGGTGCATTTTTGTAGGGAACAGCTGAATTTTTTTTTCATATTTCAGTATCGGTCCCATAATAAAATAAAAATTAAATAAGAAGGTCTGTTATCGGGGAAGTTTTTTGGAAAACAATTAAAAAGTAAAAAAAACAACCAAAGGAGTTGTTTCAGAAATGTATGGAGCCTGGGAGGGGTCTAAGCTATACATGATAGTAACCGGTTCCTAATGCTTATTTTCTATAATATTACTTCGTTGAATTGTAATTCATTCTTTTCTTTGTCAAGGAGAGCAACACAACACAAATATGGTGGATCAACAATCGACAAATGAATTAAGTGAAACGTCATTTTGACAACTGTTGTTATGTCAATGTCAATGTCAGTCAAAATGGCAACATTCAATCCACCACGCGTGCGCACAACGACTAAACGTCACGTCATAAAACAAAACTGTCAAACTTAACTGTCATGGCCGCCCTAAAAAGAGCCCTAGGGATATTATAGTGAAAAACTTCATCTATACTTATAATAAATCTGTAGAGAGGTCAATTCTGTACATGAAATATATTTTCAAAATAACTATTAGGGGGTGATTAGTGATCGATACTGATGCCAAAAATGCAATCAGTAAAATTTTTGTCTGTCTGTCTGTCTGTCTGTCTGTATGTTCCTTATAGAAACAAAAACTACTCGACGGATTTTAACGAAACTTGGTACAATTATTCTTCATACTCCTGGGCAGGTTATAGTATACTTTTCATCACGCTACAATCAATAGGAGCAGAGCAGTGACGGGAAATGTTGGGAAAACGGGAGAAGTTACTCCATTTTTTAAGCTTCCGTCGCGTGTGCAGCCTTAATGGTTAAAGCTACATAGAAATCATGTGTGACAAAAATGTTCTACATAAAATTATCTAAAAAATATCTCACAACAGCATATGTCTATCTTTTATGGTTGACTCACAATAACACGTGTAACTCCCGATAGCTTAGCAGTTCGGAGCTTTCTGATTGTATTTGGTTACTCTTACGTTTATAATAGTCTCACTCATCCCTAATTGAAAAAAGTTAACATTATTACCTATTCAATAAAAAAGAATCATAGAAATCGGTATAGAAACACCAAACTTATACATGAAATACGCTAATAAACCATCGCGCCGTCGCGCGTGAATACTGAATCATGCTATAAGGATTATTTTTGTGTAACAGTTACCGCGCTCGACGCGGGATCGGGTAGTGGTGATGAATTAGCGGTATTGCTGCAATCGCGTGTGTTTATGTCACTCAAAATAGAAAAAAATAGTAAATTAAAAATTTAAAAAACCCGACTGCAAAAAAACAACTAAAAAGTTCAAAACAAGAGCACTTTTCAAGCAGTCTGATGCAGTTGGTGGCAATTTGTGTTAAATCTTAGATTTTATGCCACCAACTGCATCAGACTGCTTGAAAAGTGCTCTTGTTTTGAACTTTTTAGTTGTTTTTTTGCAGTCGGGTTTTTTAAATTTTTAATTTACTATTTTTATTTTTCACTTTTTAGTTTTTAATGTATGTTTTCGTAATCTTCTTTTTTGTTTGTATATCGTTAATACTTGAAATAAAAACTTAAATCAATAAGTAAGAATTAGCGAGAATGATTGCTTTGTTAAACAACTTTAAATCGTTATATATCCTAAACTATTATTTAAAATGAAAAATGATAAAAGGAACCTAAAGATGATTTTAAAATACCTATTCAACGACACCCCACTTGACATAGTTCATCAACTTTTTTTTTTTTCATTTGGACAATATGGCGTCTGGTTGTCGCTGTGGTGAATTTTGATTACTGTTATGTCTTTAGTGACACTCGCAAGGTTAAGACGAATCGATTGATGTAAGAATTATCAAAATCGGCCTACGCATTTGGTCTCTAGAACGCCACATAGAAACAAACATACATACATACATACATACATACATACATACATAGACTGATAAACACATTACCCTCCTTTGCGTCTCGCAGTCGGGTAAAAATAAAAACTATTCACCCCTCGGGGGTAAAACAGCTCTTCTGCGGGGGTAATAAGATTGATAATTTTCTATACAAATAAATAAAATTGAAGTGTCTGTTTGTACTGTCATGTTGTTGTAGGTACTGTTATGAACCGGAGAGTGATATAATGGTAGTTACAAGTTTACTCCTCAGGTACGTTCCCATGGGTTAATTTCCGACGTCCACGCGGGCGAAGCCGCGGGCGAAAGCTAGTCTCAAATAATTCTCTTACAGTTGTACTCTTCTTCAAATGTATTTAATAATATTTTTATGTAAATCCCCTTTTTTTTCCTATTTTTCTATGTGGCGTACGTATACCAGTTCTAGGATGAAACATCTTTTCTCACACTTTTTAAGTTTCCAGTATTTTTAGGGTTCCGTACCTAAAATATAACTAAAATTCTTAGCTATATCCTGTATCTGGGTCATTCTCAGGTGTCCCATTGTTTGGTTGATTTCGGTGGCACAGTTTTCTCTGATTAACTAAAGACATTACCCTATTATATTTCTTAGCTCCATTCTTCAGATATAGGTAATTTACCAGGTAGTGCCTTAATCATACAGGTAGATCATCGCACGCTTTAGATTTTAAATCGATTAAAAATCGATACTAAAATGACACCCGTTCACACTGCTGTCAGACATCACTATTTGACATCTCATTCCTTTTTCGTGCGAGGTAGCGAACGCACGCGTCCTTGCATTCTTAAGAAATTTATTATCTAAGTTGTATAAAATATGCCTAAGCGCAAAAACGACGAAGATCTTATTAAATTATACAGATCAAAAATTAAAAAACTTGAAAATAAAAAACAAAGAAGTGGTCACCGTCGCCGAGTTATTTATTCCGATTCGGAATCAGATTTCGAAACAAACGAAGGTAAGTTTATGCTTTTAATGCTTATTGTGTCCGTACCGATTTCGTCTAAAAACCATCTATAAGTCTGCCGGGAGGTTTAACTGCGGGTTATTCACGAAGGCTAGACATGATGCGATAAATACCTGGAGGTTGACCGTGGGTCATACACGAAGGTTATTATTATAAAAAACTTATGTAGAAAACTGCACCACATATATAGGAACATACCCACAAAAAAAAAAAAAAAAAAAACTATCTAATTATAAACGTTAATCTTTTTAACGTTTTAAACTGGTGTGAAATTTGCAACTACCCTCAATATCATGGTTTATTTACAGAAATCGAAACCGTAAAAAATAACGAATCGGTGGATACCAACTTACCTACCTTATGCGATAGCATAATGCCAATTGATGACCTGGAACCAATTCAGCCCAACGATACTGTCCAGCTGGACGAACCGTCTCCACCCGACCGCGACGGTGCGGACCCACCTACTTGCTTAAGCCTAGAAAAAAGTGAACCTATTTCTGAATTAGATCCTGAAATAAGGTTAGCGTTAGGGGATCCGGGTGAAGACGTTCCAACTTATGGTGAAGATATTCACGCGGATATAGCTCAACGCTGGCTACCGCTCCTTCGTAAGGGGCTAACAAAAGAAGTAAAAGAAAACATTATGAAAGGTCACAATATCCCAAGTAACTGCAGGCTTTTAAAAGCCCCCAGCTTAAATCCTGAGATAGCAGCAGCTGTGCCAGACATAGTCCGTGCCAGAGACAAGAAAATTGAAAATAAACAAGGTCAATTGGGTGTAGGCATTACAGCCATATCTAAAGCTATGTCTTTGGTTCTCTGTGATGGGAAAAAAGTTGAAATTATAAAGTTGCTTTCAGAAGGATGTAGAATCCTAACAGATCTCCATTATCAAGAAACCCAAACACGCACAAAGCTAATTACACCGAGTTTAGACAAATCATTCATAAACATAATTCAAAACGAAGAAAGAGACGATACACTTTTTGGTACACAGATTTCAGAAAAAATCAAAGCCTCCAAAGTAATTGAAAAGCAAGGGCTTCAAATAAAACGTAACCCGCCTGTTGTCGCAAAACCATTGCCCCAGCAACAAGTACCAGTCAGACCTCGATTCGCGGAAAACTGGGCAGCCCCTCCTCGATATACCTCGTCAGTGAACAGGGGGGGGCGGGCAGGAACTTACCCGACGAGCAGGCCTGCGACCAGCGCGAACTACCGGCGAATTCAACCTCAAGCGCCACCTCCACCGGCGCCGCCGCGGACCAGACAAGCGACGAGCAGGTCACGTGCCCCAACGCGTCGTTAGTGCAGGTACACGCAGGCAGATTACGATACTATTATAATTGTTGGCTAAGTATCACACAAAATAAGTTTGTTTTAGATTGCATACAAAATGGTTATCGTATACCTGTTTTTACTACAGTAATGCAATCATATGTGCCTCCGAACAACTTTTCTCGTAAAGAGAAAGATCAGATGAAACTAGCAATTCAAAACTTAGTTAATTTAGGTGCTATATCTAAGTGTAAATTTGAAGATCCGCAGTATGTTTCGCCAATATTTTTAACTCCTAAGCCTAACGGTACATTCAGATTTATTTTAAATTTAAAAAGCTTTAATAAATTCGTACAAAAAGATCACTTCAAGATGGAAGACTATAGGACGGCCTGTAACTTAATACCTGTCAACGGCTACCTAGCCACGATTGATTTAAAAGAATCTTACTTATTAGTACCTGTCCATCCTGACGACAAAAAATATCTGCGGTTTCAGTTTCAAACTAGTTCTAGGCAGACTTCTACCTATCAATTTAATGCAATGCCCTATGGTCTTTCGACAGCACCTAGAACCTTTACAAAAATAGTCAAGGAAGTCATGAGTCATCTAAGAAGCCGTGGGTTTAGTTCAGTTTCATATTTAGATGATACCCTCTGTATAGGAAA
Organism: Thalpophila matura; assembly: GCA_948465475.1. NCBI lineage: Eukaryota > Metazoa > Arthropoda > Insecta > Lepidoptera > Noctuidae > Thalpophila > Thalpophila matura. The sequence continues at coordinate 9,359,627 of OX419203.1, forward strand.
AAATTATGAAGATTGCTTGCGAAATGTTAGGGAAACTGTAAAACTTCTCGAATGTTTAGGATTTGTAATTAATTATGAAAAAAGCGTATTAGAACCTCAACAAAAATGTAAATTTTTAGGCTTTATATTTGACACGGTAAACATGTCAATTTCCTTACCGAGTAACAAACGAAATAATATAAAACAGCTGACTCAACATTTTTCAAAATTACCAAGATGTACTATTCGAGATTTTTCACAGTTGATTGGTGTACTAACAGCAGCTTGCCCAGCCGTAAAATATGGCTGGCTATATACAAAGTCTTTGGAGAGAGAAAAGTTCCTTGCACTCCAAAATAATCCCCATTATGATGCCAAGTTCACGCCTTCTTCTTTAATTTTACCAGATTTACATTGGTGGAAAACAAACATTCTTCAATCTAAAAATTCATTAGTTCCCACACCCCATTCCCTAGAAATCTTTACAGATGCATCAAGGTCCGGTTGGGGTGCGGTATGTGGTAATAGACGTTCAAATGGACATTGGAAAGAAAGTGAACTAAAGTTTCACATAAATTACTTGGAACTGCAGGCAGCATTTTTAGGGCTTAAATGCTTTGCACAATTTAAGTCCAACTGTGCTATTTTGATGCGGATAGATAACACAACGGCTATAAGTTATATCAATAGAATGGGCGGTATACAGTTTCCTCATTTAAACGAACTAGCAAGGGCCATATGGCAATGGTGCGAGGAGCGAGGTATATGGTTGTTTGCTTCTTATATAAATACAAGAGATAATAGGGAAGCTGACGAGGAGTCCAGAAGGGTGAACCCGGACACTGAACTCGAAATTAGCAAAAATGCTTTTCAAACCATTGTTGAACATTTTGGGCAACCTACCATTGACCTCTTTGCATCTCGCACCAATGCCAAATGCGAAACTTACACTTCCTGGAGACCGGATCCTGATGCTATCGCTGTTGATGCTTTTACCCTCTCTTGGAATCATCATTATTTTTATTGTTTTCCACCATTTTCAGTGATTCTTAAATGTTTGCAAAAAATTGTTAGCGAAGAAGCTACGGGAATTTTGGTTTTCCCCTACTGGCCCTCACAAGCATGGTTTCCCTTATTAAATAGTTTATTAAAATCGGATGTCATATTTTTAAAAGACGCTTTACGTTCTTATTACAGAGTGCACCTACCACGAGAGATTACCCTGGGTGCTGCAATTGTCTCAGGCAAGCCTTCACCCGACGTGGGATCCCGCAGGAATCGTTAAATCTTATGATAGCTTCTCTCTCGGCGGGTACAGTAAAACAGTATAACACTACATACAAGTTGTGGTGGAGCTACTGTTTAAATAACAAACATAATTTCTTTAATGTTTCGATATTAGCGTTACTTAAGTTCCTTACCGAACAGTTCCACAAAGGGGCCTCATATGGATCCCTCAATAGTCACCGTTCGGCTCTTTCTTTACTTTTAGGTAACAATATAGGGTCAAACGAACATGTATCACGTTTACTAAAGGGAGCCTACAAAAGCAGGCCAAGCTTACCTAAATATAATTACATATGGGATCCTCAAACAGTACTAAACCATATTTCCGATTGGTATCCTAATAATATTCTGCCCCTAGATAGAATTACTAAAAAATTAGCTATCCTCCTTGCCTTGTGTACAGCACATCGTGTACAAACACTTTCAGTTATAAAAATAAATGATATCGTTACATCCCAAAATCAAATAATTATTAATATTTCTGAATTACTCAAGACATCAGGCCCAGGTCGCGAAAACGTAACGTTAGTGTTGCCTTTCTTTCACGATAAACCAAATATTTGTCCAGCTAAATGTTTACAAGATTATTTGCTTGCGACAAAAAGTATAAGGCAATCATATGATTTGATACATTTATTTATAACACACAAGCGGCCACATAAACGTGCCACTGCTCAATCCATCGGACGTTGGATAAAGGATGTGTTAGCAGCTAGCGGCATCGACGTGGCGACGTTCAGCGCGCACAGCACGCGGCACGCCGCCACCTCGAGCGCGCGCGCAGCCGGCGTCTCCGTCGATACGATCCGGAAGACAGCCGGCTGGACGCAAAATTCACAAGCCTTTGCAAGATTCTATAACCGTCCAGTTATTGGCGAAAACTTTGCGCGATCCCTTCTTACACCTAGTTCTAGCAATTGATGTGTAAAAAATAATAATATAAATTTCATTGATACGAAATGCATAAATATTAAAAACTAAAGTACAATATTGTAAATTATAACAAAATAGGTTACTTATTAATTAAACAAGTTGTGATTAATCTGGTGTTTCATTTAATTAGATAAAACACTTAACAAAAACTTTTCATACAGTATGCAGGTACTCTGAACATCTACCTGGTAAATTACCTATATCTGAAGAATGGAGCTAAGAAATATAATAGATGATCAAACGAACTTCACAAGTGAAATTCGATCACTATTATATGAGTAGCTCCATTCGAAGATATAGGGTCCCACCCACCGCAACCCAAGAAAAGTTTTTGTGCTTTAACTCTAAAAGAATGAGATGTCAAATAGTGATGTCTGACAGCAGTGTGAACGGGTGTCATTTTAGTATCGATTTTTAATCGATTTAAAATCTAAAGCGTGCGATGATCTACCTGTATGATTAAGGCACTACCTGGTAAATTACCTATATCTGAAGAATGGAGCTACTCATATAATAGTGATCGAATTTCACTTGTGAAGTTCGTTTGATCATCTATTATTCTACCAATATTGTCTCAATTAAATCTACATTAAATTTAATATTTCCTGTTAAAATGTGCCACCAAAATCGGCCAAGTAGGCCAAGTGAGACTTCTGAGAATCTCAACAGAGGGGTTAATGACTCATCATTGGTTCGCTCTGGGTTTTTAGGGTTCCGTACCAAAACGGTAAAAAAGGAACCGGTGCGACTTCGTCTGTCTGTCTGTCTGTCACACCTGCTTATTTCAGCAACTACTAAAGCTATCGACTTGAAATTTGGAACAGTGATAAAAAATGCTTGCCCAACTTTATTGCAAAAGAAAAAAAATATATATTTTCATTGCAAAAGGGGCCGGAGTGGGGGTCCAAAATTTTAAAGTGGGGTTACCAGGTCAAGTGACATATCATATGAAAGGACTTGATTTGCACATTTCAAAATATATTTTCATTTTATTTTATGTCTCACAGTTTTCGACATATGATGAAAAATGTCCGAAAAAATACCATTCCCCCCCCTTAACTCCAAAGTTTGCGGAGCAAAAAATCTGAAATAATTAGAGTTGATAGGAATTGACCCAAATATTGCACCAAAAATAATACGATGTTCCTAGCTATTACAGTTTTTTCAAAATCATCAAAATTCCTTCTCAAACAAACAGTTATGCGGTCCGGTTTTTTTCACTTTATACGTCCAAAACTGATACGGAACCCTCGGTGCGCGAGTACGACTCGCACTTGGCCGGTTTTTTTAACCATTCTCCTATCACATATATATCTCCTATAACACTGCAGCTTTAGCAGCAGAGCTATTAGTGCATAGAATCTCTGAGTGGACTCACGGATTTCTTCAATATGGGCATTTAATGTGGTTTTCCTCAATATTTTCCCCAAACTCATTTGTTCTAAAATGATTATTACGCCGATTATAGTGAAGTGAATTGACCAGAATTGAGGGAAAAGTGAAGTTAATGTTATAATTAGTGCCATATTAGATAGATACCTACTTATTATTGCAGTTCTAACTTTAACTATTATTGGTCGCGCGACAGAAAAAATCTCGACTAAATATAGATTTAGACTCATAAACCAAGACACCCGTAGAAGAACTGCTTATCTGTCGTGCGCGCGCACCGCACGTGATGGCGCGCTGGCAGCTGGTGCTGGCGGCGCTGGCGGCGGGCGCGTGCGGCGCCCGCAAGCAGCCCGCGGAGGGCCCGCGCTGCCCCAGCGACGCGCACCAGCGCTGCACCCATAGCAGCTCTAGGCGGGACGAATACTTTGCTCACGAGTACTACATTGTGGATGGTGAGTCCTGCCCAAGTTTATATAACCTATATATTTATTATATGAGTTGCGTTAACACAGCCTGGGACAGTCAACTTCACTGCTCATCCATTGTTTGTATAGGGTCCTACCCTTCATACTCGAAATATTTTAAGAGGCACATATAGATGTGCCTCTTAAAATATTTGTATGGCTCACTTTGTATGGCATCTTTACCACCTATTATAGAATAGGTGGTAAAGATGCCATACAAAAGAAAAAAAAAATGATCGGAGTATTTTTTTAAAATTAATAAATAAATTTATTTTAAATAAATTATTTGATACATAAAAATACTATTTTCGACATCCATTACGCTTGTTTATAATATTAATATGTAGTAAGGTATGTAAAAACCGACTTCCAAAAACTACACTAAAAACTATGAAATAAAAATGTTAAACTTCCATAAATAAAAATCTAAATGTATATTGAAGTCGGCGGGGCCTCTTCTTCAGGTTTTTACCTCTCAGCCTTTGAACAGTAAGAACGTGCGCAGTGTGTGCAGCGAACGTGCAGCTTGCTTTGCGCTTAATCTATAATGTTACTTATATTTATGCTAGGCCCCGCCGACTTCAATAAACATTTAGATTTTTATTTATGGAGGTTTAACATTTTTATTTCATAGTTTTTAGTGTAGTTTTTGGAAGTCGGTTTTTTTTAAACCTGTTTTTATTTTTATCTCTTTAGTGTAGTGTAACCATTATTGTTGTTGTTAATTTATTACAATAAAGTACCATACAATCATGGACAGAGCGACTTTGATCATTTATGTACATTTACCGAGATCGATTACTTCCACGAATTTAAATAGGTAGGTACTTATATTCATAGATGTTGGTGGATGAGAGCATTTCAGTAAACAAAAACCGGGCAAGAGCGTGTCGGACCACGCACAGTGTAGGGTTCCGTAGCAAGATGTATTTCAGTGTTCCGACCGCAAATACAAGTTTGTATTATTTTCATAATATTATTATGAAATATTATTATTCTTTATTCATTTTATTCACATAATGTTTTACATTTTTAAATATTTCAATAAAAATAAATAAAAAACATTTAAAAATATAAAAAATAGTGCCCCACCGGTATCGGGAACAGGGTCCAAGCTACCGGCGGTGAGGACTCCAGAGAAAGGAACCTCCTCACGATGCGTGCCGTGTCTAAGAGAACTGCTTTCTGTATCAAGCCCTTGATCCAGCCTCCTAATGAGAGCCTCCAAAGATGTTGGTCGAGGCTCTTAGCTATTAGTCCATTGACCGAAACGACTATCGGTACAATGACTGCTGAGTCCACATCCCACATGCCGACAACCTCGTGTGCCAAGTCAAGATATTTTATTTGTTTATCTTTCTCGGCTTTCACGAGATTCTCGTCATGAGGGACAGTGATATCAACAATAATTGCACGGCGCTCTAGTCGATCTACCACCACTATATCAGGCTTATTGGCAGCAATAGTCCTGTCAGTGATGATAGATCGATCCCAGTACAATGTGACATGACCATTCTCGAGAACTGGGTCGCGCACATATCTATAGTATGGTACTTCGGATTCCACAAGCTTGTATTTCAAAGCAAGTTGCTGATGGATGATCCTAGCCACGAGGTTGTGTCTGTGCAAGTACTCGCCGTTAGCAAGACGAGAACAACTGGAGACAATATGTCGGATCGATTCGCCGGGACGGTGACATGCCCGACAAATGTCAACCGTACCGTCCTTGACAATATATCTGCGATAGTTGTTCGTCATGATAACTTCATCCATAATTGCACACACAAACCCTTCGGGTTTCTCCGAAGAGATTACCGAAACGTAGCCAGGATACGGACGCTAAGAAATCTACATCGGGCCCATGGAGGGCCCGGAAAAAGCGCCCGTGAAGCTCCTTGCTCTGCCATACCTCCATGTGGTCTTTAGTATCAAGCACCATAGGTTTGCGCCAGTTCTCTTTAGCCAAGGAGAGCGGGGTGAGTCCTTTGTCCACAGTGACCACATCTCGGTGCATCCCCGCTCGGGCCTCGAGAAAATACGCACGCAGGCTGCAAACCTCGCGGTTGTGAAGGGTCTTGGCATTTAAAAAGCCTCGACCCCCACACTTCCGCGGAACGTATAGCCTCATCACCGAAGACCGAGGGTGATGCATCCGGTAAGTATGCCGTCAACAATGTACGGACCCTCCTGTCCAGGGCGTCAAGTTCCATAAGAGTCCATTTGAGTATACCGAAGGAGTACATCAAGACGGGCATGACCCAACCGTTAAAGGCGCGCACCTTATTTCCGCCCGACAAAAGACTATTGAAAACCTTTTTCAGGCGGCCAAAGAAGCGCTCCTTCAACGATTGCTTCATGTCAGCAGCATTGATGCCCAACGCCTCCGACATACCCAAATACTTATAGGTTTCGGTTGGGGACAGGGATCTAAGGTGTATGGAATTCGAGAGTTGGGTTCCCTCGGATTCCATAATCTCCCCTCGCTTCACATGCATGACTGCACACTTGTCCACGCCAAATTCCATCCTGATGGCGTTACTGAAAGTTTCTGTTACCTTCAGTAACTCCATCAGTCGAGAATTGTCGGGAGCAAAGAGTTTCAGATCATCCATGTAAAGGAGGTGCGATATTACCTGACCTCCTCTTCTCAACCGGTAGCCCAGCCCCGAGCCCTCCAGCAGTGTGCTTAGAGGATTCAAGGCTAGACAGAACCACAGCGGACTCAGACTATCGCCCTGAAATATACCTCGCTCAATCTTGATCGGTTCACTGTCCCTATGAATTTCTCGACATCCCGGATAGTGAAGAACAGTCCTCCATTGCCCCATACACGACATCAGGAAGGCACGTAGAGTTGTATTTACTGAAATATTATTATTTTTACGGTTGTCAAACTCAAAATGGAAAATAGTGAATATTTCAAAAATTTATTGGCGTATCTTGTTCAAACCAATTTCAATCGAAAGTATTTATTAAATGCTATAATCTAGATTTTTTTCAGATTTTTCGATAGCGCGGTTGGAAAATTACAGGGGGGGGACACATTGTTAACGACTTTGGGAGCTCCTAGTTCACTCGATATGCACTTAAATAAAAAAAGTATTTAGAAACCTTCATGTTATTTTCAAAGACCTATCCAACGATACCCCACATGGTGGGGTGCGCGAAAATATTTTTTTTCATCCCTCAGTTTCATGTATGGGAGCCCCCCCTAATAATTTTATTTTTCGTAATTTCACTATAGGCCTTAATGGTGGCTTATAAAAGACATCTACCTACGAATTTTCATACAAATTGGTTATGAACTGTAGATTTGACGAGGGTGTGACAGACGGACAGACGGACAGACAGACGGACAGACAGACGGACAGACAGACGGACAGACAGACGGACAGACAGACGGACATGACGAAACTATAAGGGTTCCTAGTTTTACTACGGAACCCTAAAAACAGTGTTTTTTCAGTTTGTAATTGCAATAGGCTCGCTCCCTAGCCTTCTATCAAATGCGACTTAAGCATGAAAAAATTGTGTGTACTATACACCTCTGTCTAACCTTGCGGGAAATATCGGCGTGATATTATGTATGCATAATATCGAGATCGATTGCGTTCAGGAATTCATGTACCTACACAATATCACTTTTTTCTCATCGTCATGATGTCATCGAGATACACCAAAAATACCGTTTATTACACCTGGTTAAAAATCTACTCAACCAAAGTTAATTAAATTTATATGGGACCACCGCGCGAGGTTCTTCTACCACATGAAAAAATAATCACGTAAATCGGCTCAGAGATCAAAAAAAACCAACCGAATGCAGAACCTCCTCCTTTTTGGAAGTCGGTTAAAAACTAGTGTAATGGATGTTGAAAATAATAGTTTTTATGTGTGTCAAATAATTTTATATTAATTCATTAAAAAAAAAAAAATAGGTATACTCAGATCATTTTTTAGGGTTCCGTACCAAAATGGTAAAAAAGGAACCCTTATGGTGCGACTTCGTCTGTCTGTCTGTCTGTCTGTCTGTCTGTCTGTCACACCTGCTTATTTCAGCAACTACTTATGCTATCAACTTGAAATTTGGAACAGTTATAAAGAATGCTTGTTCAACTTTATTGCAAATGAAAAAAGTCCCAAAATATTTTTATTTTCATTGCAAAAGGGGCCGGAGTGGGGGTCCGAAATTTCAAAGTGGGGTTACTAGGTCAAGTGACATATCATATGAAAGGGCTTCATCTGCACATTTCAAAATATATTTTTATTTTATTTTATGTCTCACAGTTTTCGACATATGATGAAAAATCTCCAAAAAAATACCATTCCCCCCCCCTTATCTCCGAAGTTTGCGGGGCGAAAAATCTGAAATAATTAGAGTTGATAGGAATTGATCCAAATATGGCACCAAAAATAAAACGATGTTCCTAACTAGTACAGTTTTTTCAAAATCATCAAAATTCCTTCACAAACAAACTTAGTTATGCGGTCTGGATTTTTTCACTTTATACGTCCAAAAATGATACGGAACCCTCGGTGCGCGAGTAGGTACGACTCGCACTTGGCCGGTTTTTTTTTCGTTTGTATGGCATCTTTACCACCTACAGATGTACCTCTTAAAATATTTCGAGTATGGAGGGTAAGACCTTATATAGATTGTGTCAGAGAGTTGCCCTAAGGCATGATTGATTACACTAGGTACTGTATCATAGGTCTGTATATTATCTCAAAGAAAGAAATGTAATTTTGTATGCCACATAGTAATTTTTTTTTGGCATTTTTAGGGTTCCGTACCTCAAAAGGAAAAACGGAACCCTTATAAGATCACTTTTTTATGCGCCGGTCGTATTTTACTATTGCGCCATCTATGAGAATATAGTTGAACCAGTGCATCCAAGGCACTCACCAGGGCTCTGTTTTTAGGGTTCCGTACCAAAATCGTAAAAAAGGAACCCTGTAAATAATAGCCAGATTAGTGAGGAATAGTACAGGCTCTTTAACATTACGCATTTCCATTTCCATTTCCATTTCCATTTCCATTTCCATTTGGTGCGACTTCGTCTGTCTGTCACACCTGCTTATTTCAGCAACTACTAATGCTATCGACTTGAAATTTGGAACAGTTATAAAAAATGCTTGTCCAACTTTATTACAAATGAAAAAAATAAAAAAATATTTTTATTTTCATTGCAAAAGGGGCCGGAGTGGGGGTCCAAAATTTCAAAGTGAGGTTACTAGGTCAAATGACATATCATATGAAAGGGCTTGATCTGCACATTTCAAAATATATTTTTATTTAATTTTATGTCGTACAGTTTTCGACATATGATGAAAAATGTCTGAAAAAATACCATTCCTCCCCCCTTATCTCCGAAGTTTGCGGAGTGAAAAATCTTAAATAATTAGAGTTGATAGGAATTGACCCGAATATGACACCAAAAATAAAACAATGTTCCTAACTAGTACAGTTTTTTCAAAATCATCAAAATTCTTTCACAAACAAACTTAGTTTTGCGGTCCGGTTTTTTTCTCTTTATACGTCCAAAACTGATACGGAACCCTCGGTGCGCGAGTACGAGTCGCACTTGGCCGGTTTTTTTTATTCATGGGCAAACGTGGTAAACGTAGCCTAAGTTCAGGTGATTTGTACCGAAATTCACGAATCGCATCCTCCAAAGCACTCCTCAACATTTCATAGCACTGACCAGCAAGTATAGCCCCGTCGCCCTCCTGCTCGTCGGGCTGGTTTACCCGTGGTGGTGTCACAACACTCACAACACAATCTTGTACCGCGTTCTGCATTTCTCCTCGAATTGGCGACGCTACACCGCACTTCAGAGCGTAGCCGATCAAGCACAGCGTCATCCAACCGATGATTGCGTTGAATAACCCTTACCTGATCCGACAATCGTTGGGCCGAGACGCAGACGCCAGGCTCAAGGACCTGAAACAGAGAGAGCATCCGTCCACGATACGCGGTAAGGTTAGTTTCTCCCTCTGTAGCCCCATAATATGCGCGCATGACGTTTTCATTTATGGACTCAGTCCATCGCATGCGCGACACATTTCCACCGGCAGCGGGGACCCTGTTCGGGGCCTGTTGGCTTCGAGGTCCCAAGCACGCTGGTGGCCGTCCTCTTCGTTGACGTCTCGGTGTTGGCGACGACAGCGGAGAATTTTTTAAGTAAAATCAATGAAAATTTGTATTTAGGCTTCTCTTTTTACCCGACTGCGAGACGCAAAGGAGGGTAATGTGTTTATTTAAATAAAGAAATACGTAATTCAGAGTTTTTGAGAAACGGGGGGTAAAATTTTAAATAGGGTTTCCGTAACTGAAGTTAGAGTCATAAAAATTGGTATTTGGACTCTTTGTTTCAAATAAAGAAAAAACCTATTTCAAGATTCTAGAAAATACTACCCCTAAAGGGTGGAATGGGAGGTGAAAGTTTAATTAGGTGTTCCGTTAGTTTTGAAGTTAGAGTCATGAAAATTGGTATTTGGGATCTTCTTTTCAAATAATGAAACATGTATTTCAGCGTTTCTGAAAATGTTGTGTTTTTTTATTTCACTCAAAATAAAAAACTATTCACCCCCTCGGGGGTAAAACAGCTATTCTGCGTGGGTAATAAGACTGGTAATTTTCTATACAAATAATAGTAGATTATTCACCAAGGGGATAAAGCAGTGTCTTATGTCACGGGCGCAATATTGAATCCTGAGTGCAGCGAAGGATTCACTATTAGAATACCTTTTAAAATACCTACCTTGATTCTAGTACTATTGCTTTTTATCGAGCTATTTGCGAGCTTGAATCCTTCGCTGCACTCAGGATTCAAGCTCGCCCAAGACGTAGACACGCGTTTATCCCCGAGGAGAATACTCTACTTTTCACACCTTCTGCGAGAAAATAAAAAGCAATAGTACTAGAATCAAGGTAGGTATTTTAAAAGGTATTCTAATAGAGTTTTAATTACAGTTAGTGTAGGATCTATTAGTTTCTATCAGGGGTTTTTTACACTGGCTCACTATAACACCAAGTACCTACCTAGACTTACGTATCACTCCGACATGTACGCCTCTAGCATGACTACGCCTGGCTCACCAGCGTGTAAACTATAGACCACACAATTGACCAATGTTGGTCGGTAGTCGGCAGAATCGTCACTCGACATTTAAAAAAAAATTGGAGTTTGGTACCTATTTGCAGTTTGCGCTTTTTATTTTCTTTTGTTTTATAATCGCGACGGCCCGCGCTTTGACGTGGAGTTGCGGACACCAGCCCGTTATACAATACAATACAATCGCGACGGCCATGGCCAGTTCGAATTTCGAACAAGTTCTTTTGGGTATATAGGCCTCTGTGGTAAAAGTGTTCATACGAATTTTTAGTTTCGGTTCCAAATTCAAACACTCACATTCACACACATGGTCACATTATTGACCAAGGGTTATAATGAAATTCAGTACAATATTATTGCCCATGGGCTTTAATGACCTACTTTAGGTTAGAGTTACATGACATATAATTTGACATTTTCGAGCAGGTGGTGTGAAAATAAAATTAAAGTGTCTGTTGTACTGTCATGTTGTTGTACTGTTTTGGACCGGAGAGTGATAAAAGCGGAGTTTTAAAGTTTACTCCAGCAGTACGTTCCCGTGGGATAATTTCCGACGTCCACGCGGGCGACGCCGCGGGCGAAAGCGAGTAATATATATAAATGACATGCCAAAAGTGACAAATCACTATTTGCTGATGATAGCACAGTGACCATAGCCGCTGACGGACTCGATAGACAAATTTTTGAAAATGACATTACTAATACAATTGACTTAATAATTAAATGGCTCGATAATAATAATCTTCGAATAAATATTGACAAAACAAAATTAATAATGTTCAGTCAACGCTCTAACATTACTGTCAATATAAAATATGAAATAAAATATTAAACCAGACATATTCATCAAATTTTTTGGGTTTAACCGTAGACCAAAGACGGGACTGGAAAATACACACAGAGCAATTAGCAAAAAGACTTAGTCAATCCGCTTAATTATGCTTTATACAAACTAGCCCCAGTAGTAGGCGCGGAGTCTATAATCATAGCATATCATGGCGTGGTCAGTAGTACATTAAGATATGAAATCATTTTTTGGGGTAACTCGACCAACAAAGATCTAGTTTTTAAGGCCCCGGTATACGCCAACGGCCTTGAGTGATTTGGGCGGTATAGCTTGAGTGTTCTGCGCTGAGCTCAAGCAACGCGACATACATCCACCGAGCAATACGACTCGCCTATCAAGGAGCGCGCTGTGTAGAATTAGACGTATTATTACTTTTTAGTATCTAAATCATAAAATAAAAAAAAAGTAACAGGTATTATTATAGGTAGTAACATAGTCTTTTCACACAAAACAAATCATGAAAATATCTTAAGCGGTTTGAAAGTAATTACGTTTTTATGTTTTGGGTAGACACGAATTCATGAATTTATTTCATTAAGTATTTTACAACAATAGTTAAATATTCACAGGTACGATTGATGTATATATGTTCTAGTTTAACATAAAAAAATTGCACAACTAACCTGCATTATTTGACGGCGAAATAAGAGATTTAAAACTGGCCGTTACCATTTACCTTCGCCTTAAACAACAAAAAAGATGTATCAGAGCTATGTTTGGTCTAAAATGCATCGATACATGTAAACCCTACTTTATTAAATATAAAATATTGACAATGCCTTGTCTCTACATATTTGAGGTTTCTTTATTTGTTAAATTTAACCCAAATTTGTTTCCAAAACTGTCGGACTCCAATACGCGAAGTCGACGGGATAACCTTAGATTGTGTGTGAGAAAATCTAACACAAGTCTGATGCATAAAAGTGTATTTTGCATGGCACCCATCATTTACAATCATGTACCGCGGTCAAGAAAGGAGCTAAATATAAATGTTTTTAAAAGTTAGAGTTACTGACAGACAAGATAGACCATTCAACATAATTTCAAACGTTTTATATATTATTTCGAATATGATATTGACATTAAATGAGGGGCTCGTGGCTAAATGACGGCCGCGCTGATCGATCGATCTGCGAGGTTAAGCTGCGCTTGCCGCGGTCAGTCCTTGGATGGGTGACCGTTCTTTACACATCGAGACCCCTCCGTGCCTCGGAGAGCACGTTAAGCAGTCGGTCCCGGTTGTCATAGGAATATCTTTGACAATCGTTACGGGTAGTCAGAAGCCCTAAAGTCTGACAGCTGGTCTAACATGGTCTAACATTCGAATACCGGTATTACCCATTAATGGGGTTGTGGAGGTCAGATGGTAGTCGCTCCACGTAAAATATTGATATTCAGCCAAAACTAGTTAGACTGGATGCCGACTCCAATATAATTTGGGAAAAGGCTAGGCAGATGAATGGTATTGACCTTAAAACTATTTATATTTATTATTTTGGTTGACATTTGAATGATTATTAGTATAATTTATTATTCATAATATTATCTATTAGTAATTTTCTGATGACATTGTAATTATTATTGACATGATAATGCTGTATTTTTTTTATTTTTTATACATTCTCTTATATTAATGAATTGTGCATGACATGACAACATGATATTATAATTTGTACGCCCGAGTGGTAAAACATAGCGCGCTATTACCATGACGTTAAGACCTGTACCTATGTTTAACAAAAATAAATGATTATTGATTATTGATTTGTCATGGATGCCATCATCAGATCTTGACCAAATTTTGTGAAACTACTCCTGAAGTACCCACTGAATTGTTGACAATCGGACCCCTTTGACAGTATACCCATTAAAACAAAAAACCGGCCAAGTGCGAGTCTGACTCACGCACTGAGGGTTCCGTACAAACTTGTATGTAGATAGTTCATCCATCATGGGAATTGAGTCTTGAAGATTTTTGCCCATTTTGTTTGGGATTTTTTGTTTTAGCGGACAATAGGATTTCTATTTTCTTCTGATTTCATCGTAACACTTTAATACATATACAAACACTCAAACCCGAAACAAATTACGTATTGCGTGCCGGAATCAAACCCGCGACACGGTGCTACAGACTAACGAGATCGACGTAATTAGTTGGTAATAATTCTGCGAGGGTCATTATTGCGAGAAAAATCTTAACACCGCGATTCAGAAAAATACGTTATCTGCACAACGCCATCTATCGAAAACGTAGATAAATCGTCATAATCAAAAATAACTATGTAAGTTGTAACACGTTTTAAACTATAACAAATTCTTTTTTAGCTTCTGAATACTGAAAAGGTATTAAATATATAATATTAGCATTTTGCCCGCGACCTACCTACAATGCTTACTGTATATTAAAATATTTTATTCATTTATTTCTATAGCGTCCAGTAACGCTATCTAGCTTTGAATCTAGCAAGAACAAATATTCAAATACATGAAACACATTTCCGCTATCGCACGCTAGAGTCATAATAATTATTGAGTAAACTAAAGCAGTGGTATAGCTATTGAACAATAGAGGGCGTTTTAGTATATTTAATACTGCTAAATGTTCTTTTAAAATTTTATTTATGATGCTTGTATTCTTTCGAATTATCAGTAAATATTATTATTTTGTATACAGTACATATTATTTTGTATAGTGCTATAAGTTTATACAACGTGTTATCTCTAGGCTCTTTAGGTAACAAATTGTACATTACGAATATACCTAATTGCTTTGTCCCGTTCTTAGATAACTATAATTTAATGTCTGCTCAAATACGTAATTATTCGGTTGGTTTAAGCGGTACCTTATTAACTTTACGATAGGTATTAATTAAACATATACATATTTTAAACCGCCATCTATTGATTATTCCATGTAATATTTAATCACCTAGCTAACTAAAAATTGAACCAAATTTTGAAAACGATGGCAATACATGACGCCCGGTCGACGCGGATGGATTTCTTTTTCGCTCGTGGTTAGATTTCTATTCATGGACCCGTGAGTGGTTTGATTGCGTGGACGAAGCTTGAAACTATTACACCTCCAAGGGACCGTAGACCTTAGTATTTCATATTCTACCTCCACCTGTTCTTGAAAGTACAATGGTTCAACTATATTCTCATAGATGGCGCAACAGTAAAATACGGTAACTGGCGGACAACAAAGTGATCCTATAAGGGTTCCGTTTTTCCTTTTGAGGTACGGAACACTAAAAAAAAACCGACTTCCAAAAACTACACTAAAAACTATGAAATAAAAATGTTAAACTTCCATAAATAAAAATCTAAATGTATATTGAAGTCGGCGGGGCCTCTTCTTCAGGTTTTTACCTCTTAGCCTTTGAACAGGAAGAACGTGCGCAGTGTGTGCACATGCAGCTTGCTTTGCGCCTGGACAAATTAATATTTCCTTTTAATCCTCCATAATCTACAATGGTGCTTATTTTCATGCTAGGCCCCGCCGACTTCAATATACATTTAGATTTTTATTTATGGAAGTTTAACATTTTTATTTCATAGTTTTTTGTGTAGTTTTTGGAAGTCGGTTTTTTTTAAACCTGTTTTTATTTCAGTTTGTAATAGCAATAGGCTCGCTCCCTAGCCTTATATCAAATGCGACTTAAGCATGAAAAAATTGTGTGTACTATACACCTCTGTCTAACCTTGCGGGAAATATCGGCGTGATGTTATGTATGCATAATATCGAGATGGATTGCGTTCAGGAATTCATATACCTACACAATATCACTTTTTCATCATCGTCATGATGTCATCGAGATACACCAAAAATACCGTTTATTACACCTGGTTAAAAATCTACTCAACCAAAGTTAATAACATTTATATGGGACCACCGCGCGAGGTTCTTCTACCACATGAAAAAAAAATCACGTAAATCGGCTCAGAGATCACGGAGTAATCGGTGTACATACATGAAAAAAAAAAAAAAAAACCAACCGAATGCAGAACCTCCTCCTTTTTGGAAGTCGGTTAAAAAATAAGATTTGTCTCGATGTTTTTTCTAATACTGTTATTGTATCACGTAGCTTTATTTATGCATCAGCCAGTTTAACTGTGCGGAATCAAAATGTAAATGAAGTGCAAAAATTCTGGGAAAACATTAAAACATTAATAATTTCTATTCGATTTAGAAATTCCCCAAACTAATGATGCAGATTGATAGCTAGACATGTCCAACTCTTTCAGAGTTGCCTTGCCTTGGACCACTCAAAACGGGACACCCTGTATTTTGAGTTAGTAGATAAGGCTTTAGGCTGGGATATTTAATCTGTGGGCCTGTGTCGTCTGCAATAAATGTTTTTTTTTTTTTTTTTTAATTTCTATAGGCTTGAGCCTGAACATCACAATCATCAATAGTGACTATTTCAAATTGGAGTGCTCGGGAAACCTGACACTTGACAATACGGCTCTGCCGCGTTTCAAGTCAGAGATGGGCGTGAACACAATGCGCCTGGAGGGCTGCCAGCCGCCACGCGACTCGTACGTGGCCGCGCTCGCCGCGCTCAACGTCACCATGTACGACAAGCTCTGGCTGATGAACGCCGGCAACGTGACGCGCGCGCTTCTGGCCGGCCTGGAGCGCCTGTCCGAGCTCGAGTTGCACGACCTGAGCCTGGCGCCCGGCGCGCTGGGCGACCTGTCCGGCCTGCGCCGCCTGCTGCTGGAGCGCGTGCGCCTGCCGCGCGACGAGCTGCGCCGCCTGCCGCTCGGGCTCGAGAAGCTGGTCCTGTACGACATGGGCGCCGCGCTGCCCGCCGCCGCGGTCGCCAACCTCACGGTGCGCGACGGCGCCGGCGTAGCGCTGGACATGGCGCCCGCGCTGCGCAGCCTCACCGTACACGGCTGGGACGAGCGCCGGCCCGCGCCCTGGACGAGCTGCGGCCTGCACACGCTGAACGTGCGGTCTGCGGCGGCCGAGGAGCTGCCGGCGGGCTGGCTGGCCGACTGCTCGCAGCTGCGTGAGCTGCGCGTGGAGGACGCCGTGAACCTGACGGCGCTGCACGCCACGTCGCTGCACGGCGCGCGGCGCCTGCAGGATCTGAGTTTGAAGTCGTGCGCGCTGACCGCACTGCCCGCGCAGCTGCTGAATGACGCGGTGGAGCTAAAGCAGCTCGACTTGTCTGGGAACCTTCTGATTCAGCTGCCGAGGTATGCGTTCGTAAAGTACCGTGAGCCGGTTCGCGCCGCGCGTTTCTATAAATGAAAGTAATATCGTTCGCAGCGGGCTGTTCGCCACGACGAGGTCTCTGCAGTTGCTGGACCTGTCCGAGAACCGGCTGTCGACGGGCGTGTTCGCGTCGCTGTCGGCGGTGACGTCGCTGAGCGTGCTGCATCTCAACGACAACGAGCTGCAGGACTCGTGCGGCGGCGCGTCCGACACTGTACGAGGTGAGAGCGCGCGCACTGCGCTGCGATCTTTTGTGATACTGTCGTTTTTAAACTTTTGCGAACTGTACACAAATGTTTTAGAAATTAGATCAGGACATAAATAAATAAATAATTTTTTGCATTAACAGGAACGTCACCGCTGCAGAATTTAAATAAGTTGACCAAGCTTAATCTGCGCAAAACTAATGCTAGTTTGATATGTCGCGACTGGCGCGAGAACATGCCCCTGCTGAATACGCTCGACCTGGCCGACAACAACTTCATTTCCACCACGGTACGTATCGCCCGCCGCTTCGGCCGTCAAGGAAACCGTGGTTTCGTAACTGGTCGCACCGCGCCGCCGTCTCGCGCAACGCCCGACTCGTCCGTGACCCGACCGCGCGCTTACAGTACGCAGACCTGCAGTTCCGCGGCGCCGTGAACGTCATGGTGAACCTGTCGGACAACAACGTGACCGCGCTGCTCTACACGGAGCACGACTACTGGCTGGTCACGAACGGCTCCGACGCGTCGCGCGCCACCGTCGAGCTGGACGCCACACTCGCCTGCGACTGCCGCGCCTACTGGGCCGCGCGCGCGCTGCGCGACCGCCCCGCGCACCTGCGCCTCGCGCCCGTCTGCGCCGCCGGGGCCCCGCTCAGCGCCGCGCCGCTGGACGCGCTCGTGTGCGCCGCGCCCGAGCTGTGCGCCGGCGCGCCGCCCGCCTGCGCCTGCACCAGGCGCGCCGGCGCCGCGCGCCCCGAGCGCCTGCTGCGCCTCACGTGCGAGCGCGCCGGCCTCGCCAGCGTGGCGCAGGCCACGGGGCCCGTCAGCGCCGCGCTGCACCGCGCCGGCGCCGCGCCTGATGACTACGACTGGCAGCTGCGCCTGCCGCACAACCACATCACCGACCTGCGCGCCACGGACCTGCCGCGCCACCTGTCGGTGCTCGACCTGCGCCACAACAAGCTGGGCGTGCTGGACGCGGACGCGGCGCGCGCGCTGGTGGCGGACGAGCGGCGCCGCGTGTGGCTGGCAGACAACCCGCTGGCCTGCGACTGCGCCGCCGTGTCCGCGCTGCAGGCGCGCTCCGCCACCCTGGCCGACTACGACGATGTCGCGTGCGCCGACCTAACACCGCTGCGCGCTGTCAACGTGACGCTGTGCAGCGCGCCCGGCGACCCGGGCGCCGGCGTCACGGCCGCAGCCACCGCGCTGCTCACGCTGCTGGCGGCCGCGCTGCTGGCCGGCCTGCTGTGGCACCCAGCGGTGCGCCTGCGCATCAAAGTGGCGCTGTACCGGCGCGGGTGGCTGCCAACGCCGGCCGAGCCCGACGATGACGGGCGGCGCTTCGACGCGTTCGTGTCGTTCTCGCACGGCGACGAGCGCTTCGTGCGCTCGGAGCTGGTGGCGCGGCTGGAGAGCGGGCCGGCGCCGTACCGGCTGTGCGTGCACTACCGCGACTGGGCGCCGGGCGGCTGGATCCCGACGCAGATCGCGGCGTCCGTGCGCGAGTCGCGCCGCACCGTGGCCGTGGTGTCGGAGCACTTCCTGCGCTCGGCGTGGGCGCGCGCCGAGCTGCAGGAGGCGTACGCGCTGGCGCTGCGCGACGCGCGGCCGCGGCTGGTGGTGGTGCTGCTGGCCGCGCCGGAGCGCCTGCCGCTGGACGCCACGCTGCGCCAGTACCTGGCCAACAACACATACTTGCGCTGGGGCGACCCCTGGTTCTGGCAGAAGCTGTACCTGGCGCTGCCGCGCGGCCGCCGGCACGCCGAGCCCGGGCCGCCCGCGCCGCCCGACAAGCTAGACGCGGCCCCCGCCGCCCCGCCCGCTTCAGCGGCCGTCCCACCGGCCGCCCCGACCGCCGCCCCGACCACTCCGCAGGCCGCCGCGCCGGCCGCCGCGGTGTGCTCGGTGCCGTCGTCACTGAACTCGACGAGCTCGTCGCCGCCGTCGAGCTCGCCTTAGTGCGCGCTGGAGCTTCTCTACCTAACTAGAATCTTGGATTTAGATCTGAGTATAAGTTAAAAATGTTATGTGTTAAAGAAAAGTCTGACTATACAACTGAACAACTTTTACTATGGGAACAACCCTGAAATCGCGAAATAAAATCAGCTGTTCCATTATTTTGTTAAGTTACCTGTGTGAACATAAATGTATCCTGGAACAGATGATTTTTTTTCGCGATGTCAGAGTTAGTCCCATGGTAAAAGTTGTTCATAATGATGAGTACAATGACTCCTTAAAGTATTTCCACTGTCTAATCTGCCACCCTAACGGTCAGCTAACGGTCAACAAATGCCGTTGAAAAAAAAAAAACGGCCAAGTGCGAGTCGTAGGTACTCGCGCACTGAGGGTTCCGAATCACTTTTGGACGTATAAAGTGAAAAAAACCAGACCGCATGTGAAGGAATTTTGATGATTTTGCAAAAACTGTACTAGTTAGAAACGGTTATGTTTAACTTACCACCAGATATAGTAACAAATAGCAGACAAAAGTAGTAAATGATCACCAAAATGAAACTCGCATTTTAATGTAAAATTATAACCAAAGTTTTAACACTTTGCTATCCTATTTAAATAAAATGACTCCAAGTAACCCAAAAATAGTTAATGAACACCAAATTATCAACCATATTTTAATTTAAAATGACATGCAAAAAATAACATCTCGTTATCCGATTAAAGTAAAGGGAGCGCCTCCGTGCAGTGATAGCCTAGTGGATTAACCATGTGCCTGCCACGGCGAATGGTTTGAGATCGATCCCGAGGCACGCACCGCTGACTTTTCGAAGTCATGTGCGTATTAGAAATTAATTATCACTTGCTTTAACGGTGAAGGAAAACATCGTGAGGAAACCGGCATATCCTAGAACCAAAAATTCAAAGACATGTGACGTCCACCAACCCGCACTGGGCCCGCGTGGTGGACTACGGCCCACTACCTCTCACAGAGGAGGCCTGTGTCCCAGCAGTGGGAACATTATAGGCCGATTATGATTATGAGCGTCTCCGCAGCCGGCGGCGGTTCCCAAAAATAACGCCGTTGGAAACCGGCTTTAGCCTTGGAGTAGCAGTAATACCAGACGAAAATAATTGCAAACTACCGTAGCGGAAGATTAATGTTGCCGTGTTTTAATTTGAATTATCTACCTTAGACTGACTTTTAATTACAGTGGCAATGTAAAAAAAATATAACTTTTTTGGACTTACAAGGGGGAGGGAGGTGGTCGACGGAGCCCCGCGCGGGGCTCCTATTTCCGTCTGCAAGGTTAAAAGTAACCTAACACGAAGGGGTTGACGGGGGCTTCGTTCGCTCGCTTTGCTCGCTCACTGAAGCCCCCGTCAACCCCTTCGAACCTAAATTGTCCGTGTCGGGGTATCCAAGTTCCCGAGCTCGCTTCGCTCGCTCTTGGACCCTAATTAGGTATGTTACTCAAATGAAACATGAAATGTTTTTTTTAATTATGCCAAATTGCAAACCCCATTTGCCGCTTTTTATGGTAATAAGCCTACATTTTATGTCCATTATAGTGGTTTATTTAGGCAGAAATAGCGCATTAATTTGCTCGCTAAGAGTTGGTGATCATTTACTACATTTGGTGTTCGAATACAATTTGAAGTGCAGTCGTGACTAAAATAGCTAGTACTATTGTAATTTTAGACTTTATTTTACTGGTGTTAAGTATATATTTTTGGTAAAAGAACTTTTGGTAAAAAATATTTTTGGTAGAAGAAAGAAGAAGGGTATCAAAGCATTTTATGGTGGTCATTATATTTAATCCCGTTAGAAACATCGTTTTATTTTTGGTGCAATATTTGGGTCAAGTCCTATCAACTCAATTATTTCAGATTTTTCGCTCCGCAAACTTCGGAGATAAGGGGGGGGGGGAATGGTATTTTTTCAGACATTTTTCATCATATGTCGAAAACTGTGAGAGATAAAATAAAATAAAAATATATTTTGAAATGTGCAGATCAAGCCCTTTCATATGATATGCCACTTGACCTAGTAACCCCACTTTGAAATTTCGGACCCCCACTCCGGCCCCTTTTGCAATGAAAATAAAAATATTTTTTGACTTTTTTCATTTGCAATAAAGTTGGGCAAGCATTCTTTATAACTGTTCCAAGTCGATAGCATTAGTAGTTGCTGAAATAAGCAGGTGTGACAGACAGACAGACAGACAGACGGACGAAGTCGCCCTTAAGGGTTCCTTTTTTAACCGACTTTAAAAAAGAAGTATTAACCAACTTCAAAAAAGAAGTAGGTTATCAATTCGATACGTATGAATGTAATATTATTATTGGAACTGCACTATATTTGCATAATGATGACCTATTAGGGCTTCCAAACAAATATACAAAATTTCATAGGTGTATGTATGCATGTATGTTTGTCCACGAATTTCTCCAAAACTATCAGTCGGATTGTGACAATTCTTTTTTTATTGGCTTATATTTACTTCAACTTGGGAACAGTGCAAATTTCATCAAAATCGGTTCAGTAGTTTTCAAGATATGGACTAATACGTGTAAGTGTGACGGCCTGGCTTAATGATACAAGCTATGGGTGTGTGGTGTCAAAGGAAAAACATCTCAAAACCTTGGTCAAATTTTAGTGCATCAGCAAGCGCGGTCCGGGGTGGGGTCGTGCTAGTCATGACCCCGTGGTCTGGGTTGTCTGGTGGTCTGGGTGGTCTAAGGGGTCTGTGGGGTCCGGGGGTCTACATGGTCAGTGAGGTTTAGGGGGTCTATGGGTCTAAGGGGGCCTGTGGGCCTATGGGGCTATGGGGTTAAGGGCCTAATGGGCTATGGGGCTATGGGGCTATGGAACTAAGTGGCTAAGGGGATAATGGGGTAAGGGGAGCTGGGGGAAGGGCAAATGGTCGACGTAGCCCTGCGAACTCCTATTTCTGTCTGCATGGTTAAAAGTAACCTAAACACGAAGCTAAGAGCGTAGCTGGTCGGGAACTTGCGGCACCCCAAAACGGACAGGTTAGGTTCGAAGGGGTTGACGGGGGCTTCAGTGCGCGAGCAAAGCGAGCGAACGATAAACGTCAACCATTGCCTTTCCCCCTGCCCCCTTAGCCCCTTATCCCATGCCCCTTAGACCCTTACCCCTCTTTCCCCCCTACCTCATTACCCCTCTTGCCCCTTACCCTCCTTACCCCGTTACGTCGACCATTGCCCTTTTCCTCCTGCCTCCCTTACCCCTCTTACCCTCCTACCTTATTTTTGACAAAAACACTACAGTTCATTCTGTTCTATGATTTTGCCCAAGACAGGGTGGTCATTATTCATGAGCGGGAAAAGTAATTAGTCATGCATTTATAGGTAATCACATTGCCTAATTGATACGGGCATTGTTAATACAGACCGGCCATTATTCATAGTGACCGGAGTTATCAAGTTGCCCGTAACATTTCATTTACTTATACATATTCGATGGACGAAACAAAAATATAACTTTTTCTTAATTTTAGCATTGCTTTACCCGTCGTAACTTACATAACCATAATAGTCAGACATATACCGTCGCGGACTTTTTATAGGTAATAATGAGTACTTTAATCATGTAGTACATAATTAGGGTTCCGTACCAAAATGGTAAAAAAGGAACCCTTATGGTGCGACTTCGTTTGTCTGTCTGTCTGTCTGTCACACTTGATTATTTTAGCAACTACTTATGCTATCGACTTGAAATTTGGAACAGTTATAAAGAATGCTTGTTTAACTTTATTGCAAATGAAAAAAGTCCAAAAATATTTTTATTTTCATTTCATAAGGGGCCGGAGTGGTGGTCCAAAATTTTAAAGTGGGGTTACTAGGTCAAGTGACATATTATATGAAAGGGCTTGATCTGCACATTTCAAAATATATTTTTATTTTATTTTGTGTCTCACAGTTTTCGACATATGATGAAAAATGTCCAAAAAAATACCATTCCCCCCCCCTTATCTCCGAAGTTTACGGAGCGAAAAATCTGAAATAATTAGAGTTGATAGGAATTGACCCAAATATGGCACCAAAAATAAAACGATGTTCCTAACTAGTACAGTTTTTTCAAAATCATCAAAATTCCTTCACAAACAAAATTAGTTATGCGGTCCGGTTATACGTCCAAAAATGATACGGAACCCTCGGTGCGTGAGCACGACCCGCACTTGGCCGGTTTTTTTTATTTATCATCAATAGTTTTCTCAGCGCACGCCAAATAATGAATTTTATAAGCAAAATTTTGCTACCTTGCAATTAATTATCTTAAGGATCACTAACTTTTTTGAAAATTTAATAAAGCCTATGTCACCCGCGGATAGTGTAGCTTTCCAACAGTGAAAGATTTTTTCAAATCGGTTCAGTAGTTTCGGAGCCTATTCAATGCAAACAAACAAACAACCAAACAATCAAATCTTTCCTCTTTATAATATTAGTTTAGATCAGCGCATACACTACATAATTTCCAAACCGACCCTTGCTCGAGCCAGCCCGCGCTGAGCCTGTAGATTTAAATTCGACCCAAAATAATTAACCGATCCAGCTAGTAGTCCCTCCCTCTAGTTGCCCTCCCCCCAGCGACGCCCTAAGCCGAGGCCCGTACCTCACTAGGGGTTTAGGCACCTTTAGCGTGTGGTCGCTTAGTTTGTAGATTTTATTTAGTTTTAAGCCTGGCTGGAGGCATTTGTAAGTCCTCACTAGAAGTCCGCGTTAAGCAGTGACGGCTGTTAGAAGCCAACAGCGAGAGGCCATTAAAAAAAAAAACTACATAATTCATTAATGTTCTACAAAATAATATTAACTTAAATATTAAAAATTCAAACTGAATTATTTAAAAACAGGTTTAAAAAAAAACGACTTCCAAAAACTACACTAAAAATTATGAAATAAAAATGTTAAACTTCCATAAATAAAAATCTAAATGTATATTGAAGTCGGCGGGGCCTCTTCTTCAGGTTTTTACCTCTCAGCCTTTGAACAGGAAGAACGTGCGCAGAGTGTGCACGTGCAGCTTGCTTTGCGCCTCGACAAATTACCATTTCCTTTCATTCCTCCTTAATCTACTATGTTGCTTATTTTTATGCTAGGCCCCGCCGACTTCAATATACATTTTAGATTTTTATTTATGGAAGTTTAACATTTTTATTTCATAATTTTTAGTGTAGTTTTTGGAAGTCGGTTTTTTTAAACCTGTTTTTATTTTTATCTTTTTAGTGTAGTGTAACCATTTTTTGTTTATTTTATTTTATTTTATTAGGAAAACTTACAGCTAACAACAGAGAATGGTAACAGATTTTAGTTAAGTTAAGGCCAATTACAAGTTTCCACTTATTATCATAACTATGAATAACAATATTGAGGACAATAAGTAGGCAGGTCACTATATAGTATAAATGCATGAAAATAACAAGCTATGAAATGTGACTAAAAAAGTGATTGCAGAGAGTTCTTTTCAATTTACAAATCCCAGTCTCACAAAGATCGATATCAACTTCCCGGCAAGTCACATTAAAAGCGCGACACGCTCTTATCAGGTACGAATTTTGCCTGTAAGTGGTTCTTGCCGCCGGTGTGTGCAGTAGGCTAAATCTGCGTAGAGATGTTGTGCAAGGTACGCGTAGTCCTATCCTGTTCAGCAACTCGGGAATGTCGGCCGACCCGTTCATGATTTTGAACAAAAATGCCAAGTCTGCGATTCTTCTACGTTCATAAACAGGAATAATGTGAAATTTTTGACAGCATGTGACATAATTAGGTAAATATAATCTTGAGCGAAATTGAATGTACCTTAAGATTTTTTTCTGAATGGCCTCTAATCGACTGATGTAAATGTTGTAGTTGGGATTCCAAACTTGAGAGCCATACTCTAGGCGACTACGAACGAAAGAACAATACAGAATTTTAATAGTCTTGATGTTCCTGAATTCTGACGAGATTCTGAGGATAAAACCCGGCGCTTTAGAAGCCTTTTTGACTATGTTGTCGATGTGCAAGTCAAAGATAAGCTTTGAGTCAAAGATTACTCCCAGGTCCTTAATAAAATTCACTCTGGACACTGGAGTGTCCAAGGGTTTGTAAGTAAAGTTGACTGGATTCGGTTTGCGAGTAAAAGAGCAGACATAGCATTTGGAGACATTTAAATCCAGTTTATTAATTTTACAGTAATTTTGAAAATTATTTAAGTCCTCTTGAAGTAAAGAGGCGTCTTCTAAAGTAGAGACCTGTTTCGTGATCTTCATGTCATCTGCGTAAAGCAATATTTTTGAGTGTCGGAAACAGGAAGTGACGTCATTGATAAAGATGTTAAACAAGAGAGGCCCCAACAACGAACCTTGGGGTACCCCAGACGGAATGCGCATAGCTCTAGAAGAATAACCATTAAGTACAACAGTCTGACACCTGTTTTCAACGTAAGACGTAAACCAGCGATAAAGATTTCCCCTTATGCCCATCAAAAGGAGTTTTTTAATGAAAATGTCGTGATCTATTCGGTCAAATCATTTACTGTAATCGGTGTATATAACATCGACTTGAGACCTTTGTGACATGAACTCCGAGAGGAAATCACTGCATACAATTAAGTTAGACGTTGTAGACAGACCTCTCAAGAAACCGTGCTGCTGCTCGCCAAAACTTTGCTTAAGGGCCGAATAAACTTGTCTGTAAACGATTTTTTCTATAATTTTAGCGAACACGCACAACTTAGAGATCGGTCTATAATTTTCAACGTGGGTTTTAGGACCTTTTCCAAACCGTGGGCATTACACCAGAATCCAGCGAACGTCTAAAGCGGATCGAGAGGGGGACGGAGAGGCTTTTGGCACAGTTCGCCACGAACACTGGTGAAACTCCGTCTGGTCCAGGTGATTTATTATGATCTAGTTGCTTAAGTAATTTATATATCTCATCATCAAGTATTTCAATAGAACTAATATCTGTTGGGCAGTTCACGACATGCTCACCGAGACTTTGCATATTTTGCAAAGACGGACTGTCAGTGCCGGTGTTCATGAGAAAGTTAGAATGAAAATAATCACCGAACATTATTGCAGATTTCATCTCCGTTACTCGAAGAAACTTGTCCATACTGCAGCACTGAAGGATAAGAGTTGGATTGTTTCTTTGATTTGACATAGTTCCAGAAGGCCCGAGGGTTTTTTACATATATCCGATTAAATTTTTGTAATATAGTTGACAAACATATTTTTCTCTAAATCTTTAGCCCGTTGGCGTAATGTGACAAACGAGTGATAATCTGAGAGGTTACCGTATTTTTTAAACTGAGCGTGATATTTGGCTTTTTCTTTTATAAGTTTAACCAGTGGGCTTTTGTACCAGGGAGGATATTTGGCCTGGTGAACGATTGTTTTTATTGGTATAAAGGTGACATGTAATTTATTGATAATAGCGTAAAAAAAATATGCCACAGCGTCTTCCAACGACCTACCATTAAATTCCTGTTGCCAGTCCACACGATTTAGTTCCGCGTTAATTGAGTCGTAGTCAGCTAACCGATAGAGGAACTTCACGTAGGGACGAACAGGTAGACTATGTAGTTGAACAAAGTCCGCAGTAACACACAGAGCTTTATGATGTGGGTCCTCGGGCACCAGTGGATCGCTGCAGTGAGTGACAGTAACCTCGTTATTGGACAACACTAGATCTAGGATCTTGCCATTAATATTGGAGTGACGATTGTACTGTAGTAGATTACATATATGAAAGTTGTCAATTAGGTTAGATTGGATAGTTCCTAGCAAGATAGTGGGGTATAAAGAATAACCATCGTCAGCAGGGAGCCACAATATGTTGGGTTGATTGAAGTCTCCCAGAATAACATATTTGTCAGCAGTGTTATTGAGGACTATGTCTACTAAATTATCAGAGAAGTCACTTAATTGTATCGATAGCGAATTTCCAAGGTTCTGACAACAGATATAGGCAACACAAATGTGCATTTTATATGTTATTCTGGGTTTCTTTTGCTGTAAAGTCAACGTGACCCATAAGTCCTCGGCAGACGAGCACCACTCACGAGCGTCAACTACTAGTTCCCGATTAACAGCAATGATAACACCCCCTCCCATAGATTGTCCGGTGTTGAAATAATCCCGGTCCCGTCTCCAAACAAGATATCTGTCATCAAATAATTCTGAATCAGAAATCCCGTCTATGAGCCATGTTTCCGTCAAACAGAGAAAATCAAAATTATTTAGACACATTTCTGTAGAAGATATTTGTTTTAGTTCGCAATCCCCTCACATTCTGGTAGTAAATATTAATAGGCGCTAGCGATAAGCGATAAGCGAACAAAAGGCAGGCGAGAATGGAATGCGCAGAAAAAACGTGTACCTGTGGTTCTCAATCGTAATGACTCAAAGCGAGTAAACAACATGCAAGGAATTTGACACGATTCAGTTAACATACAAACTTTTTTAAATCATGCTCTGTTTTGATGTGATATTTTGGAGAAGTGATGTTTTTTCTCACTAATATTTTGCATCCTCTAACCCATACATGTTCGAATCCGCGTTCTTTGGCTTGAGCTTTGGTTTTATTCAACAGCAGTTTATTTTCTAGTGTCAAGTGGTCGTTAATGTAGACCCTATTAGTGCCCAGTAAGCCCAGATCTCCAATATTAAGCTTTTTGTATTTTTTCGCGGCAGCTATAAAATCGTTCTTCAGGTAGCTGTTGTGAACAGAACAAATTATGTTTTTATTTTGTTTGTCATTACGTGTCGGCACCCTTGCTATATAATTGATGTGTTCCTTTGGGATATGTAAATCAATTGCATCACCAATCCTTGCCATTATGGCGAACAGGTCCTCATCACCAGACACAGGCACCCCCTTGATCTCAATATTGTTCATGCGAGATCTCTGCTCATTCTCAGACTGCTAATTCTCGAGTTTGATAATGCGATCATGCAGATTGGCTATCTCTTCTTTAGTCCTCCTCAGTGTCTCAATTTCATCCTCTAGGGCTGACACTTTGCTAGATAAAGCTTTTATTTCCTGGCCGAAAGATTCAAAGGATGATTTCACTTCGGAGAATTCTTCTCTTATAGTTTTTAGTTGCGCAAGCTCACTCTGAATTGCTTTCACACTCTCTATTAACGTGGGTAGGGCCTCCATTTGAGTTGACAGGCGTTTAAGCTCAGATATGATAGTCTCCGAGTCCGCTGGTGATGCCTTTAGGGAACCGGTTCGAGGACTGACAGCAGGGGTAGACTTGCAGCTCTGCCACTTCCACGTTAATTTACGGTCTCCGAGCTTTCTCCATCCGCCTTCAGTGATGCCTGCACAGGGAAAGTCGAACTGCGCTTGACAAGCTGAGCACGTGACACCATCTCTCGAATCAACCTCACAACGTTTGCACGTGAACATTTCGAGCGATTTCGTTTGGAAGTTTGAGAAACGCGGTCGAGTGGCCGTATATTAAATAGTAGCACTAGCGACGCAGTGTACACGGGCGATCGGTTTGCTGACTACCGTCGAACTGATTGACATTGAATGTTGTTGTTAATAATTACAATAAAGTACCATAAAATCATGGACAGAGCGACTTTAATCATTTATGTACTGCCTTTGCCACACATTTTGTATGTACTTTTACCGAGATCGATTACTTCCACGAATTTAAATAGGTACTTATATTCATAGATGTTGGTGGATAAGAGCGTTTCAGTAAACAAAAACAGTGTTTTTTAACCGACTTCCAAAAAGGAGGAGGTTCTGCATTTGGTTGTTTTTTTTTTTTTTTTTTCATGTATGTACACCGATTACTCCGTGATCTCTGAGCCAATTTACGTGATCCTTTTTTGATATGGTAAAAGAACTACCATATCAAAAGCGGTAGTCCCATATAAATTTTATTAACTTTGGTTGAGTAGATTTTTAACCAGATGTAATAAACGGTATTTTTGGTGTATCTCAATGACATCATGACGATGATGAAAAAGTGATATTGTGTAGGTACATGAATTCCTGAACGCAATCGATTTCGATATTAAACATACATAACGTCACGCCAATATTTCCCGCAAGGTTAGACAGAGGTATATAGTACACACAATTTTTTTATGCTTATGTCGCATTTGATAGAAGGCTAGGAAGCGAACCAATTGCTATTACAAACTGAAAAAACACTGTTTGTGTTTACTGAAATGCCCTTATCCACCAACATCTATGAATATAAGTACCTATTTAAATTCGTGGAAGTAATCGATCTCGGTAAAAGTACATACAAAATGTGTGGCAAAGGCAGTAGGTACATAAATGATTAAAGTCGCTCGGTCTATGATTTTATGGTACTTTATTGTAATTATTAACAACAACAAGAATGGTTACACTACACTAAAAAGATAAAAATAAAAACATGTTTAAAAAAAACCGACTTGCAAAAACTACACTAAAAACTATGACATAAAAATGTTAAACTTCCATAAATAAAAATCTAAATGTATATTGAAGTCGGCGGGGCCTAGCATAAAAATAAGCAACATTGTAGATTAAGCAGGAATGAAAGGAAATGTTAATTTGTCAAAGCGCAAAGCAAGCTGCACGTGCACACTCTGCGCACGTTCTTCCTGTCCACAAAGGCTGAGAGGTAAAAACCTGAAGAAGAGGCCCCGCCGCCTTCAATATACATTTAGATTTTTATTTGGAAAATAGATGGCAATACAAGACGCCCGGTCGTCGCTGATGGTTTTTTTTTTCGCAGTTTCGCTTGTGGTTGAATTTCTATCCATGGACCCGTGAGTGGTTTGATTGCGTGGACGAAGTTTGAAATTTTTACACCTCTGACTGTAGACCTTAGTATTTCATATTCTACCTCCACCTGTTCTTGAGAGAACAATGGTTCAACTATGTTCTCATAGATGGCGCAATATTAAACCGGCGGACAAAAAAGTATAAGGGTTTCTGTTTTTCCTTTTGTGGTATCCGTACCACAAAAGATGTTCCTAGATGACCCTAAAAATGTTACACTACACTAAAAAGATAAAAATAAAAACAGGTTTAAAAAAAACCGACTTCCAAAAGCTACACTAAAAACTATGAAGCAACATTTTAAACTTTCTTAATTAAAAATCTAAATGTATATTGAAGTCGGCGGGGCCTAGTATGAAAATAAGCAAAATTGCAGATTAACGAGGAATGAAAGGAAATCTTAATTTGCACGTGCACACATTGCGCACATCCTTCCTGTTCAAAGGCTGAGAGGCAAAAACCTGAAGAGGCCCCGCCGGCTTCAATATACATAGTTTTTAGTGTAGCTTTTGAAAGTCGGTTTTTTTTAATATTTAGGGCGGGTTGCTTCAAACCATCTGTATTCGTAAGTCAGTACGTAAAATATACATTTATAATGTATAGTAGGTGATATCGTATCGATGTTCTTCCAAACTGCAAAGATTGGAAACATTGAGTTGGAGTTTGTAACTATTCTCCGATAGATGTCGCTGACGCTCGGAAGAGGCGTATTGAAGGGATTCCAAATTTCAATTGATTCAGGCGAAGACACAGTAGCTCAGTTGGTGAGAGTGCTAGCCACGGTTCGGCAGAGGTCGCGGGTTCAAGTCCCGCCTGTGTCAATTGTTTTTGGAATGTCTTAATATTTAATAACATTAAGTTAAGCATAACATGGCTTTAACAAGCATAACAGTACGTAATCGTTAAGTCAGTATGAAATTGTCATACAAGCCGCCATATTTGACGGTTACAGATACGTAACTGTAAGATGAAACAACATGGCCTTACCTGTTAAATTAATATTACTATTATGGAACACTAATGAATTACATTTTTCAAAAATGCATCTTTTCATTTAACATTCATAAAAATATGGTTTTGTGCGAGCGAGGCGAGAGAGGTGACAAAACGTAAAATGGCTCTTAACCTCCAAATATTTTATTTATTAGGTAAATATTAATATCAACCAGTATTTCGCATCAATAAATTCCAGTAAGTCATCTAATCATAATACCAGTTCACCTTATTAATTCTGACGGCGTTAGAAGCTGTTTTTATCGAACCAGTCTCCAGTCCGCTGTAGGCTAGAATCGCGTACATACAAATATATATGACTAGCTTCCGCCCGCGGCTTCGCCTGCGTTTTTGGGATAAAAAGTAGCCTATGTGTTATTCTGATGTATAAGCTATATTACTGTAAAGTTACATCAAAATCCGTTCAGTAGTTTTTGCGCGAAAGAGTAACAAACATCCATACATCCATCCATACATCTATCTATACATCCTCACAAACTTTCACGTTTATAATATTAGTAGGAAGTAGGATAGGATACGGATCGAATACAAAACCTACTTTTCTGAAGTTGGTTAATAAATTAAAAATATGTTTTTTTAAGGAGTGCCTCCGCAGCCGGCGACGGCTCCCAAAAATAACGCCGTTGGAAACCAGTGCGGTGTAGCCTTGGAGTAGCAGTGATACCAGACGAAAATAATTGCAAACTACCGTAGCAGCAGATTAATGTTGCCGTGTTTTAAGTTGCATTATCTACCTTAGACTGACTTTTAAATTACAGTGTCAATGTAAAACAAAATACAACTTTTTGGACTAACAAGGGGGAGGGAGGTGGTCGACAGAGCCCCGCTACGCGGGGCTCCTATTTCTGTCTGCAAGGTTAAAAGTAACCGAACGACTCATAGTCGGGGCCGCTTGGAAGATTTGATTGGTAAAATTTAAATGGGCCCCGACTGTGAGTCGTTCTGTTCTGCATTAGAATTTATGATTTGTTTTATGTGTGTATCGATTATAAAACTATTTAAATTGTGTAGTTATTTAGTATTACTTAACAGAATTCTAAACTACTGGGCTTGTTTCTTTCTTTTTAGTTTTTATTTAAGTTAATTCTTTCACGTATTTTTTAAAATTATTTTTTACGCAGTCGGGCTTTTTGTTTTTCTTTAAATTATTTTTTTTTATTTTATACTTTTTAGTTACGATTCATTGACTTCGTTATAAGATGGTAAATTTCGCAATCTAGTCATTCCATTGAGGGAGTTAATATCGTGGCGAGAATGATTGTTTTGTTTTGTTGTTGATTGCTTTCTTAAACAACTTTAAATCGTTATATATCCTAAACTATTGTTAAAAATGAAAAATGATAAAAGTAACCTAAAGATGATTTTAAAATACCTATTCAACAACACCCCACTTGACATAGTTCATCAACTTTTTATTTTTTTATTTTGACAATATGGCGTCTGGTTGTCGCTGTGGTGAATTTTGATTACTGTTATGTCTTTAGTGACACTCGCAAGGCAAGGTTAAGACGAATCGATTGACGTAAGAATTATCAAAATCGGCCTACGCATTTGGTCTCTAGAACGCCACATAGAAACAAACATACATACATAAATACATACATAGACTGATAAACACATTACCCTCCTTTGCGTCGCGCAGTCGGGTAAAAAGGAACCCTTATGGTGCGACTTCGTCTGTCTGTCTGTCTGTCACACCTGCTTATTTCAGCAACAGTAACTACTAATGCTATCGACTTGAAATTTGGAACAGTTATAAAAAATGCTTGCCAAACTTTATTGAAAATGAAAAAAGTCAAAAAATGATTTTATTTTTATTGCAAATGGGGCCGGAGTGGGGGTCCGAAATTTCAAAGTAGGGTTACTAGGTCAAGTGATATGTCATATGAAAGGGCTTGATCTGCACATTTCAAAATATACATATTTTCATTTTATTTTATGTCTCACAATTTTCGACATATGATGAAAAATGTCTGAAAAAATACAATTCCCCCCCCCTTATCTCCGAAGTTTGCGGAGCAAAAAATCTGAAATAATTAGAGCTGATAGGAATTGACCCAAATATTGAACCAAAAATAAAACGATGTTCCTAACTAGTACAGTTTTTTCAAAATCATCAAAATTCCTTCACCAACAAACTTAGATATGCGGTCCGGTTTTTTTTCGCTTATATACACCTATAATACGTCCAAAAATGATACGGAACCCTCGGTGCGCGAGTACGACTCGCACTTGGCCAGTTTTTTTTTCAATGTCATCGCCGGCTGCCAATATAGCAACCGGCGGCGGCTGCAAATTCAGGTCACGGCGGCGGTCGCGGAGTCACTTCCTTTGTTTAGAGTTCCGTACCAAAATGGTAAAAAGGAACCCTTATGGTGCGACTTCGTCTGTCTGTTTCTGTCTGTCTGTCTGTCACACCTGCTTATTTCAGCAACTACTTATGCTATCGATTTGAAATTTGGAACAGTTATAAAAAACGCTTGTTCAACTTTATTGCAAATGAAAAAAATCCAAAAATATTTTTAATTTCATTGCAAAAGGGGCCGGAGTGGGGGTCCAAAATTTAAAAACCGGCCAAGTGCGAGTCGTACTCGCGCACCGAGGGTTCCGTATCATTTTTGGACGTATAAAGCGAAAAAATCCGGACCGCATAACTAAGTTTGTGGGTGAAGGAATTTTGATGATTTTGAAAAAACTGTACTAGTTAGGAACATCGTTTTATTTTTGGTTCCATATTTGGGTCAATTCCGATCAACTCTAATTAGTTCAGATTTTTCGACCTGCAAACTTCGGAGATAAGGGGGGGGAATGGTATTTTTTTGGACATTTTTCATCATATGTCGAAAACTGTGAGATATAAAATAAAATAAAAATATATTTTGAAATGTGCAGATCAAGCCCTTTCATATGATATGTCACTTGACCTAGTAACCCTACTTTAAAATTTTGGACCCCCACTCCGGCCCCTTTTGCAATGAAAATAAAAATATTTTTGGATTTTTTCTTTTGCAATAAAGTTGAACAAGGATTTTTTATAACTGTTCCAAATTTCAAGTCGATAGCATGAGTAGTTGCTGAAATAAGCAGGTGTGACAGACAGACAGACAGACAGACAGACAGACAGCCAGATAGACAGACAGACAGACAGACAGAGAGACAGACGAAGTCGTACCATAAGGGTTCCTTTTTTACCATTTTGGTACGGAACCCTAAAATGGGGTTACTAGGTCAAGTGACATATCATATGAAAGGGCTTAATCTGCACATTTCAAAATATATTTTCATTTTATTTTATGTCTCACAGTTTTTGACATATGGTGAAAAATGTCCAAAAAAATACCATTCCCCCCCCCCCCCCCCTTGATAGGAATTGACCCAAATATGGCACCAAAAATAAAGCAATGTTCCTAACTAGTACAGTTTTTTCAAAAGCATCAAAATTCCTTCACAAACAAACTTAGTTATGTGGTCCGGATTTTTTCACTTTATATTTATTTATATATATTTAACCCAGGGATTTGAAGTTTCTGTCCGGCACCGTCAATTTAAGTGATGGCAGCCCTAACTAAATATTACTAAAATTCCTGTATCTGTGTCATTCTCAGGTGTCCGGTTGTTTGGTTGATTTCGGTGGCACAATTTTCTCTGATTAACATTTTAAAGGAAATATCTGTACCCTCATCTACCAATATTGTCTCAATTAAATCTACATTTGATATTTCCTGTTAAAATGTCCAAATCAAACAAAAAAAAAATGTGCTACCGAAACCGGCCAAGTAGGTAGTGAGACTTCTGAGAATGTCCCATCTGTTGACTGTTCGCACGTCATTGGTTCGCGGGTATTCTTTAACCATTCTCCCTCATGCAATCAGAACACTGCCACAGATTACTGAATAGTTACACACTGCTGCTTGAGCAGCAGAGCTATTAGTGCATAAAATCTCGAAGTGTGGACTCTCGGATTTCTTGAATTTAGCCATTCAATGTGGTTTTCCTCAATGTTTTCCCCAAACTCATTTGTGATAAAATGATTATTACGCCGATTATAGTGAAGTGAATTGACTAGAATTGAGGTAAAAGTGAAGTTAATGTTATAATTAGTGCCATATTAGATACTAACTTTAACTATATTTCGTGGAGCGACAGAAAAGATCTTGATTGAATCTAGATTTAGACTCATAAACCAAGACACCCGTAGAACTGCTTATCCGTGTCTGCTATGAGATAGTGGTGTGCGCGTGCACCGTGCGTGATGGAGCGCTGGCAGCTGGTGCTGGCGGCGCTGGCGGCCGGCGCGTGCGGCGCCCGCGCCCATTACGTGGAGCGCCCGAGCTGCCCCAGCGACGCGCAGCAGCGCTGCACCTATATCGACACTACCGATTTAAACCAGTACAACTACATTGTGGATGGTGAGTCCTGTCCTGCCCAAGTTATTATAATTATTATACCTATTCATTGGTTCCGTCTACTTCTTACCCGTTCTACTAACTACGTCCTACTACTGACCAAGTATTTTCACTGCTCATTCGTTGTTTGTATAGATTGGGTCAGAGAGTCGCCTTGGGGACCGATATATTTATCTCAATTAATCAGGATTCCTGGGGTGATGTGTTACTTGCGACGGATATTAGTTCTGGCACAAATATTTTTATGACATTGTTTATAATATTTTTAACGAATGTATGCCAAAGAAAAAAACCGGCCAAGTGCGAGTCGTACTCGCGCACCGAGGGTTCCGTATCATTTTTAGACGTATAAAGTGAAAAAATCCGGACCGCATAACTAAGTTTGTTTGTGAACGAATTTTGATGATTTTGAAAAAACTGTTCTAGTTAGGAACATCG
Organism: Thalpophila matura; assembly: GCA_948465475.1. Taxonomy (NCBI): domain Eukaryota; kingdom Metazoa; phylum Arthropoda; class Insecta; order Lepidoptera; family Noctuidae; genus Thalpophila; species Thalpophila matura. The sequence goes on from OX419203.1 coordinate 9,395,703, forward strand.
TTTTATTTTTGGTGCCATATTTGGGTCAATTCCTATCAACTCTAATTATTTCAGATTTTTCGCTCCGCAAACTTCGGAGATAAGGGGGGGGGAATGGTATTTTTTTGGACATTTTTCATCATATGTCGAAAACTGTGTGACATAAAATAAAATGAAAATATATTTTGAAATGTGCAGATCAAGCCCTTTCATATGATATGTCATTTGACCTAGTAACCCCACTTTGGAATTTCGGACCCCCACTCCGGCCCCTTTTGCAATGAAAATAAAAATATTTTTGGACTTTTTTTATTTGCAATAAAGTTGAAAAAGCATTCTTTATAACTGTTCCAAATTTCAAGTCGATAGCATAAGTATAAGCAGGTGTGACAGACAGACAGACAGACAGACAGACAGACAGACAGACAGACAGACAGACGAAGTCGCACCATAAGGGTTCCTTTTTTACCATTTTGGTACGGAACCCTAAAAACAGGTTTTAAAAAAACCGACTTCCAAAAATTACACTAAAAACTATGAAATAAAAAGTTAAAACTTCCATAATTAAAAATCTAAATGTATATTGAAGCCGGCGGGGCCTCTTCAGGTTTTTGCCTCTCAGTCTTTAAACAGGAAGGGAGTGCGACTGTGCGCAGTGTGTGCACGTGGAAATTAAGATTTCCTTTTATCCCTTGTTAATCTGCGATTTTGCTTATTTTCATGCTAAGCCCCGCCGACTTCAATATACATTTAGATTTTTAATTATGGAAGTTTTAACTTTTTATTTCATAGTTTTTAGTGTAGTTTTTGGAAGTCGGTTTTTTTAAAACCTGTTTTTTATTTTTAACTTTTTAGTGTAGTGTAACATGTCATGTTTTTTTGATAATAATACCTTACGTATATAAAAGTACCATAAAATCATGCATAGAGCGACTAATATACTGCCTTTGATACACATTTTGTATGTACTTTTACCGAGATCGATTACTCCACGAATTTAAATAGGTACTTATATTCGTAGATTTTGGTGGATGAGAGCATTTCAGTAAACAGTAAATTAAAAATTAAAAAAACCCGACTGCCAAAAAACAACTAAAAAGTTCAAAACAAGAGCACTTTTCAAGCAGTCTGATGCAGTTGGTGGCAATTATTTGTGTTAAATCTTAGATTTTATGCCACCAACTGCATCAGACTGCTTGAAAAGTGCTCTTGTTTTGAACTTTTTAGTTGTTTTTTGGCAGTCGGGTTTTTTTAATTTTTAATTTACTATTTTTATTTTTCACTTTTTAGTTTTTAATGTATGTTTTCGTAATCTTCTTTTCGAGCCCTTCATTTTGTTACCCCACATGATAGGTTTTGAATGATTGCTTTGTTAAACAACTTTAAATCGTTATATATCCTAAACTATTATTTAAAATGAAAAATGATAAAAGGAACCTAAAGATGATTTTAAAATACCTATTCAACAACACCCCACTTGACATAGTTCATCAACTTTTTTTTTTTCATTTTGACAATATGGCGTCTGGTTGTCGCTGTGGTAAATTTTGATTACTGTTATGTCTTTAGTGACACCCGCAAGGTTAAGACGAATCGATTGACGTAAGAATTATCAAAATCGGCCTACGCATTTGGTCTCTAGAACGCCACATAGAAACAAACATACATACATACATACATACATACATACATACATACATACATAGACTGATAAACACATTACCCTCCGTGTTTTTTACCCTCCGTGCGTCGCGCAGTCGGGTAAAAAACTGGGCAAGAGCGTGTCGGACCACGCACAGTGTAGGGTTCCGTAGCAAGAAGTATTTCAGTGTTACGACCGCAAATACAAGTTTGTATTTCATAATATTATTATGAAATATTATTATTTTTACGGTTGTCAAACTCAAAATGGAAAATAGTGAATATTTCAAAAATTTTGTGACGTATCTTGTTCAAACCAATTTCAATCGAAAGTATTTATTAAATGCTATAAGCTTGATTTTTTCCAGATTTTTCGATAGCGCGGTTGGAAAATTACAGGGGGGGGGACACATTGTTAACGACTTTGGGAGCTCCTAGTTCACTCAATATGCACTTAAATAAAAAAAGTATTTAGAAACCTTCATGTTATTTTCAAAGACCTATCCAACGATACCCCACATGGTGGGGTGCGCGAAAATATTTTTTTTCATCCCTCAGTTTCATGTATAGGAGCCCCCCCAAATAATTTTATTTTTCGTAATTTCACTATAGGCCTTAATGGCGGCTTATAAAAGACATCTACCTACGAAGTTATCATACAAATTGGTTATGAACTGTAGATTTGACGAGGGTGTGACAGACGGACAGATGGACAGACAGACGGTCATGAAGAAACTATAAGGGTTCCTAGTTTTACTACGGAACCCTAAAAACAGTGTTTTTTTCAGTTTGTAATTTAGCAATAGGCTCGCTCCCTAGCCTTCTATCAAATGCGACTTAAGCATGAAAAAATTGTGTGTACTATACACCACTGTCTAACCTTGCGGGAAATATTGGCGTGATGTTATGTATGTGTCGCAGGGATATGATGAAAACAGGGAATTGATCAAATCTCTAAGCGATTTGATCAAATCACGGAGGTTAGGTTAGGTTTTTGATCAAATCGCTTAAGAGATTTGATCAAAAACCTAACCTAACCTCCGTGATTTGATCAAATCCCTGTTTTCATCATATCCCTGCGACATATGCATAATATCGAGATCGATTGCGTTCAGGAATTCATGTACCTACACAATATCACTTTTTCATCATCGTCATGATGTCATCGAGATACACCAAAAATACCGTTTATTACACCTGGTTAAAAATCTACTTAACCAAAGTTAATAAAATTTATATGGGACCACCGCGCGAGGTTCTTCTACCACATGGAAAAAATATTCACGTAAATCGGCTCAGAGATCACGGAGTAATAGGTGTACATACATAAAACAAAATAAAAAACCAACCCAACCAACCAACCGAATGCAGAACCTCCTCCTTTTTGGAAGTCGGTTAAAAATACGTAATAACACTAGTCGAAAACGTTATCCAGTTTGGTTTACTGGTGACATTATTAAAGATCTTCGATATAAACACAAGCTGCACAATATTTGGAAAAAGTCTAAATGTTTATTATCATATAAAACTTTCTCAGATCTAAGAGCTTTGGAACAGTTATAAGGAATGCTTGTTCAACTTTATTGCAAGTGAAAAAAGTCCAAAAATATTTTTATTTTCATTGCAAAAGGGGCCGGAGTGGGGGTCCGAAATTTTAAAGTGGGGTTACTAGGTCAAGTAACATATCATATGAAAGGGCTTGATCTGCACATTTCAAAATATATTTTTATTTTATTTTATGTCTCACAGTTTTCGACATACTATGAAAAATGTCCGAAAAAATTACCATTTCCCCCCCCTTATCTCCGAAGTTTGCGGGGCGAAAAATCTGAAATAATTAGAGTTGATAGGAATTGATCCAAATATGGCACCAAAAATAAAACGATGTTCCTAACTGGTACAGTTTTTTCAAAAGCATCAAAATTCCTTCACAAACAAACTTAGTTATGCGGTCCGGATTTTTTCACTTTATACGTCCAAAAATGATTTGGAACTCTCGGTGCGCTAGTACGACTCGCACGTGGCCGGTTTTTTTTGTTATTATATGTCAAATATCTCATAAATTTAGTTTTGTCGGTATTTATCTCTAAATTATTTACAATTAACCAGTCATTTATGTCCTTAAGGGCTTTGTTTGTAGTTTGAATCGCCTTTTCAATATTAGCCTGTTTAGTCAGAACAGTAGTGTCATCTGCGAATAGTACAGTGTATTGGTCTGTTGAGTTAGGCAATTCGTTGGGTTGGCTAAAAATAAAATCGGGGCAAGTACCGTCCCTTGTGGTACGCCATATTGATTTACCAGGTATGGAGACCTATAAGTTACCTGGGTGTTAGTCTCAGGGCACATTTTTACAATCTCCGTGCATTGTTGTCGACCCCTTAAGTAGCTTTCAAACCAATTGTAGGCAAGGCCATACTGCTCAAGTTTATTTAGTAAATTGTCATGACATACCATATCGAACGCTTTGCTCATGTCCAAAAAAACAGCTACAGCAATCTCTTTTTTATCAACTGCACTTAGAATTTCCTTTATCAATTTAAAACATGCTAAAGTAGTGGACTTATTTTTAATAAAACCATTTTGTTGTTTACTTATTACTTCATTTTTTTCAAGAAAGTTCATAAGTCTTGTACTCATTACTTTCTCTAAAATCTTTGAGAAAATTAGAACTAGAGTAATTGGCCTGTAATTACCTGCTACAGATCTTGAACTTTTTTTATGGAGTGGTTTTACGACGGAGAATTTTAGCGCATTAGGAAAAACAGGTTTAAAAAAACCGACTTCCAAAAACTACACTAAAAACTATGAAATAAAAATGTTAAACTTCCATAAATTAAAATCTAAATGTATATTAAAGTCGGCGGGGCCTCTTCTTCAGGTTTTTACCTCTCAGCCTTTGAACAGGAAGAACGTGCGCAGTGTGTGCAGCGAACGTGCTTTGCGCTTCGACAAATTAAAATTTCCTTTCATTCCTCCTATAATGTTGCTCATATGTATGCTAGGCCCCGCCGACTTCAATATACATTTTATATTTATGGAAGTTTAACATTTTTATTTCATAGTTTTTAGTGTAGTTTTTGGAAGTCGGTTTTTTTTAAACCTGTTTTTATTTCTATCTTTTTAGTGTAATGTAACCATTTTTGTTGTTGTTAATTTATTACAATAAAGTACCATAAAATCAAGGACAGAGCGACTTTGATCATTTATGTACTTTACCGAGATCGATTACTTCCACGAATTTAAATAGGTACTTGTATTCATAGATGTTGGTGGATGAGAGCATTTTAGTAAACAAAAACCGGGCAAGAGCGTGTCGGACCACGCACAGTGTAGGGTTCCGTAGCAAGAAGTATTTCAGGGTTCCGACCGCAAATACAAGTTTGTATTTCATAATATTATTATGAAATATTACTATTTTTACGGTTGTCAAACTCAAAATGGAAAATAGTGAATATTTCAAATATTTATTGACGTATCTTGTTCAAACTAATTTCAATCGAAAGTATTTATTAAATGCTATAAGCTTAATTTTTTTCAGATTTTTCGATAGCGCGGTTGGAAAATTACAAGGGGGGACACATTGTTAACGACTTTGGGAGCTCCTAGTTTATTCAATATGCACTTAAGTAAATAAAAAAGGTATTTAGAAACCTTCATGTTATTTTCAAAGACCTATCCAACAATACCCCACATGGTGGGGTGCGCAAAAATTTTTTTTTTCATCCCTAAGTTTCATGTATGGGAGCCCCCCTAATAATTTTATATTTCGTAATTTCACTATAGGCCTTAATGGCGGCTTATAAAAGACGTCTACCTACGAAGTTTCATACAAATTGATTATGAACTGTAGATTTGACGAGGGTGTGACAGACGGACAGACGGACCGACAGACGGACATGACGAAACTATAAGGGTTCCTAGTTTTACTACGGAACCCTAAAAACAGTGTTTTTTAATTCAGTTTGTAATAGCAATAGGCTCGCTCCCTAGCCTTCTATCAAATGCGACTTAAGCATGAAAAAATTGTGTGTACTATACACCTCTGTCTAACCTTGCGGGAAATATCGGCGTGATGTTATGTATGCATAATATTGAGATCGATTGCGTTCAGGAATTCATGTACTTACACAATATCACTTTTTCATCATCGTCATGATGTCATCGAGATACACCAAAAATATCGTTTATTACACCTGGTTAAAAATCTATTCAACGAAAGTTAATAAAATTTATATGGGACCACCGCGCGAGGTTCTTCTATCATATCAAAAAAGAATTACGTAAATCGGCTCAGAGATCACGGGCACAGATAATATAATCGGTGTACATACATGAAAAAAAAAAAAAAAGTCGGTTAATAATCCTTATAGCATGATTCAGTATTCACGCGCGACGGCGCGATGGCTTAGTAGCGTATTTATTACACATACGTTGTCGTAACATATGTTACATTGATGAAATAAAACAGCAGCAGGATGGTTGAATATATTGCGATGTAGATCGTTTATTGCACTTTACAACACTGATATAAAACTGGTATAAAAATAACTGTTACAAAAGACGTTTGCTTATAGCACTGAGCACTTTATAAATTAGTAATAATATTATAACAGAACAGCGGTTCAGCGGTCCACAAGTGATGTCGTTGGAAACCAGACAAAGAATGACGAAACAATGAAATAAATGCATAAAAATATGAGATGTTCTAATTTTGAAATTTGAAGTTCAAATCTGGAAGAATGGAGTGGATGAAGTGGCCAGTAATGGAAGATTGCCAGCACTAAATGATGAAAGAGGATGACTCCGTCACAAGGTCTTGTACTGGGGCATGGAAGGAACGCGCCGCGCGCGGTTAGTAGTTCCGCGCGGTTCCACGCGGTCATATGAACTTAGTCTAAAAAACAGGTTTAAAAATAACCGACTTCCAAAAACTACACTAAAAATTATGAAATAAAAATGTTAAACTTCCATAAATAAAAATCTAAATGTATATTGAAGTCGGCGGGGCCTCTTCAGGTTTTTACCTCTCAGCCTTTGAACAGGAAGAACGTGCGCAGTGTGTGCAGCGAACGTGCAGCTTGCTTTGCGCCTCGACAAATTAACATTTCCTTTCATTCTTCCTTAATCTACAATGTTGCTTTTTTTATGCTAGGCCCCGCCGACTTCAATATACATTTAGATTTTTATTTATGGAAGTTTAACATTTTTATTTCATAATTTTTAGTGTAGTTTTTGGAAGTCGGTTATTTTTAAACCTGTTTTTATTTTTATCTTTTTAGTGTAGTGTAACCATTTTTTGTTGTTGTTATTTATGTACTGCCTTTGCCACACATTTTGTATATACTTTTACCGAGATCGATTACTTCCACGAATTTAAATAGGTACTTATACTTATATTTATAGACTAGCTTTCGCCCGCGGCTTCGCCCGCGTGGACGTCGGAAATTATCCCATGGGAACGTACCTCAGGAGTAAACTTTAATTACCATTATATCACTCTGCGGTTCGTAACAGTACCTACAACAACATGACAGTACAAACAGACACTTCAATTTTATTTATTTATATAGAAGATTATCAATCTTATTACCCCCGCAGAAGAGCTGTTTTACCCCCGAGGGGGTGAATAGTTTTTTATTTTTCTATTTTGAGTGACATAAACACACGCGATTACAGCAATACCGCAAATTCATCACCACTAACCGATCCCGCGTCGAGCGCGGCAACCGTTACACAAAAATAATCCTTATAGCATGATTCAATTCACGCGCGACGGCGCGATGGCTTATTAGCGTATTTCATGTATAAGTTTGGTGTTTCTATACCGATTTCTATGATTCTTTTTTTATTGAATAGGTAATAATGTTAACTTTTTTTAATTAGGGATGATTGAGAGTATTATAAACGTAAGAGTAAACAAATACAATCAGAAAGCTCCAAACTGCTAAGCTATCGGGAGTTACACGTGTTATTGTGAGTCAACCATAAAAGATAGACATATAATGTTATGGGATATTTTTTAGATAATTTTATGTAGAGTATTTCCGTCATACATGATTTCTATGTAGCTTTAACCATTAAGGCTGCACACGCGACAGAAGCTTAAAAAATGGAGTAACTTCTCCCGTTTTCCCAACATTTCTCTTCACTGCTCTGCTCCTATTGATTTTAGCGTGATGAAAAGTATACTATAACCTGCCCAGGAGTATGAAGAATAATCGTACCAAGTTTCGTTAAAATCCGTCGAGTAGTTTTTGTTTCTATAAGGAACATACAGACAGACAGACAGACAGACAGACAGACAGACAGACAGACAGACAGACAGACAAAAATTTTACTGATTGCATTTTTGGCATCAGTATCGATCCCTAATCACCCCCTGATACTTATTTTGAAAATATATTTCATGTACAGAATTGACCTCTCTACAGATTTATTATAAGTATAGATGTTGGTGGATAAGAGCGTTTCAGTAAACAAAAACAGTGTTTTTTCAGTGTGTAATAGCAATAGGCTCGCTCCCTAGCCTTCTATCAAATGCGACTTAAGCATAAAAAAAACCGGCCAAGTGCGAGTCGTACTCGCGCACCGAGGGTTCCGTATCAGTTTTGGAGTATAAAGTGAAAAAATCCGGACCGCATAACTAAGTTTGTTTGTGAAGGAATTTTGATGATTTTGAAAAAACTGTACTAGTTAGGAACATCGTTTTATTTTTGGTGCCATATTTGGGTCAATTCCTATCAACTCTAATTACTTCAGATTTTTCGCCCCGCAAACTTCGGAGATAAGGGGGGGGGGAATGGTATTTTTTTAGACATTTTTCATCATATGTTGAAAACTGTGAGACATAAAATTAAATAAAAATATATTTTGAAATGTGCAGATCAAGCCCTTTCACATGATATCTCACTTGACCTAGTAACCCCACTTTGAAATTTTGGACCCCCACTCCGGCCCCTTTTGCAATTAAACTAAAAACATTTTTTAACTTTAATTACTTGCAATAAAGCGGGGTAAGCACTCTTTATAATTGTTCCAAATTTCAAGTCGATAGCATTAGTAGTTACTGAAATAACCAGGTGTGACAGACAGACAGACGAAGTCGCACCATAAGGGTTCCTTTTTTACCATTTTGGTACGGAACCCTAAAAATTGTGTGTACTATACACCTCTGTCTAACCTTGCGGGAAATACCGGCGTGATGTTATGTATGTATGATATCGAGATCGATTGCGTTCAGGAATTCATGTACCTACACAATAGGGAACTATATTTTCTATCATCTAAGTTTAGATTGGTCACCAATCTGCGATACCCTAATTAATATATCTATTCCCAAGAAATATATTAGTCATCATTTTAATTAAAACGGTCTCTAAGTATAAATCATGAAATTAATGTAAATATGTAACTTAAATTATAGTTTGATCACTTTTTTACCCGACTGCGCGACGCAAAGGAGGGTAATGTGTTTATCAGTCTATGTATGTATGTATGTATGTTTGTTTCTATGTGGCGTTCTAGAGACCAAATGCGTAGGCCGATTTTGATAATTCTTACGTCAATCGATTCGTCTTAACCTTGCGAGTGTCACTTAAGACATAACAGTAATCAAAATTCACCACAGCGACAACCAGACGCCATATTGTCAAAATGAAAAAAAAAAGTTGATGAACTATGTCAAGTGGGGTGTCGTTGAATAGGTATTTTAAAATCATCTTTAGGTTCCTTTTATCATTTTTCATTTTAAATAATAGTTTAGGATATATAACGATTTAAAGTTGCTTAACAAAGCAATCATTCTCGCTAATTCTTACTTATTGATTTAAGTTTTTATTTCAAGTATTAACGATATACAAACAAAAAAACAGTGAAAAATGGCCGATTTTTAGCGTCTTCAAAAAGTTTGTTTTCCTCAAAACCTATCATGTGGGGTATCAAAATGAAGGGCTCGAAAAGAAGATTACGAAAACATATATAATAAATACATTAAAAACTAAAAAGTGAAAAATAAAAATAGTAAATTAAAAATTAAAAAACCCGACTGCCATAAAACAACTAAAAAGTTCAAAACAAGAGCACTTTTCAAGCAGTCTGATGCAGTTGGTGGCATAAAATCTAAGATTTAACACAAATAATTGCCACCAACTGCATCAGACTGCTTGAAAAGTGCTCTTGTTTTGAACTTTTTAGTTGTTTTATGGCAGTCGGGTTTTTTAATTTTTAATTTACTATTTTTTTCTATAGCCCAAATAGAAGTTCTATGCTCAAAAAATTTGTTCTATCATCAAAATGATAGATCTGTCACCTAATAAATAGATCAGTTCCATAATTTTATGAAAAAATGCCTAATACAGATTAGTTGGATTGAGAAAATCGGTTAGCATAAAAATAACATTAGGATCCAAGAGCGAGCGAAGCGAGCTCGGCAACTTGGGCACCCCGACACGGACAGGTTAGGTTCGAAGGGGTTGACGGGGGCTTCAGTGAGCGAGCAAAGCGAGCGAACGATGCCCCCGTCAACCCCTTCGTGTTAGGTTACTTTTAACCTTGCAGACAGAAATAGGAGCCCCGCGTAGCGGGGCTCCGTCGACCACCTTCCTTCCTTATTGCTGTAGATTTAAATTTCAGGTGAAATATTCGATAATTTATAATAATATTATTTTCTAGTGATTATTAATTAATTTTTAGGTAAACATTTTTGTATTGTTTGGTAATTCAATTTTAGTGACATTTCTATTATTTTGATACCCAATAAAATTATTAGATTATTGATATTATTGGGAAATAATATCAATCATCTAATAATTTTATTGGGTATCAAAATATTAATTAATATTAATTAAGAATTACTGGGAAGTAATTCTTAATTAATATTTAGGTAAGTGTTTTGATATTATTTGGTGATTCAATTTAGGTGACAGATCTATTATTCTAGGAACAAACATGATTTATTAGATCACTGAAAATGCATTTATTAGGTAACTGATTAAATCATACCCTACACAATATCACTTTTTCATCATCGTCATGATGTCATCGAGATACACCAAAACTACCGTTAATTACACCTGGTTAAAAATCTACTCAACCAAAGTTAATAAAATTTATATGGGACCACCTCGCGAGCTTCTTCTACCATATGAAAAAAGAATCACGTAAATCGGCTTATAAGCCACGGAGTAATCGGTGTACATACAAGAAAAAAAAAAACCAACCGAATGCAGAACCTCCTCCTTTTTGGAAGTCGGTTAAAAAGCGCACGACCGACGGACGACGCCCGCACAACGCGCGTTCTAACCAAAATTTGACATCGCGTATCAGATCGCGCTTCACAACGCCTAATGTGTACTAGCCCTTAATTTTCTGTTAAGTTTCTAGTGTTTTATTTACTATTATTTTTAACCGACTTCAAAAAAGAAGGAGGTTATCAATTTGATAGGTACGTATGTATGTAATATTATTGGAACTGCACTATATTCACATAATTATGATGATCTATTAGGACTTCCAAACAAATATACAAAATTTCATAGGTGTATGTATGTTTGTCCACGAATTTCTCCAAAACTATCAGTTGGATTGTGACCATTCTTTTTTTATTTATTTTATTTATTTATGCTTTTCTTTTTTTATTGGCTTACATTTACTTTAACTTAGGGAGCAGTGTGCTGGTCATTACCCCTCCAAAATCGTACAAAAATTTGCGAAACATGGTAATTCACAGTATAGCACGTCAGCATTAATCGGTGTGACCCCCCCCAAATTCTTCGGCTGCTGTATGACCCCCCCCCCCCCCCAAAGTCGTTAGCTGCGACTGCGCCTGAGTGCATGCATGTGAGTGCATTACGGGCAATTTGATAAATCCGGTCACTATTATTAATGACTTGTCTGTATTTTATCTGTGTGTCTGTGTCGTCTGCAATAAATGAATAAATAAAAAAAAATCTTTTAATTTCAATAGGCAAGACGCTGCACATCATATTCATCCTTACTAGCGATATCGTATTGGAGTGCCCGGGAAACCTGACAATACCACTTGACAATACGGCTTTGCCGCGCTTCAAGTCGGAGTTGCGCGTGAGCACAGTGCAGCTGAAGGGCTGCCAGCCGCCGCGCGGCTCGTACGCCGCCGCGCTCGCCGCGCTCAACGTCACCGTGACCGACAGGCTCAAGCTGGACCGCACCGGCAACGTGACGCGCGCGCACCTGGCCGGCCTGGAGCGCCTGCTCGCGCTCGAGCTGCAGGAGCTGCGCCTGGCGGCCGGCGCGCTGGGCGGCCTGCCCGGCCTGTACAGCCTGCAGTTGGAACACGTGCGCCTGCCGCGCGACGCGCTGCGCCACCTGCCGTGCGGGCTCCAGGCGCTGACCATGAACGGCATGGGCGCCGCGCTGCCCACCGCCGCCAACCCCACGGTGCGCGACGGCGCCGGCGTGACCGCCGCGCTGCCGCCCACGCTGCGCAACCTCACCATGCAGGGCTGGAAGGAGCGCCGGCTCGTGCCCTGGACGAGCTGCGGCTTGTTCATGCTGGTCGCGCAGTCCGCGACGGCCGAGGAGCTGCCGGCGGGCTGGCTGGCCGACTGCTCGCAGCTGCGTGAGCTGCGCGTGGAGTTCGCCGCGAACCTGGCGACGCTGCACGCCACGTCGCTGCACGGCGCGCGGCACCTGAGAGAGCTGAGCTTGAGGTCATGCGCGCTGACCGCGCTGCCCGCGCGGCTGCTGGACGACGCGGTGGAGCTGAGCCAGCTCAACTTGTCTAAAAACCTTCTGATTCAGCTGCCGAGGTATGCATTCGTAAATTTTGATAATAATTAAAATTAAGATAATAATGAAAGTAATATCGTTTGCAGCGGGCTGTTCGCCAGAACGTGGTCTCTGCAGTGGCTGGACCTGTCCGGGAACCGGCTGTCGACGGGCGTGTTCGCGTCGCTGTCGGCGGTGACGTCGCTGAGCGAGCTGCGGCTCGGCGACAACCCGCTGCGGGACTCGTGCAGCGGCGCGTCCGACACGGCGCGAGGTGAGGCGCTCACTGCGCTGCGATCATTTGTGATACTTATTACTTAGTTTCTAAACTTTCGCGAATTGTACACATGTTTTTAATTAGATCAGGACATAAATCACACTAATATTATAAAGGCGAAAGTTTGTGCGTGTGTGTATGTTTGTTACTTCTTCACGCTGAAACGGCTGGACGGATTTGGATAAAATTTGGCAAAGAGGTAGCCTGGGGCCTAGAAAAACACAGGCTTTTCATCCATTTTCCGCAGACAAAGTCGCGGGCAGCAGCTAGTAATAAATAAATAATGTTTTGCATTAACAGGAATGTCACCGCTGAAGAATTTGAAGAAGTTGACTAAGCTCTATCTGTATAAAACTAATACGAGCTTGATCTGTCGCGACTGGCGTGAAAATATGCCTCTGCTGCAGGCGATCGACCTGGCCGGCAACAACTTCAATTCCATCACGGTACGTGTCGCCCGCGCCGCCGCCTCGCGCGCGTCTCCCAACTCGATCGTGACTCGTCCGCGCGCTTACAGTACGCAGACCTGCAGTTCCGCGGCGCCGTGAACGTCATGGTGGACCTGTCGGACAACAACGTGACCGCGCTGCTCTACACGGAGCACGACTACTGGCTGGTCACGAACGGCTCCGACGCGTCGCGCGCCACCGTCGAGCTGGACGCCACACTCGCCTGCGACTGCCGCGCCTACTGGGCCGCGCGCGCGCTGCGCGACCGCCCCGCGCACCTGCGCCTGTCCCGCGCGCCCGCCTGCGCCTCCGGCCTGAAGCTGAGCGCCGCGCCGCTGGACGCGCTCGTGTGCGCCGCGCCCGAGCTGTGCGCCGGCGCGCCGCCCGCCTGCGCCTGCACCAGGCGCGCCGGCGCCGCGCGCCCCGAGCGCCTGCTGCGCCTCACGTGCGAGCGCGCCGGCCTCGCCAGCGTGGTGCAGGCCACGGGGCCCGTCAGCGCCGCGCTGTACCGCGCCGGCGCCGCGCCTGATGACTACGACTGGCAGCTGCGCCTGCCGCACAACCACATCACCGACCTGCGCGCCACGGACTTGCCGCGCCACCTGTCGGTGCTCGACCTGCGCCACAACAAGCTGGGCGTGCTGGACGCGGACGCGGCGCAAGCGCTGGTGGCGGACGAGCGGCGCCGCGTGTGGCTGGCGGACAACCCGCTGGCCTGCGACTGCGCCGCCGCCGCCGCCGTGGCCGCGCTGCAGGCGCGCTCCGCCACCCTGACCGACTACGACGATGTCGTGTGCGCCGACCTCACACCGCTGCGCGCTGTCAACGTGACGCTGTGCAGCGCGCCCGGCGGCCCGGGCGCCGGCGTCACGGCCGCAGCCACCGCGCTGCTCACGCTGCTGGCGGCCGCACTGCTGGCCGGCCTGCTGTGGCACCCCGCGGTGCGCCTGCGCATCAAAGTGGCGCTGTACCGGCGCGGGTGGCTGCCAACGCCGGCCGAGCCCGACGACGACGGGCGGCGCTTCGACGCGTTCGTGTCGTTCTCGCACGGCGACGAGCGCTTCGTGCGCTCGGAGCTGGTGGCGCGGCTGGAGAGCGGGCCGGCGCCGTACCGGCTGTGCGTGCACTACCGCGACTGGGCGCCGGGCGGCTGGATCCCGGCGCAGATCGCGGCGTCCGTGCGCGAGTCGCGCCGCACCGTGGCCGTGGTGTCGGAGCACTTCCTGCGCTCGGCGTGGGCGCGCGCCGAGCTGCAGGAGGCGTACGCGCTGGCGCTGCGGGACGCGCGGCCGCGGCTGGTGGTGGTGCTGCTGGCCGCGCCGGAGCGCCTGCCGCTGGACGCCACGCTGCGCCAGTACCTGGCCAACAACACGTACTTGCGCTGGGGCGACCCCTGGTTCTGGCAGAAGCTGTACCTGGCGCTGCCGCGCGGCCGCGGTCGCGCCGAGCCAGGGGCGCCCGCGTCGCCCGACGAACTCGACGCGCCCCTCGCCGCCCCGCCCGCCACCCCGCCCGCTCCGCAGGCCGCCGCGGCGTGCTCGGTGCCGTCGTCACTGAGCTCATCGAGCTCGTCGTCGTCGAGCTCGTCGGCGCCGTGGTCGACGTCGGGCGCGTGCGCGCTGGAGCTGGGCGCGCTGAGGCCGTCGTGCGGCGCGCAGTACGTGCGCGACATCGCGGCGTTCGCGGCGCCGCTGCGCTCGAAGGTGTAGTGTAGTGCGCGTAGTACAGTGACGTTACATTTAAATTATGTTTTAAACTTAATGTACATAATTGTTTTTGGAATAAACCTTTTGTAATTTTGTGTAGTCTCTGTCTACTCCAAGCAAAGGCTTTGCAGGGCACCGCATCCTTATTAATATTACGTACCTAACTAGAGTTTTGCCCGCGACTCCGTCCACGTGGACTAAAATAAGCTGTGTCTCTGGTTCGTCCCACCGGAATTAGATGAAACGTGGCTTAGATCTTAAGTTGGACCCCAAGCTATCGAACGGTGAAAACGCGCGAACGGTCAAAGTCCGTTCAGTACTTTTTGCGTGATGCGCGCACAAACAGACAAAAATTCAAAAAAAAATATTTTCAGGCATGGTTACGTCCCAGTACCCTATCCCGACTATTTTTTATGGTTCCGTAGTAAAATATATAATTATATTTTCGCGCACCTCTTCATGTGGGGTATCGTTGGATAGGTCTTTGAAAATAAGATCAAGGTTTCTAAATTACTTCTTTATTTAAGTGCATATTTAGTGAACTAGACGCTTCGAAATTCGTTAACAATGTGTCCCTCCCCTGTAATTCTCTAACCGCGTCATCAAAAATTCAGAATAAAATCAAGCTAATAGCATCTAATAAATAAATATGATTAAAATTGGTTAGAACAAGAATAAAATAATTAGGGGGAGGGGTCCCATACATGAAACTGCAGGATGAAGAAAAATATTTTCACGCACCCCTTCATGTGGGGTTCCTTCATTCGTTGGATAGGTCTGTGAAAATAACATAAAGGTTTCTAAATGACTTTTTTATTTAAGTGCATATTTAGCGAACTAGGAGCTCTGAAAGTCGTTTACAATGTGTCCCCCCCCCCCTTGTAATTTTCCAACCGCGTTATCAAAAAATTCAAGCTTATGGAATCTAAAAAAAACAGGTTTTAAAAAAACCGACTTCCAAAAACTACACTAAAAACTATGAAATAAAAAGTTTAAACTTCCATAATATACTGCCTTTGACACACATTTTGTATGTACTTTTACCGAGATCGATTGCTTTCACGAATTTAAATAGGTACTTCCTACCTTCTAAGATATTTATGGATAAGTACGTTTCAGTAATCGAAAACAATGTTTTTTCAGCAATAGGCTCTTTCCCTAACTTTCTATCAAATAAGACTTGAACATAAAAAAAACTGTGTGTACTATACACCTCTGCCTAACCTTGCGGAAAATACTAGCGTGATGTTATGCATGTATAATATCGAGATCGATTGCGTCCAGGAATTCGTGTACCTACATAATATGACTTTTTTATTATCGTCATGATGTCATCAATATACACGAAAAATTCCGTTATTGAAGCTGGTTACAAAACTATTCAACCTAAGTTAATACAATTTATATGGGACCACCTCGCGAGCTTCTTCTACCATATGAAAAAAAAATCACGTAAATCGGCTCACAGATCACAGAGTAATCGGTGTACCTACATACATTAAAAAAAAAAAAAAAAAAAAAAAACCAACCGAATGCAGAACCTCCTCCTTTTTGGAAGTCGGTTAATGAATTTAAATACTCTTGAAATACTCGATCACACCAAACTAATTTCATATCTGTACCGACATACACAATCTGAAGCCCAGCATTCTATGGGCGTCTGCCAGTGCCCTTTTGACAATTTGCCATACTGATATTGTTTACAAAGTTCACAAATTCAATTGACATGGACTTTAGTACAGTTTTTTCAAAATCATCAAAATTCCTTCACAAACAAACTTAGTTATGCGGTCCGGTTTTTTTCACTTTATACGTCCACAAATGATACGGAACCCTCGGTGCGCGAGTACGATTCGCACTTGGCCGGTTTTTTAAGGTTCAGCAGTAGTCCATTGAGATGAAACCATTCAGACAATTATTGTTAGTAGGTAAACAACTGAGAAATGCCACAAAACTTACAGACTATTTTTGTTGCTTTGCAAGTGTACACCTGCCCAGTACACAATAAATGGACTATCAATTTTGTCCGCCAACGTTCTGACGACGCTGTTGGTGCTACCACGACCCTATTCATCATCGATGAAGTTCTTTTCCGTATGACGGCAAAGAAATCATCAATGAATGCCTCCGCAAACATTGCGGAAGCACTGCAGTACCGGGGTTTCCTCAACACCGCCCTCAGAGCGTCGTTGTACTGAACACGGAGGGCGTTGTAAGCCCGCCGCGTAAAGCTGATCCACAGACTGCACGTGTACAAATACTGACAGAAGGCTCTGAAAAGTAACAGTTTTACATCTGTGCTACACCGTGCAAATCTGCGGGCCAGCGTATTGCAGCGGACTGCCAGCGCCCTCCTTTCCTCTCCAGGTCTTCATCATCCCGTAGCCTGTCCGTCAGTATGTGACCCAAATATTTAAATTTACATGCCCTTTCGAGTGCGGTCCCCGAGATCTTAATGGGCGGCACGTTACTGGGTGCCTTGTTCCCAGCTCTACATAGATTATATTTGATTCCGTGCTTCTGAGCATATGTCTCACAGATACCCTAAAAGCTTCCTAAGTGCGCTGACCGACGGGCTCAGCAGCACCATGTTGTCCGCATAACTGATATTGTTAACCATTTTACCGTCTATTGAGCAGCCGACCATGGCTCCGTCGAGCTCGCCGATCAGCTGGTTGACAAATAAGTTAAACAGACTCGGAGAAGTCAAGCCCCCTTGTCGTACACCGCATTTCAAGTGGTATTCCTCACTGTGTGCGTCTACCTATCGTACCAATATTTAAGGAGAGATACTAGCTCTTTCGGCACACTGGTCTCCGTGAGCAGCTTATGCCAAAGAATATCATAGGACACCAGGTCGAAGGCCCTTGAGAGATCAAGAAAGCACGCATAAACCGGTGTTCTCCTGTCAGTGTAGTATCTGACTGTTTGTTTCAGAAACATAATAGCCATTTTCGTTGACAGATTGGGTCTGTAGCAAAACTGCGAGTCATGTATCTGAAGGTGTTTGCTCAGCTGCGAGTTCATCAGACTGTCAAGGACCTTCGCCATGGTTGTGGCCAATGATATCGGTCGGAAGTTCAGCTTGTCAGATGGATCCCCGGTTTTGTTTTTTATTATTGGAACCACTACAGTTTTCGTCATATCCTCAGGGATGAAGGAATGTCCAATACAAAAATTGAAGAACATAACTACTTAAGACTCTGGGCAGGTGTACACCTGCATAGTGCGCAAATGTTCAACACTCGGACCGTCATGACCTGGTGACTTTCCACGCTTCATAACGGATGTTGTTTTAATAACGGATGGGTAGGTACAATTTTGATATTAACGTTAAGTTTTATAAAAGATTTTCTAATGTATGTTGATTTTTACTTAGACTGATATTGAAACGTGATCTCATTTAATTTGTAAAATTGTTAAAAATATAAATTCATAAAATTGGCGTTAGTTTATTAAAAACGTTGATTGAGACTGAATTTCAGTTAAATTCTATTTCAGTAATATTTAAAAGTTATACTTTAAAAATTTAAGGTCATTTATTAAATACTGTTGTGCTAATTAAGAAAAGAAGCATTTTAGTTGTTTTTTAGAAATGTAAGTTTTTAGGGTTCCGTACCAAAATGGTAAAAAAGGAACCCTTATGGTGCGACTTCGTCTGTCTGTCTGTCTGTCTGTCTGTCTGTTACACCTGCTTATTTCAGTAACTACTTATGCTATCGACTTGAAATTTGGAACAGTTATAAAGAATGCTTATTCAACTTTATTGAAAATGAAAAAAATCCAAAAATATTTATATTTTCATTGCAAAAGGGGAGTGGGGATCCAAAATTTTAAAGTGGGGTTACTAGGTCAAATGACATATCATATGAAAGGACTTGATCTGTACATTTCAAAATATATTTTCATTTAATAATGTCTTAGGTTTTCGCGATTATTACACATTATAATAAAACAAGTTTAAACGGATTAATCGCGTATATTACAGAGTTTTCCTGACGTTTCGAACACTTTGCAGCGTTCGTGGTCGCAGGACGACTGAGGTGGTAGGCGTTACGTGCTCCACATCCCCGTCGCAAAAGCCGCCCGAAGCCCATCTCAGTTGATCGTCGACCTGCTGTTCTACCCTTTATAAGAGGGGTCACTGACAAAATTAGTCATATCTTGAAGCGTGCTTCTATAAAAACCTACTTCAAGCCACATAGAAAGATTAGCCAATTTCTTAGACCTGTGAAGTGTCATATTCCTTTACAAGATGCAGGGGTCTACAAGATTGACTGTGATTGTGGGTTATCATACATAGGGCAAACAAAGCGCAGTATAGCCACTAGAGTTAAAGAACACATAGCTGACGTCAAAAACGTGCGCTCTACAAAGTCTGCAGTGTGTGAGCATGCCCTAGGCAAACCCAACCATTTCCTACGTTTTGATCAACCTCAAATCCTCGCAAAGGAGAACCGATATGTACCTAGAATGCTTCGCGAGGCTATTGAAATTAAAAAACATCCTAATTTCAATAGAGAGGATGGTTGGCAATTACCACCTGTTTGGAATCCAGTTCTTAGAATAATCAAGTCCCAAACTTCACACCGGACTACAAAACATCGAGACACCGTGAGCGATTATTGTGTGCATCGAAACGAGTACGATTCGAATAATATCGATTGAATCGATTGTGCGGGTAGATCGAGAATAATTTTTCTATAAATTAGCTGTCATGACGCCTACCACCTCAGTCGTCCTGCGACTACGAACGCTGCAAAGTGTTCGAAACGTCAGGAAAACTCTGTAATATACACGATTAATCCGTTTAAACTTGTTTTATTATAATATTTTCATTTTATTTTATGTCTCACAGTTTTCAACATAAGATGAAAAATGACAAAAAAAATTCCATTCCCCCAAGTTTGCGGGGCGAAAAATCTGAAATAATTAGGGTTGATAGGAATTGACCCAAATATGGCACCAAAAATAAAACGATGTTCCTAACTAGTACAGTTTTTTCAAAATCATCAAAATTCCTTCACAAACAAACTTAGTTATGCGGTCCGGATTTTTTCACTTTATACGTCCAAATATGATACGGAACCCTCGGTGCGCGAGTACGACTCGCACTTGGCCGGTTTTTTTACTTTTTGTTTGACTCAATTTATTCAGTTATATTTTGTATCTTGTGTGTTTTACACAAAGATGTTGAATATATATAACTTTACTTGTAGCATTATACACAAAAAATAACATCGTATTAAGTGATATATCTCAAAAAATATTAAATTAGGTAAACTTTAAAGTTCTAGACTGATTTCTAACATAAAGTTATATTAGATTTGTTCAACAACATTTTTCTTGCATCAATATTAGCAGTGTATATACTAAAACATATTTTATGATATCAGTCTTCACGAGAACTGCATGTGTGGTGTAAGTTGATATTACTTAACATATATTATATTAGTTTACACAGACTTAATGTCGGTGCACAATGATATAGTTGACAGTTTTTCCTCAATATTTTCCTAATTTTCTAATGAAATGTTACAAAATCCTGTAATTTTAAAGAAAACCGATGCAATTTGTATTTAACATTAATAGTGTTCAATAAAATTATCGATAATAATCTTTTTAAATAAAATAGAAAATAATTAAAACTTTAAATCGCTTTACTGAAAATAGTCATTTTGAAGTGTGAAGTAGTCATTTTGAAGTTATATCAGTTTTCACCGGAGGCACAGAAATATTAACATTGTCGGGCGTTGTGTATCCGTGCGTCGTTCTGTGGACACGCGCCCCGGCAAGTGATGTCATTAGCTATACACGGTGAAATTTAAGTGGATGTTTTCCCGTAGCGAAATGATTTTGTCTTGGCAGTACATTCGATTGATATATAAAAGAAACATTAGAATCAAAAAATGGCAGAATGGTGTGATGAGAATGATGTGAAAAACAAAATCTCAAACCAATAGTAGGTACCTCACGATAGCTACGCAAGCGCGGCGACGACGCGAGCGGCCGCGGCTGAGCGGGGCGCGCCCGCGCGGTCATTGCCCTCCGTGTTTATCAATCAGCTGATAACTATTCCTGAGTTATTGATAGACAAATTACTGAACACATGAACACGAAACTAAAAAAAACAGGTTTAAAAAAAACCGACTTCCAAAAACTACACTAAAAACTATGAAATAAAAATGTTAAACTTCCATAAATAAAAATCTAAATGTATATTGAAGTCAGCGGGGCCTCTTCTTCAGGTTTTTATCTCTCAGCTTTTGAACAGGAAGAACGTGCGCAGTGTGTGCAGCGAACGTGCAGCTTGCTTTGCGCCTCGACAAATTAAAATTTCCTTTCATTCCTATATTTATGCTAGACCCCGCCGACTTCAATATACATTTAGATTTTTATTTATGGAAGTTTAACATTTTTATTTCATAGTTTTTAGTGTAGTTTTTGGAAGTCGGTTTTTTTTAAACCTGTTTTTATTTTTATCTTTTTAGTGTAGTGTAACCATTTTTGTTGTTGTTAATTTATTACAATAAAGTACCATAAAATCATGGACAGAGCGACTTTGATCATTTATGTACTTTTACTGAGATCGATTACTTCCACGAATTTAAATAGGTACTTATATTCATAGATGTTGGTGGATGAGAGCATTTCAGTAAACAAAAACCGGACAAGAGCGTGTCGGACCGCGCACAGTGTAGGGTTCCGTAGCAAGAAGTATTTCAGTGTTCTGACCGCAAATACAAGTTTGTATTTCATAATATTATTATGAAATATTACTATTTTTACGGTTGTCAAACTCAACATGGAAAATAGTGAATATTTCAAAAATTTATTGACGTATCTTGTTCAAACTAATTGCAATCGAAAGTATTTATTAAGTGCTATAAGCTTGATTTTTTTCAGATGTTTCGATAGCGCGGTTGGAAAATTACAGGGGGGGGACACATTGTTAACGACTTTGGGAGCTCCTAGTTCACTCAATATGCACTTAAATAAAAAAAGTATTTAGAAACCTTCATGTTATTTTCAAAGACCTATCCAATGATACCCCACATGGTGGGGTGCGCGAAAATATTTTTTTTCATCCCTCAGTTTCATGTATGGGAGACCCCCCTAATAATTTTATTTTTCGTAATTTCACTATAGGCCTTAATGGCGGCTTACAAAAGACATCTACCTACGAAGTTTCATACAAATTGGTTATGAACTGTAGATTTGACGAGGGTGTGACAGACGGACAGACGGACAGACAGACAGACAGACAGACACACGGACATGACGAAACTATAAGGGTTCCTAGTTTTACTACGGAACCCTAAAAACAGTGTTTTTTCAGTTTGTAATAGCAATAGGCTCGCTCCCTAGCCTTCTATCAAATGCGACTTAAGCATGAAAAAATTGTGTGTACTATACACCTCTGTCTAACCTTGCGCGAAATATCGGCGTGATGTTATGTATGCATAATATCGAGATCGATTGCGTTCAGGAATTCATGTACCTACACAATATCACTTTTTCATCATCGTCATGATGTCATCGAGATACACCAAAAATACCGTTTATTACACCTGGTTAAAAATCTACTCAACCAAAGTTAATAAAATTTATATGGGACCACCTCGCGAGCTTCTTCTACCATATGAAAAAAGAATCACGTAAATCGGCTCATAGACCACGGAGTAATCGGTGTAAATACATGAAAAAAAAAAAAAACAACCGAATGCAGAACCTCCTCCTTTTTGGAAGTCGGTTAAAAAACAAGATTACTAGGTAGGTAGGCACCTATCTTAGAAAACGATATTTTCTGAATTAGATACCTATTACAGTATTTAAGCCGTAGGTATTCAAAAAAATGGAATAAACTTATTTACAATGATTTTAATTACTTACCTACTTTTAAATGTTCGGTATTTAATACAAAGGTACAAGTAGGTACTTACGCTTAGGCCCGGTAACGGAGTAATTTTTCAAATTGCAAGCCACTGCGTTCCATACACAATAACACAATCGAGCACGTTTTATTTGATTAACTTTACGAAAATGATAGGTACTTAAGCAGTCTTTCATTGTTGAGCACTTTCCAAACGTAGTATTGACTGACGTTAAACCCAGCCACCACAGCCATACACATAGGTAGGTACTTCGACGAGGATCCCGTTTGAAGTACCTACTTGTGGATTTCCTCGCCGAACTCGGGCAAACGGGTACATGCACTGTAACTCGCCATGATCGAGTAGCACTGTGTCGCCGCTACGATCGTCCGGGCCTACGGGACTTGGGGGTTCAGAACACCGCGAAGATTGAGCGACTCCAAGTTGTTGCGGCTCCGCGTAAACACGGCAGCATGGGAGTCATAATTAGCCCTAGCGTACATTTGCACCATAGCGACGTACTCTAAATTGGAATAATAATGTAATGTCGATCCATTTTTGCAACGATAATTCACTAGTTCACTACGCATGTTACGAGATTCGCGTTCGCGGTACAACTGTCGGCCAGTCGGCCGGTCGGCGTCGCGGCATACGGTCGGCGTAAAGTGCGGGTCGGGGGGGTGCGGTGCGGTTGCAACGGGCGATCAGTCTGTTTTATGCCGTATCACTATGCGCGAGAGCTGATTTTGCTCTGCACATTTATGAATCGGTCGCCGCCTTCATTCGCGGAATCGGGGCGCGCGGCGCGTGTCGGTTTGACTAGATAACTATACCTACGTTAGATCTAGTGAGTTACTATTGTTTTTCACACTTTCGAGTCTATGATTATTTTTTGTGATTATTTGAAAAAAAAAACATAATATTTTTAAATTGAACTCTATGTCTCGATAGTACTACTGATGGCAAATCGTTCTGCTGTCGGAAAACAACCACTAAAATTTCAGCGTGTATACCGGGTGCGGCGATTGAACTGTCCGTATGTGAAAATGAAATATTTCTGTTAAATTTCAATATTTATTTATACACTTTTGCCATGTGAAAATAGCAAGTTTAAAGTTTTATTATGACTTATTTCGAAGGAATAATACCGCCTTTAGCCTTTACTACAAGCTGAAGTCTCTTTCTGAAAGAAGCGCAGGCTGCTCGAACGACGTCATCACTTAAACCATTCCATTCTCGCGTAAGAGTAAGTTTGAGCGCTTCCACTGAAGTGTGTTTTTTAGCACAGGCCCTGGCCTGTAAAACACCCCAAATACAAAAGTCCAGCGGATTCAAGTCGGGCGATGACGACGGCCACATATCTCGGTCGATCAGCACTGGAACGTTTGCTTTCAACCAATTTTGCGTTCCAATTGCTCTGTGCGATGGTGCCGAGTCTTGCTGGAAAGTCCAACGCTCAGAACCGAATGTGTTGCGTGCCCACGGTATCAGCCCTGGCCGCAAAACTTTGTCTCGATAGATTTGTTGGTTTATTTTGACTTGGTTGCGACCCATTGGAAGAAAAACGAGCGGAGAACGGCCTTTTTCAGACACCGCCGCCCAGACCATGATTTGGTCGGCTCCTTGTCGTCGAGTGACTTGCAATTCGTCTGAATGGTCGCTGACACGTCCCTTTAACCAAACACGGTCATTTTGTTTGTTTAAAAACTGTTCAACGCAAAAGGTTTTCTCATCTGAAAACACCAAATTGGGAAGCTCGCCAGAGTCGAGCAAGCGAATCAGCTCTTTCGATCGATCCAGCCGTTTGCTACGCTGTAAAGCAGTGAGTTCTTGAGAAAGGTTTTTTTTAATGGTTTGACTTTAAGCTTTTCCTTCAATATGCGACGAACGCTGCGATCGCTCATCTTGAGATCCTGCGCGAGCTGGTTTGCTGAGCGCGCTGGATTTCTGTTTAATCGATGACGCACCTTTTCGATAACTGCTGGCGCCGTTGCAGTACATCGTCGTCCGCCACCGTAGCGTTTCTTAACGCTACCAGTCTCATTATAACGTTGAATAGTGCGATGCACAAATTTCTCGTTCAATTGAAGTTTCGGCAGCGCTCTACGTATTTCGATATTTGATTTTCCCTCCAAATGAAGAGCAATCACTGAATTGCGTTTTAAATCCATTGTTCTAAATTCGAATGTGTTGCTCTCACAACAGAATCACTTCAAGTGATGATAGAGAACATGTCAAAGACCAACATTTGAAATTTTGGCGGCGTTCGATTCAGTGGTTCGAATTTTAAAACAGTTAGATAGAGACGGACAGTTCAATCGCCGCACCCGGTAGATACGTGAACGGCCCGGCGGTACCAGGGGTATGAAAGTTCCGAACAAACGTATGAATCGTTTTTGGCAAGTGGCACTAGCGCCATCTAACGGCCCAGGGCATCCTATTTTTCCATCAACTTTAACACAAATGCCACTAGATGGCGGTAGAAAATTTAAAATGAAAATGATTAAGGTCACTCTACCCATTTCACTTACTACAAGAAGCGGCCG
Organism: Thalpophila matura; assembly: GCA_948465475.1. Taxonomy (NCBI): domain Eukaryota; kingdom Metazoa; phylum Arthropoda; class Insecta; order Lepidoptera; family Noctuidae; genus Thalpophila; species Thalpophila matura. The sequence continues at coordinate 9,420,922 of OX419203.1, forward strand.
CTATGGAAACATATTTTTACCAATTCTCATAATTGCTAATTGGTTTCGTAGTGAATAAGGTGGACTGCCGTGATAGGGGTATCGAGTTCGAATCCGGCAGTAGACAAATTCTTTTTGCTGATTCCTGTTTTTATTTTGTTTGTTTATTTTGGAAAGTCGTACACTAGCGCCAGCTGCAGGATTTTTTGGGAACTAAAGGCGCTATCTGACGGTCCAGGGCCTCAACTAATAATAATATTTTTTAAACCTAGAGTTGCGTATCTATCTCGTATTATAGTGTATAGTCTATGGGCGGTACGGCGCGCGCGCAAGACCGCGCTCGCCCCGCGCCCGCCGGCCGTCAGTATCAGTCGACTCGCCGCTGTTGCCTGCGAAATCCGTGTCGCTTGCCAACCGTTCGCTAATGCGCTTCTACCTACGCCTACTGCAAATATAAAACTGTGGTTCTTGCTGCTTCACGCTAATGCTTTATACTGTGCTATTTTCCTTCTGTTTCCTATTCTGTGCTAAAAACTGACTTGCTTGTGAATAATGGTGGACTTGTTACTGTCTGTGTTAGTGTACTCCAAGAGACTTTGTAAACAATAAAGTTATCGTCTTAGCATAACCGTCTATGGACTAAAATCATTTCAACCAACTCAACCTCGTACCTACAACTCCTGGCACGTAAGTAACAAACAACTATATACCCACTACATTATTTTAGGCTTTTTAGTGTTTTACGGATTTTTTTGTTTTTTTGTTTTTTTTTGAAGTCGGTTTTATTTTTTTGTCAAAAAGATTTTTATTTTTTTCTTATTAGAGAATTCGCTTGATTTCATAAAGTTTACATTGGCCATTCACGCACAATGGCCCAATCAAGAGGCTAAGTGCGGAAAACAGGTGGTATAACTAACTAATTAAAGTTTTCATTTTAAGATTAGATTACATTATGTTCACGACTCTCAGATTCAAACATCTGAATCATTAAAAGATTTTATTTTTTAACCGACTTCCAAAAAGGAGGAGGTTCTGCATTCGGTTGGTTTTTTTTTTTTTGTTTTTTTTTTTTTTTTTTTTTTTCATGTATGTACACCGATTACTCCGTGGTTTATGAGCCGATTTACGTGATTCTTTTTTCATATGGTAGAAGAAGCTCGCGAGGTGGTCCCATATAAATTTTATTAACTTTGGTTGAGTTGATTTTTAACGAGGTGTAATAAACGGTATTTTTGGTGTATCTCGATGACATCATGACGATGATGAAAAAGTGATATTGTGTAGGTACATGAATTCCTGAACGCAATCGATCTCGATATTATGCATACATAATATCACGCCGATATTTCCCGCAAGGTTAGACAGAGGTGTATAGTGCACACATTTTTTTTATGCTTAAGTCGCATTTGATAGAAGGCTAGGGAGCGAGCCTATTGCTATTACTACTATCTACAGTTCATAACCAATTTATATGAAACTTCGTAGGTAGATGTCTTTTACAAGCCGCCATTAAGGTCTATAGTGAAATTACGAAAAATGAAATTATTAGGGGGGGCTCCCATACATGAAACTGAGGGATGAAAAATAATATTTTCACGCACCCCACCATCTGGGATATCGTTGGATAGGTCTTTGAAAATAACATGAAGGTTTCTAAATACCTTTTTTATTTAAGTGCATATTGAGTGAACTAGGAGCTCCCAAAGTCGTTAACAATGTGTGTCCCCCCCTGTAATTTTCCAACCGCGCTATCAGAAAATCTGGAAAAAATCAAGCTTATAGCATTTAATAAATACTTTCGATTGAAATGGGTTTGAACAAGATACGTCACAAAATTTTTGAAATATTCACTATTTTCCATTTTGAATTTGACAACCGTAAAAATAATAATATTTCATAATAATATTATGAAATACAAACTTGTATTTGCAGTCGGAACACTCAAAATACTTCTTGCTATGGAATCCTACACTGCGTGGTCCGACACGCTCTTGCCCGGTTTTTGTTTACTGAAATGCTCTCATCCACCAGCATCTATGAATATAGGTAAGTAATACCTATTTAAATTCGTGGAAGTAATCGATCTCGGTAAAAGTACATAAGTGATCAAAGTCGCTCTGTCCATGATTTAATGGTACTTTATTGTAATAAATTAACAACAAAAAAAATGGTTACACTACACTAAAAAGATATAAAAAAAACCGACTTCCAAAAACTACACTAAAAACTATGAAATAAAAATGTTAAACTTCCATAAATAAAAATCTAAATGTATATTGAAGTCGGCGGGGCCTCTTCTTCAGGTTTCTACCTCTCAGCCTTTGAACAGGAAGAACGTGCGCAGTGTGTGCAGCGAACGTGCAGCTTGCTTTGCGCCTCGACAAATTAAAATTTTCTTTCATTCCTCCTTAATCTATAATGTTGCTTATATTTATGCTAGGCCCCGCCGACTTCAATATACATTTAGATTTTTATTTATGGAAGTTTAACATTTTTATTTCATAGTTTTTAGTGTAGTTTTTGGAAGTCGGTTTTTTTTAAACCTGTTTTTATTTTTATCTTTTTAGTGTAGTGTAACCATTTTTGTTGTTGTTAATTTATTACAATAAAGTACCATTAAATCATGGACAGAGCGACTTTGATCATTTATGTACTTTTACCGAGATCGATTACTTCCACGAATTTAAATAGGTAGGTATGTACTTATATTTATAGATGTTGGTGGATGAGAGCATTTCAGTAAACAAAAACCGGGCAAGAGCGTGTCGGACCACGCAGTGTAGGATTCCATAGCAAGAAGTATTTTGAGTGTTCCGACCGCAAATACAAGTTTGTATTTCATAATATTATTATGAAATATTATTATTTTTACGGTTGTCAAACTCAAAATGGAAAATAGTGAATATTTCAAAAATTTTGTGACGCATCTTGTTCAAACCAATTTCAATCGAAAGTTTTTATTAAATGCTATAAGCTTGATTTTTTCCAGATTTTTTGATAGCGCGGTTGGAAAATTACAGGGGGGGACACACATTGTTAACGACTTTGGGAGCTCCTAGTTCACTCAATATGCACTTTAATAAAAAAGGTATTTAGAAACCTTCATGTTATTTTCAAAGACCTATCCAACGATATCCCACATGGTGGGGTGCGCGAAAATATTATTTTTCATCCCTCAGTTTCATGTATGGGAGCCCCCCCTAATAATTTTATTTTTCGTAATTTCACTATAGGCCTTAATGGCGGCTTGTAAAAGACATCTACCTACGAAGTTTCATATAAATTGGTTATGAACTGTAGATAGTAGTAATAGCAATAGGCTCGCTCCCTAGCCTTCTATCAAATGCGACTTAAGCATAAAAAAATTGTGTGTACTATACACCTCTGTCTAACCTTGCGGGAAATATCGGCGTGATGTTATGTATGCATAATATCGAGATCGATTGCGTTCAGGAATTCATGTACCTACACAATATCACTTTTTCATCATCGTCATGATGTCATCGAGATACACCAAAAATACCGTTTATTACACCTCGTTAAAAATCTACTCAACCAAAGTTAATAAAATTTATATGGGACCACCTCGCGAGCTTCTTGTACCATATGAAAAAAGAATCACGTAAATCGGCTCATAAACCACGGAGTAATCGGTGTACATACATGAAAAAAAAAAAAAAAAAAAAAAAAAAAAACCAACCGAATGCAGAACCTCCTCCTTTTTGGAAGTCGGTTAAAAAATAAAAACAGGTTTAAAAAAAACCGACTTCCAAAAACTACACTAAAAACTATGAAATAAAAATGTTAAACTTCCATAAATAAAAATCTAAATGTATATTGAAGTCGGCGGGGCCTAGCATAAATATAAGCAACATTATAGATTAAGGAGGAATGAAAGAAAATTTTAATTTGTCGAGGCGCAAAGCAAGCTGCACGTTCGCTGCACACACTGCGCACGTTCTTTGTGTTCAAAGGCTGAGAGGTAGAAACCTGAAGAAGAGGCCCCGCCGACTTCAATATACATTTAGATTTTTATTTATGGAAGTTTAACATTTTTATTTCATAGTTTTTAGTGTAGTTTTTGGAAGTCGGTTTTTTTTTGTAAAAGTTTTTTGTTTTTCTATTTTGAATGCCATAAACACTCGCGATTACAGCAGTACCGAGAATTCATTACAGATAATCGGTTGGAGTGTACGTAACGGGGCACTGAGGAAAAAACAGAAAAATTTTGATGAATTTTTCAAACAATAATACTTACTTTTTATGGTTTTATCGTATGGAGAACATCAAAAGAAACAACTTTTACCCGGGATTTTTTTTTGTGAGGTCAATGACCGCTGAGCTAGGAGGCAAAATTTAACTCTCATTGTGAAGGCGTCTGGGACTTAGAAAATTTTGAGGAAAAAGCAATGAAAAAGACTTACAAAAATTTCACCCAAAAAAAACACCTAATCAAGCCTTCGGGATCCGGTGGGATGTGGGAGTACTACGGTGGGGAAACACCGGGGGACGACCTTAAGGTCAATGACCTTGACCCCAAGGTCAAGGTCAAATAAAAAAGTCGCAGACACGGGGTACGCTCGAGGTCAGTGACGTTGACGCCTTAAGCAACTTAGTCCAAGAGCGAGCGAAGCGAGCTCGAGACTTGGGGCACTCCGACTTGGACAGGTTAGGTTAGAAGGGGATGGCGGGGTCTAGTGAGCGAGCAGAGCGAGCGAACAGACCCCGCCATCCCCTTCGTGGTTATTTTTTTTATGACTATTGAGCCCCGCGAAGCGGGGCTCCGACTTTGCCCTTTAAGCAACTTAGTCCAAGAGCGAGTGAACTGAGCTCGAGACTTGGGGCTCTCCGACTTGGACAGGTTAGGTTAAAAGGGGTGTTTTTATGAATCTGACCTTGAGGTCAAGGTCACTGACCACGAGCGTACCCCGTGTCTGCGTCTTTGTTAATTTGACGTTGGGGTCAAGGTCATTGACCTTGGCGTCAAGGTCACTGACCTTGAGCGGTACCCCGTGTCAGCGTCTTTTAAATTTGACCTTGACCTTGGGGTCAAGGTCAGTGACCTCGAGAGTACACAGTGTCTGAGTCTTTTTATATTTGACCTTGACCTTGGGGTCAAGGTCACTGACCTTGGCGTCAAGTCACCGACCGCGAGCGTACCCCGTATCTGCACCTTTTTAATTTGACCTTGACCTTGGGGTCAAGGTCACCGACCTTGGGTCAAGGTCACCAACCTTGGGGTCAAGGTCACCGACCTTGGGGTCAAGTCACCGACCGCGAGCGTACCCCGTATCTGCATCTTTTAATTTGACCTTGACCTTGGGGTCAAGGTCACCAACCTTGGGTCAAGGTCACCGACCTTGGGGTCAAGGTCACCGACCTTGGGGTCAAGGAATTTGACCTTGGGGTCAAGGTAACTGACCTTGGCGTCAAGGTCACTGACCTTGAAGCATACCGTGTCTGCGTCTTTTTTAATTTGACCTTGACCTTGGGGTCAAGGTCATTGACCTTAGGTCGTCCCCCGGTGTTTCCCCACCCTAGTACTCCCACATCCCACCAGATCCCGAAGGCTTGAAGCGTTGTTTTTGGGTGAAATTTTTCTGTCTTTTATTCATAGTGCCCCGTTTCGTATACCATGACCAGATAATCTATTTCACGAAGTCCGTTTAACTTTCGTTGAGTGTGTAATGTGTACCGAGATCGTGACTGAGCGCTGCCGCGCTTACGCACACCAAAGCATATGCACGCCTACAACATTCATAACCCAACGGACTTCGTGAAATAGATTATCTGTACCACTAACCGAACCTACATACTTTTTATTTGGATTAACATCGCCAACATAGACGAAGTTAACTAAATACCATTTTGACGCTGACTGTACAACTTCATAACATTTTCTTTTCCGACAAATTGAGAACCTCCTCCTTTTTTTTTTTTTGAAGTCGGTTAAACAGTCGACAATCAGCATTGTATCTTATAAGATAATTTTGCTATTTTTTGGCCACGTTTTGTGTTTTGAATCTAAAACAGACTGTAGTGAATACTTATAGACAATCAGAATAGAAACTACTGTTAAGGCCAAGGCCAAGGCCCAAGGCCAAGGCCCAAGGCCAAGGCCCAAGGCCAAGGCCCAAGGCCAAGGCCCAAGGCCAAGGCCCAAGGCCAAGGCCCAAGGCCAAGGCCCAAGGCCAAGGCCCAAGGCCAAGGCCCAAGGCCAAGGCCCAAGGCCAAGGCCCAAGGCCAAGGCCCAAGGCCAAGGCCCAAGGCCAAGGCCCAAGGCCAAGGCCCAAGGCCAAGGCCCAAGGCCAAGGCCCAAGGCCAAGGCCCAAGGCCAAGGCCCAAGGCCAAGGCCCAAGGCCAAGGCCCAAGGCCAAGGCCCAAGGCCAAGGCCCAAGGCCAAGGCCCAAGGCCAAGGCCCAAGGCCAAGGCCCAAGGCCAAGGCCCAAGGCCAAGGCCCAAGGCCAAGGCCCAAGGCCAAGGCCCAAGGCCAAGGCCCAAGGCCAAGGCCCAAGGCCAAGGCCCAAGGCCAAGGCCCAAGGCCAAGGCCCAAGGCCAAGGCCCAAGGTTAGGTTAGGTTAGGTTAGGTTAGGTTAGGTTAGGTTAGGTTAGGTTGCCCCCCCCCCGTTGCCCAATTTGGGGGGGCCAAATACCTCCTGCCGGAGGCTCTACGTGGGGATCGTACGGTCCATGGCGCTCTACGGGGCGCCAGTGTGGGCGAACAACCTGACGGCCCGCAATGTCGCAGTGCTGCGGAGACCGCAGCGGGCGATGGCCGTCAGGGTTGTAAGGGGATACCGTACGATCTCCTTCGAGGCGGCGAGCCTCTTAGCCGGATCACCGCCCTGGGATCTCGACGCAGGCCTCCTTGCGTCACTATATCAGTGGCGCAAGGACGCATTGGAGCGGGGCGAGCGTCTGGTGCCTCGGCAGGCTGAGGCACACAGGACCGAGCTCCGCCAGATCCTGGTGGCGGAATGGGAGCAGCGACTTGCGCGACCCAGCGCAGGGCACGCCGCAATAGCGGCGGTAAGACCCGTCATGAAGGAGTGGCTGGAGAGAAGGCATGGCGCCCTCAGCTTCCGGCTCACACAGGTGCTTTCCGGACATGGGTGCTTCGGAAAGTACCTGTGCCGCATAGGTCGGGAGCCGGCGCCCGGTTGCCATCACTGTGACTGCCGCGACGACACGGCGCAGCATACCTTAGAGGTATGCCCAGCATGGGCAGAGCAGCGCCGTGTCCTCCGAGCGGCGGTCAACGCTGCGGGTGACCTCTCGCTGCCGGCCGTGGTTCTGTCCATGGTCAGTGGCGAGAGCGCTTGGAATGCCGTCGCCTCCTTCTGCGAGGAGGTGATGGACGCCAAGGAGGCGGCGGAAAGGGAGAGGGAGGCACTATCCCCTCTCTCCACCCGCAGCAGACGCACCGGGCGCCGTAGAGCGGCCAATGACCTCCGGCCACCATAGGGTGCGGCCTGCGGGCGGCGAACTGGGGGGTTCGTCGCCCGATCAGATGCAGGCCCTGTGAAGGTTGCGCGCCGTGTTCCGCGCGCGCCTTGGGAGTGCGGCCGTAGGGTGACGGCCGCATAGGGTGACGGGGCCCGCCTTAGCTGGCGGGCCAAGACCTGCCGGGGGGTGCGGAAGAATGTGCGAGTATCTCTCGGCCCCCCCCGGGTTAAGGTAGATGGAGGAACACCGTGTGGGGTTTAGTCAGTAAAAGTCTGACAGACCCCCCCGCCCCCCCTAGGGCGGGGGACATCCTATGAGGATTCCCCACACGTACAAAAAAAAAAAAAAAAAAAAAAAAAAGGTTAGGTTGCCCCGTGTTCGGCCGATACCTGCCAGGCGCCAGGTGTACTGGTGGTCGCAAGAAATCGCGCAGTTGCGCATCGCCTGTGTGGCAGTGCGGCGCCGGTACACCAGGTACCGCAGAAGGACCTATCGCGACGAGGTCGAAGAGGCGGAACTGTACGAGGGGTACAGAGTGGCGAAGAAAGCCCTCAAGCTGGAAATAAAGCGGGCCAAGATCCAGGCCCGCGAAGAGCTGCTGGCGACTCTGGACCGTGATCCGTGGGGACGCCCTTACCTCATGGTGAGGGGTAAACTACGCCCGTGGGCGCCCCCACTGTCCCGGAGTCTCCAGCCGCAGGTGCTTGGGGGCGTGGTGAGCGCTCTGTTCCCTTCCAGGGCGGAGCACACGCCACCGCCCATGGTTCCGCCTCACATGGTGCCTAACGCGGAAGTCGACGACGACGAAGTGCCCGAAGTGACCCGGGTAGAGCTGAGAGTGGCGGTGGATAGGCTTCAGGCCAAAAACACCGCCCCAGGGCCCGACGGCATTCCAGGCCGTGCATGGGTCCTGGCCTTAAGGGCTCTCGGGCCCCGATTAGCGGGACTCTTTAGCGCATGTTTGGAGCGGGGCCAGTTTCCACGCCGGTGGAAGACGGGGAAGCTGGTCCTGCTGAAGAAGGAGGGGCGCCCTGCGGACAGTCCGTCCGCATACCGGCCCATCGTGTTGCTGGACGAGGTGTGTAAGCTCTTCGAGCGAATTATCGCGGACCGCCTCGTCCAGCACCTGAGTGGGGAGGGGCCGGATCTGGCGGACAACCAGTTCGGTTTCCGCCGGGGGCGTTCCACAGTAGATGCCATCATGCGCGTGAGGGTCCTGGCGGAGGAAGCAGTGGCCCGGGGCGAGGTCGTCTTGGCGGTGTCTCTGGACATCGCCAATGCCTTCAACACCATGCCCTGGAGTTGCATTAGGGAGGCACTCCTCTATCATGGGGTGCCGAACTACCTCCGCCGCATCATCGGGGCCTACTTGACGGACAGAGCCGTCATATACCCGGGTCGAGAAGGATGGGGTCGGCGAGAAATGTCGTGCGGTGTTCCACAGGGATCGGTACTGGGGCCGCTCCTGTGGAACATCGGGTACGACTGGGTGCTGCGCGGTGCGCTTCTCCACGGCGTCGGCGTCATTTGTTACGCCGACGACACGCTAGTGACAGCGCGTGGGAAGACGCACCGGCAGGCGACCATATTGGCGACAGCTGGGGTCGCGCAAGTCGTAGGTAGGATCCGGCGGTTGGGTCTCGAGGTGGCCCTGCACAAATCTGAGGCCCTTTGTTTCCACGGGCCTCGGAAGGGGCCGCCTCCGGGATCCAACATCGTGGTGGGAGGGGTCTCCATCGGTGTCGAGTCGACGATGAAGTACTTGGGACTCGTCCTCGACAGCCGGTGGGACTTCGGGCCGCACTTCAAGCGGCTGGCCCCCAGATTAATGGGCGCCGCGGCCGCACTGTCGCGGTTGCTGCCCAATTTGGGGGGGCCAAATACCTCCTGCCGGAGGCTCTACGTGGGGATCGTACGGTCCATGGCGCTCTACGGGGCGCCAGTGTGGGCGAACAACCTGACGGCCCGCAATGTCGCAGTGCTGCGGAGACCGCAGCGGGCGATGGCCGTCAGGGTTGTAAGGGGATACCGTACGATCTCCTTTGAGGCGGCGAGCCTCTTAGCCGGATCACCGCCCTGGGATCTCGACGCAGGCCTCCTTGCGTCACTATATCAGTGGCGCAAGGACGCATTGGAGCGGGGCGAGCGTCTGGTGCCTCGGCAGGCTGAGGCACACAGGACCGAGCTCCGCCAGATCCTGGTGGCGGAATGGGAGCAACGACTTGCGCGACCCAGCGCAGGGCACGCCGCAATAGCGGCGGTAAGACCCGTCATGAAGGAGTGGCTGGAGAGAAGGCATGGCGCCCTCAGCTTCCGGCTCACACAGGTGCTTTCCGGACATGGGTGCTTCGGAAAGTACCTGTGCCGCATAGGTCGGGAGCCGGTGCCCGGTTGCCATCACTGCGACTGCCGCGACGACACGGCGCAGCATACCTTGGAGGTATGCCCAGCATGGGCAGAGCAGCGCCGTGTCCTCCGTGCGGCGGTCAACGCTGCGGGTGACCTCTCGCTGCCGGCCGTGGTTCTGTCCATGGTCGGTGGCGAGAGCGCGTGGAATGCCGTCGCCTCCTTCTGCGAGGAGGTGATGGACGCCAAGGAGGCGGCGGAAAGGGAGAGGGAGGCACTATCCCCTCTCTCCACCCGCAGCAGACGCACCGGGCGCCGTAGGGCGGCCAATGACCTCCGGCCACCGTAGGGTGCGGCCTGCGGGCGGCGAACTAGGGGGTTCGTCGCCCGACCAGATGCAGGCCCTGTGAAGGTTGCGCGCCGTGTTCCGCGCGCGCCTTGGGAGTGCGGCCGTAGGGTGACGGCCGCATAGGGTGACGGGGCCCGCCTTAGTTGGCGGGCCAAGACCTGCCGGGGGGTGCGGAAGAATGTGCGAGTATCTCTCGGCCCCCCCCGGCTTAAGGTAGATGGAGGAACACCGTGTGGGGTTTAGTCAGTAAAAGTCTGACAGACCCCCCCGCCCCCCCTAGGGCGGGGGACATCCTATGAGGATTCCCCACACGTACAAAAAAAAAAAAAAAAAAAAAAGGTTAGGTTAGGTTAGGTTAGGTTAGGTTAGGTTAGGTTAGGTTAGGTTAGGTTAGGTTAGGTTAGGGCACGCCGCAATAGCGGCGGTAAGACCCGTCATGAAGGAGTGGCTGGAGAGAAGGCATGGCGCCCTCAGCTTCCGGCTCACACAGGTGCTTTCCGGACATGGGTGCTTCGGAAAGTACCTGTGCCGCATAGGTCGGGAGCCGGCGCCCGGTTGCCATCACTGTGACTGCCGCGAAGACACGGCGCAGCATACCTTAGAGGTATGCCCAGCATGGGCAGAGCAGCGCCGTGTCCTCCGAGCGGCGGTCAACGCTGCGGGTGACCTCTCGCTGCCGGCCGTGGTTCTGTCCATGGTCGGTGGCGAGAGCGCTTGGAATGCCGTCGCCTCCTTCTGCGAGGAGGTGATGGACGCCAAGGAGGCGGCGGAAAGGGAGAGGGAGGCACTATCCCCTCTCTCCACCCGCAGCAGACGCACCGGGCGCCGTAGGGCGGCCAATGACCTCCGGCCACCGTAGGGTGCGGCCTGCGGGCGGCGAACTAGGGGGTTCGTCGCCCGAACAGATGCAGGCCCTGTGAAGGTTGCGCGCCGTGTTCCGCGCGCGCCTTGGGAGTGCGGCCGTAGGGTGACGGCCGCATAGGGTGACGGGGCCCGCCTTAGTTGGCGGGCCAAGACCTGCTGGGGGGTGCGGAAGAATGTGCAAGTATCTCTCGGCCCCCCCCGGCTTAAGGTAGATGGAGGAACACCGTGTGGGGTTTAGTCAGTAAAAGTCTGACAGACCCCCCCGCCCCCCCTAGGGCGGGGGACATCCTATGAGGATTCCCCACACGTACAAAAAAAAAAAAAAAAAAAAAAAAAAAAAGGTTAGGTTAGGTTAGGTTAGGTTAGGTTAGGTTAGGTTTTTTTTTTTTTTTTTTTTTTTTTTTTTTTTTTTTTTTTTTCTGCTTTTCCCCGTTCGGTAAACGAGATCTTATTATTCTAACTCTTCATGCATTCAATTTCTCGCGTTTATGCCTCTCGCACTTTCATGCCTCATACCATGTTCATCTTGCATCCATCATCTTTCTTACTGGGCCGGGTGGGATTCCCGGTTTAATATATCTATCCTACTTTTATGTCATGGGAATTATTTCCAGGGTTTTTATTTATTTATTCGTAAACTTCTATTTATTTTATTGCTAGGACTATAGGTACAAAGTTATTTATGCTGTAGTTTTACATAATGCTATTCTGTTACATATCTGAATTAACATTTCTAAAATATTTTTATTCTATTTTCAATTTTCTTAGTAGGTACTATTAACAGTTCTGTTTATAAGTAAGTACTTAGTAAATAAACATTGTTCATTTACCCACTAAGCACCTACCCATACATAATGGTTTTCTAATAGCGTTACAATACATTAAACACTTAGTACTTATTTTTGTCTTTTTACATTACCACTTTTATTCTTGTTCCCAACAAGTGATAACATGGGTAGGTACTTCAATATTATACAACTAGGCATTTTTATTTATACTAACTTGTTCTACTGACAATCTTAAATTTAATTTCCAGCTTATACTAACTTAAATCACATGCAAATATTATACTTTGCTATTACTAATAAATTTAATTTCTTAACCGATACTATATTTTAATATTTGCATGTTTAGACTTATACTTGTAAACTTTTGGGACTATTCTAACATTTTAACATGGTAGGTATTCATGTTACTGTTTTTCTAGTGACAATTTTAATCTTATTTCCAGGGTAAATAATCTAATTACTGTCTATTTATAACACAACATAAAACACATTGTACTTATTTTCTATTTTTATCTTAAAACATTTATTTTATTCTTATTTCTAACAAGTGATAACATGAGTACTTCTGACATTATACAACTAGGTATTTTTATTTCATACTGACTTATTCTATTAACAAGTTTAATCTTAATTTTGGCTTAGTAACAAACATACATGTAAATATTAAATATTACTATTGCTAATAGGTTACTTCCATTTCTGAACTGATAAACATTTGCATGTTCACGCTTATACATTGTTATATAGATTATAGCTACATAGTTGCTAGCAGATAGTGACCATAAAGTTAAGGACTTGCTATTTGTTGTGTATTTTCTCACTTTTGTTTAATCTTATACATTTACTTTCTATACATATTTGTATTAATAATATATATATACTAATTTTATATATATTTATTAACTGTTCTTGTGCTTTTTATTTTTTAAAACAAGGTCTTTTGATCGGTTGCGGTACGTACTTGGTGTTTGTGTGTGTTTGATATGTATGTATGTATATGTTCACTATATGTTTCCATATCGTTTTTATTTGTGCTATTGTGTTCCTGTTTTGCTGTCGATATGTCTGTATATGTTCACTATATATTTCCATATCGTATTTTATGTATACTATTGTGTTCCAGTTTTGTTGTCGATATGTATGTATATATTCACTATATATTTCCATATCGTTTTTTATTTGTACTATTGTGTTCCGGTTTTGGTTGTACTCCCGGTTTGTGTTATTGCATGTGGTGTGTGTGTGTATGTGTGTAGTCATGTATGTGACGTACCAGCAAGTGTGTGGTGAGTCAAACGTAAGCCGTTGTTGCACGAGCCAGGTAGTCCCATTTTCGGCGAACGGGGCATTCGGCGCTAAAGGCATTGTGGTCGGTTTTCCGCAGTTTAGAGCGCGAACAGTTACAGCACTGCGGTTCATTGCCTGCAATGTAGTCTGCACATTGCTCGCGCAAATGTGGACCTCCACAGTGGCTGCACCTGTCCGCACTCTCGGAACAAAATTTCCGACCATGTCCGAATGCCAGGCACCTAGTGCATTGGATGAGCGGAGACTGATCCTCCACTCTGATCCTTTGCAGGTCTATGTAGAGGGCTCCAGCCTCCGTCATCCTTTGCCATAATACGGGACCGACCTGGACAATGACGTGCGCCGTTTTGGGATTTTTTGTCCTCTTTTTAAACTTTATGGTCGTTTCCCTGTCTTCTTCAGATAAATCCCTAAATACTTCCTCATTCTGAGTATGTAGTGCCTTAATTATCTCCTCGTCGTCGCTCGGGAGAAACACATCCTTTAGAATGACGAGCGGATTTTTATTTTTAACGTAGGAGACAATTAAACCTTCCCCCCGGCTTTCAATTCTCTCTTTCACCTTGTTTAGCTCCGCTTCGGTGTCGCATCCTAAGATAACTGTTTGATTTTTTGCTTTGCGCACCTTGTTTATTTTCAGGCCGGTGCCCCTGGCATCGACCGCCTTCTTCACTCTTTCAAGCACCTCGTCGGCAGTCTCCTGATTGCCTTCGAGGGTGACCGCCATCGAGTGAAGTGCCGGTCGATGCCCGGGTCTGGCTGCTGCGACGCTAGCGTACGTCCTGGGTTCGGATGGCTGCTTATCTTTTGCGATCTCAACCACCGCTGCATAGGTCGCCGTAACGCCCTCCGCAATTTTGTCGAGTTTTCCATCGAGAGTAAACTGATTGCGTTGATTGTTATGGACGCGTTCTCTAGTGTCTTCGATGAGCCCCTTTGCTTCATCGATTTTATCAGAGATCTTGTCGATAATGTCGGCGCCGCCGCTATCGCGGAGCACGGTTTGCCCATCGAAGCAGTCCGTCATCCTCTTATCCAGTTCATTCAGTCGCTGTTGTATCTGGTTTTCTACTTCCCCCAACTTTTCTAAGATGTGGACATCTTTTCCAGGCGATCCAGCTGTATAAGGTGTCCGTGTTTTGGTAACTGCCGTTTCCGGACTTGTCATTCGCCTGCTTATCTCGAACAAGATACGGAGGCACTTATCGGACTGCCCCTCCAGGAAGGTCTTAATATCTTTCCTCATTTGAGGGTATTCTTGGACTTTGGATGGAATGTCCTCAAAAGTCTTCATCACCTCCTGGAGGAGCGCGTCACTCGGTCTTACCGCGTAGTCCTCAATATGCTTGTTATACGCCGCCATGTTGTCCATCGATCTCCTTTTCCGCTCTGGTCTCCGGATAAAGGTTTTTGCAGCGTCCTGCGCTGGTGGAGATAGTGCTGTAGTAGGGCTGGAGGTGCCCGGTCTAATGGCAGCGGCGGAAGTTACCGGTGTGCGGAACATTTTTTATTTGTAGGTATATACCTTGTATGTGTCAGTATGCGGGTTGTGTATGTTGTGGATATGTGGATGTGTGTGTATGTGTGTGTATGTGTGTGTGTGTGTGTGTGTTTGTGTGAGTGTACGTGTGCAGTAGGCTTGCGAGAAGAACGGGGAATGTTGTCAATAGGTGATCTGACCCTGTATAGGGGGGTCAGCGTCAAAATTCCACCAGCTTAAAATAAAAATATAAATAGTCCAATCAAAATTTTAGGTAGATTTCTAAATCTACCTAAGTCTATTCAAAAATGTTATGTAGTCAAATAGTCCGTTGTGAGTATTCGTAGTCAAATCTACGTCAAAAAACACAAAAACAGTTTTTAGTTGAGGGGGTGAGGGGGGGGGGGTCAAAATTTGGGGGGAGGGTTCGTCGTGTAGGACTTTCACCGTGGTGTCTTCGACACCACAAAGGCCGAATTTGAAGTCAAAATTGCTCTATCTCACTTGGTTTCGGACCTATCGGCTTTTAAAGATTTTTAAAATAGGGGTGTGCGGGGGGT
This sequence comes from Thalpophila matura, assembly GCA_948465475.1. Classification (NCBI taxonomy): domain Eukaryota; kingdom Metazoa; phylum Arthropoda; class Insecta; order Lepidoptera; family Noctuidae; genus Thalpophila; species Thalpophila matura. The sequence goes on from OX419203.1 coordinate 9,436,042, forward strand.
TGTCCAAACCAGGGGAGATGGGAATGTCATATACGGCTTCGACCGTGGTGTCTTTGACACCACAAAGGTCGAATCCGAGGTCGAAATTCACCTATCTCCTCTGGTTCGCGAGATACAGCCCCGGGTTGCCAGCGGGTCACCAACGGGTTTCAAACTTTCCGATATGTCGGGTGAGGTAGGTGCGGCCCCTGTGGTGCGATTTTACCGTGAGTGGGCTTATTTGAGAGGTCTCTTTGAGTCCTACAATCTGGTGCTAACCTGTGTCAAAATATATTTAACCCCTATCACCTACCCCTAAATAAAGGTTAGAAAAAACCTATTTTGGAGCGGAGGTGGAAGCAGGGTAGCTTTTTATTTATAATTCTGTTTTCCTAATGTTAGTTAGGTGACCTCTCGACTATTTGAGTGCAACAGCTACAGAAAAAATTTTTCCTACCCCCTGGAAACAAGTTTGAAAATTTTTAGTTTAGGTCTAATTTTTTATACTATAGATAGGGCTTTTTCAAAAATTTAAAAACGTGGGGGGTGGTTTTTGACCACGCTCTGTCTATACCCGTTTCCAAAATTCCAAAATTATGCGTATTTCCGAAGCTGGTTTTCGAGTTGCGATCTTCTGCAAACTTAATTTTGCGGCTGGTTCCGCATGTAAACAAGACGCTAATAGTTATAGCGGCTCGAAAACCGCCCCAAAAATTCTAATTTAAAAGCTATCTTATTAACTAAGACCTAAAATAATCTTATATTAAATTCAGGCTGCGCGCCGCGACTCCTTCACCCTCTTCAAGGGGTTTCTTTGGTGTCAGTTTCCAGCCCGACCGCAAAACGCCTTGTTTTGCGGTTTTACGCTTTCTAATTAAAATTTTGAAAAAACTAGCGGGCCTAAAAATCTGAAATTTTGAGAAACTATTTTCTAGGTAATTTACTGCAATATAAAAATTTAAAAAAGGGGGGTTATCGATTTACTTTGGCCGGAAACTGGCACCAACGAAACTGAAGGGTTCGCTAACCTTGAGAGGGTGTTTTCTCCGCCGTGGGTGGTCCAATCTTCGAAAGCTTGGCGTCTGCGGAATCGTCTCGTCGAGACGCTTCCAGCGATGTGTCGCACACCTGTCCAGCTGTTCTGGAAGCTGATGTCAGCTACACGTGGCAAATGGTTTTCCGTGGGTACGTGGGCTGTTTTCCACCGGAAAATTCTCGGATGCGGCCCAGCAGATGGGCCTTGCTGAGACGCTGATGTGGACCCCAAAAAAGTGGGGGGTCGTCGATCTTATTTCTACACAATTGTCAAAAAACACCAAAAAATCACGTTTTTCGTGCACAGTTTCCACACACTTTCTCCGATTTTCGCCGGGTTTTCACTTATACGTTCTCCGCAACGAGACGCGTACGGCGACACCAAGCACTAGTATATTTGCGCGAAAAAACCTATTTTTGCGATTTAAAGCGACGGAGCGCGGAAAAAACGTGGCGTTCGGGGCGGCGGCTGGGGCCAGACTCGGTTAGGTTAGGTTAGGTTAGGTTAGGTTAGGTTAGGTTAGGTTAGGTTAGGTTAGGTTAGGTTAGGTTAGGTTAGGTTAGGTTAGGTTAGGTTAGGTTAGGTTAGGTTAGGTTAGGTTAGGTTAGGTTAGGTTAGGTTAGGTTAGGTTAGGTTAGGTTAGGTTAGGTTAGGTTAGGTAAGGTTAGGTTAGGTTAGGTTAGGTTAGGTTAGGTTAGGTTAGGTTAGGTTAGGTTAGGTTAGGTTAGGTTAGGTTAGGTTAGGTTAGGTTAGGTTAGGTTAGGTTAGGTTAGGTTAGGTTAGGTTAGGTTAGGTTAGGTTAGGTTAGGTTAGGTTAGGTTAGGTTAGGTTAGGTTAGGTTAGGTTAGGTTAGGTTAGGTTAGGTTAGGTTAGGTTAGGTTAGGTTAGGTTAGGTTAGGTTAGGTTAGGTTAGGTTAGGTTAGGTTAGGTTAGGTTAGGTTAGGTTAGGTTAGGTTAGGTTAGGTTAGGTTAGGTTAGGTTAGGTTAGGTTAGGTTAGGTTAGGTTAGGTTAGGTTAGGTTAGGTTAGGTTAGGTTAGGTTAGGTTAGGTTAGGTTAGGTTAGGTTAGGTTAGGTTAGGTTAGGTTAGGTTAGGTTAGGTTAGGTTAGGTTAGGTTAGGTTAGGTTAGGTTAGGTTAGGTTAGGTTAGGTTAGGTTAGGTTAGGTTAGGTTAGGTTAGGTTAGGTTAGGTTAGGTTAGGTTAGGTTAGGTTAGGTTAGGTTAGGTTAGGTTAGGTTAGGTTAGGTTTTTTTTTTTTTTTTTTTTTTAATAATCTTCTACCTCCAACGTGATCGGAGTCTATGTTTGGCTATGCTTAACTTTCATTCCAGTTCTATCATTTATGCTTCTCGTACTTTCATTCCTCATCCTTTATCTTTCTTTCATTCTTCCTCATTCTCGTCTTCTATGGGTGGGATACCCAACTATTCAATTACTATCTATATATCTAACTTTATTTATTCTTTTCTTAGGGTTCTAAAGAAAACAGTGAGACAGTTTTTATTTGACAACGTTGAAACATTCTGAGTTAGTCTAAGCTTAACCTATTTTACACTTTTTGTAGTTTATAACTTTGTTTTATTTCTTACTTAACAATAGTTCTTAATCTATCTTATTCTATTTTCTTACACCATTTTCCTATCTAATGTTGTACATAATTTACAATTTTAATTCCTATCCTTATTCTTCTTACAGTGGGGGAGAGCAGTTCTTATTATTTACTTATTGTAGCTTATTCACATTACAAATATAATTCTTATTTCCTATTGGCCTTAATATTATACAACTTCTTAAATGCTATGCTACTCACTAATATAATACACTATATTATGATAGCATAATTTTCTCATCCAGTTTTATTTCTTTCTATAACTATTTTAATAATACTTTTACAATAATCAACCAATATTTTTGCATCTTTACCAGTCATTATGTCCTTTAAGCTACCAGGTGTGATTTGAGTGCCTAATGCATTTTCTGCGTTAAAACGGTGTCTGGCGAATTGTGGGCAATCGAACAATATGTGCGGGACCGTCTCCCTTGCGTTCGGGTCGCAGATGCACGATGGACTCTCCTTGCGCTTGAACCGATTCAAGTACTCGGAGAATCCACCGTGCCCTGTCATTATCTGAGTGTTTATGCTGCTAGTCCCCAGCTTGCGGATTGCGCCGTAGGCTACCCGCACATCCGGGAAGAACAGCTTGGTGACAGATGCAGTATCACTAGTTTCGTACCTACGATTCCATTCATCAAGCGTTGCTGCGCGTATGCTACGCTTGATGAATGAGATCGGGCACTGATCGTAATCGGGTTTTCTTTTGGGATTCCCAGCGGCCTCTTTTGCAAGCTGGTCAGCTCTTTCGTTCCCAAGCAATCCTACGTGAGCCTTAATCCAGAACAAGCATATAACTTTGTTCTGGCGGGATGCAGATCTTAAATTATCCCTGGCTTCTACAGCAAGAGGATGATGAGAACCGGGATTTGTTATCGTCTGAAGAGCTGCCATCGAGTCGCTGAAAATCCCAAAAGAAGATGCCTTGATTTTAGTCACCTCCCTAGTCGCCCTTTCTATCGCAAGGAGCTCGGCTTGATAAACCGTGCAGTATTTCGCCAAGGTAAGCTTGAGTGCTCTAGTCTCAGCCTCGCTGTTCCATATTGACAGCGAGGCGCCAACCCCACCTCCGAGCTTACTCCCGTCTGTGAAGATGCGGATGTCGAATTTGGCGATATTGTCCAGCTGGTCCTGGTTTGCTAAGCTATCAAAACGCAGGATGTCGCACACAGCGGGATGGGGATCCCCTGTTGCCGCAGACATTCGCTCGACCTCCCTGTCTCCCAGCACCGCCTGGGGCACCCCCCTCCTGGCCTCATACAGCGATGCCGCCTCACGTACACGGAGGTCAAGGGGGAGGATCCCAGACAGCACTAGTGCTGAGCACAGGGAGGTTAGGTTAGGTTAGGTTAGGTTAGGTTAGGTTAGGTTAGGTTAGGTTAGGTTAGGTTAGGTTAGGTTAGGTTAGGTTAGGTTAGGTTAGGTTAGGTTAGGTTAGGTTAGGTTAGGTTAGGTTAGGTTAGGTTTTTTTTTTTTTTTTTTTTTTTTTTTTCTTTATTTCAGTGTCCCCCTGACGTAGTCAGAGACCTTTTCATGCTAGAGTTAATTTTACTGCCTTATTTAATTTTGAAGAAATGATATTTTTAATTTTGAAAAATAATTTTGACTTTAATTTTAATGATTAGCTGTTCCTAATTTTTTTATTCCAAATTTGTTTTATTTACAACTTATTCTAAGCTTTGATCGTTATATCTTTTCAGATGAAATGTCATATAAGATAAAGCCCAGTTTTTAGGTGTTTTTGTTTCTACTTATAACTAATGATGCCAACTCCACGCAGTATTGTAAAAAGGCCTTTCGCGTCTTCTTATTTGCTACAATTTTGTCAAGGCTATTTTTGTCAATCGCCGTATCCAGTCTCGCCTCGGCTTCTCGTCGCCTTATACCAAAGACGGGGCATTCGACGAGGATGTGGGCAACCGTCTCCGCCACCCCCGGCTCACAGATGCACGATGGGTTCTCCTTACACCTGAAACGGTGCAGGTATTCGGAGAACCCACCGTGCCCCGTGAAGATTTGCGCAAGGGTGCTTGTCATTTCAATTTTCCTTATGATTCGGAAGGCTTCAATGGCATCGGGAAAGAACAATTTGGTGCCCGAGGCTGTCTCGCCGCTCTTGTACCTCCGGTTCCATTCGTCAAGCGACCCCAAACGGATCTGTCGCTTGACGAACGAAACCGGGCAGCGGTCATAGTCCGGCCTCCTCTTGGATCGGAGTGCAGCCTCCTTTGCGAGGTGGTCTGCGCGCTCGTTGCCTTCTAGACCCGCGTGTGCCTTTATCCAGAACAAAGATATATCTTTGTTCTGGGATAAAGCCACGGCAACATTCACCCTCGCCTCCACGGCCAGTGCGTGGAGGGAACCCTGGTTTGTGACTGTTTCCAGTGCGGCCCTCGAGTCACTGTAGATACCGAAGGTTCCCTCTTTGCTCTTGAGGATTTCGCGCGTGGCTACACATACGGCCAGAAGTTCCGCCTGGTAGACCGAGCAGTACGACGGCAGGCTGAGCTTTACGGACTTGGTCTCGGCTTCGCTGTCCCAGAGTGACAGCGCTGCTCCGACCTTGTCCGCAGTCTTACTGCCGTCCGTAAAGATCCTGACTGCTTGGGTATTGTGAGTGTCCACAAGCGTCCGGTCCCCCAGGCACACGAACTCCATGGCCGCATGCTTCGCTGGGTGCGGAGTCTCTGCAAACGCCACCGCCCGCTCCACCTCCCTGCCCGCGAGTGCCGGCTGCGGTACCCCCCTCTTCGCCTCATACAGAGCGGCTGCTTCCTGTATTCGGAGGTCGAGGGGGAGTATCCCAGCCAGCACCAGGGACGCGTTTAGCGATACGGTGCGGTAGGATCTGCAGAGCTTCTGCGCGAAACCTCTCTGGACCGTGTTGAGGCTTTTCTGCACTCCGATCTTCTTTGCGGCCGGCGCCCAGGCGCTTGCCGCGTACAAGATGACGGGCTCCACTGCTGCCGTGTATATCGTGTGGATGATCTCCGGGTGAAGGCCCCAGCTCACTTTTGCCGCACGTGCCAGCTGTTTGTAGATGTTGACAGCTTTTCTGCATACGTTGGCGACATGGGAGTTGAAAGTGAGCTGGTGGTCGACGGTGAGTCCCAGAATCTTAATTTCCTTAGACATGCCAATGTCTACCCCGCCCATGCTCAGGAGTGGGACATCGTACTTCAGCTTCTTGGTAATCACCATTGCACAAGTTTTTTGCGGTGCAAACTTCAGCTTGTTTCTGATGCCCCACACCCGAACATACTCGAGGGCGGCATTGGCACACCCCTGGACTTCCAACGCTGTCTCACCGTCGAAGATCATCACCACGTCATCGGCGAAAGCCTGGCAGTGGACGCCACGCTCATCCAGCCCCTTTAGCAGTGGGTCGAGAATAAGGTTCCATAGGATCGGACCGCCAATGGACCCTTGCACACACCCCTTTGTCGTGTCCCTGCAACACTCGACACCCGCGTATCGCACTTTGACACTCCTACCAGTCAGATAACTGTCTAGCAGCCTCCTGAGGTTCACCGGGCACTTTTCCTCAGCCAGTCTGGTCCTGATGGCCGGCCACCATGCGCTGTCGAAGGCTCCCTCTATGTCCAGTGATACAACAGTGATCAGCTTCTTTTCTCTCAGCTTCCCCTTGATGTGTTGTATCATGGTGTAGAGGGAGTCCTCGGTGCTCCTCTGTGGCATGAAACCAAACTGGCGAGTACTAAGCCGCGGGATTAAATGCCATTTCAGTCTGGCTACTAGCAGTTTCTCAAGGACTTTGCCTAGGACTGGTAGGAGGCCGATCGGCCTATACGACTTTGGGGTGGTGTAGGAATCCTTGCCGGGTTTGCGGAGGACTACCACCGTTGCCACTTTCCAGGCTCCAGGGAAGTATCCGTGCTCCAGGCACTTATTGGCCAGTGCAAGGAACGTCCCTGGGTCCCGGGAGATGACTTGGGCACAGATATCGGCTGTGAGACCGTCTGCCCCGGGTGCCTTCTTCGGGTTAAAGCTTCCCACCGCGGTCTTCAGCTCCTGAAGTGTAAACGGTGGGTCATGCTGTTCATCATGCGCCCAGTCGTTTACACGACAGGCCGCTTCACGTGTCCTGCGGTGGTCAGCATTTTCACCCTCCTCAAGGTCTTCCGGGTAGAAGGTCTCGGCCAACAGCTGAGCCGATTCCTGTGCACTCAGTGGCATTCCATCCTTCTCCAACGGCAAGTCTTCCTGTCTCCTGGCGGTCCGTCCTATGACCCTATATATCCCCTCCCACATTCCTTCCCGATCTTGTCTCCCACAGAAAGCCTTCCAACCTTCTGTTTGCGCCTTCCTTGCGAGGGACTCATAGTTTGTTTTTGCTTGCAGGTACTCATCGACGACTTTTTGCCTCCGGACCGGTGCAGCGCATCGGATGCGGCGTCTTCGGGTGTTTACCTCCGACTTCAGCTCAGCGAGCTCTTTGGACCACCACGGGATGGTAAGTGTTTCCCTTTTCTTCTTCTTTGGCAATTCTTGTTCACAGGTTTGGGTTATTGTATCTATATAATAATTTATCTTCTGTTCTAGTTCTAATCTGTTATCTATTTTGTTTATCTCTATTGAGTTTAATTTTGCTTCGGCTTTTAATTGGGCCAATTTCGTATGAAATTGGCTCCAATTTGCTTTTTTGGTGTTGAATATTCTGGTTGTCCTGTTCACAAGAATGCCTTTTGATTTTTGGAAGTTGATATGAAACACTATACCATTGTGGTCCGAGCTCGTGAGGCCTTCCTCGACCCGCCAGTCCTCCACCAAGTCCAGCAGCTCCGTTGAGCAAGCTGTTACATCTACGAAGCTGCTGTACAAGGTGTTACCTCTGACGGTGTCGAAAGTCGGAGTATTGCCAACGTTGAGTACCTGCAAGCGCATGTCCTCCAGGGTTCCCGACATGTCCTCTCCCTTGGTGTCGGTTACCAGGCTACCCCACCAGGTGCTCTTGGCGTTGGCGTCGCCGCCTATGATCATCCTAGTGGGGCCTATTTCCTCGCGAATCCGCAGAAGTTGCTCCAGGTATGGCCGTATGGGCTGGTCTGGCTCGAAGTAGAACGAGACTACTACGATTTCCCAGGCGCTGGTACGGATCCTCACCACCACGATGTTGTTGGTGGTGAGTTTCGGACACTGTATCACGTCTAGGTCGTGATCGAAGACGGCTATTGCCGCCTTCACAGTTCCACCTCCTTGTTCAGCGCACTGGTAGATTCTCGCTCCACGGTAGTCTCGCATCCTTTTAACCCCACCCACATACGGCTCCTGGAGCAGTGCGAACGCAACCCTCCGCTCGCTAGCCACAATCATGAGCTCTTGGGTTGCTAAGTTCTTCCTCTGCAGATTCGCTTGGATTACCCGGTAACTATTGCGGGCTCTCGAGTCTCTAGTCTGGGAATCCCTGGGTGAGTCCAGTCGTGTCTCCGTTGGCTGGCCCTTAGCAGTACGCCACCGACAGCCGCGCCAACCCGTCCCACTTGAGGCGTGTTGGACATTGGCTGTCGAAGGCGTTATGCTCTGTATGGCTCTGCTTTGCGGAGACACAATTTCTGCACTTTGGCGCCTGTGCCGCTAGCCGCGAAGGGCAGTCGATTCTCAGATGGGGGTCACCGCAATGGGTGCAGAGGTCTGCGGGCTCCGTACACACTTTGCGGGTGTGACCATATCGCAGGCATCGAGTGCACTGGACCAGTGGCGATTGGTCCAGCACACGCACCCGCTGCAGGTCAATGTGTACTCGGCCCGCCTGCGTCAGCCTCTGCCAGACTGACGGGGACACCTGCATGATGATGTGAGACGTATGGGGGTTCCTCGTCCTACGACGGTACTTGACCCCCATTCTCACACCATCTGCAGGGAGGTCTCCAATCAGGTGGGTATTTTGACGCTGAAGCGCCCCGATGACCTCCTCATCTGAGTGGCAGGATAGGACGTCCATTATAATGATTTGCGGGTCCTTGTTTTGGACCTCCTCCACCACGAGGTTTCCTGCACTCTTTATTCTATCCTTCACCCGAGTCAGCTCCTCTCTGGTCCTGAAACCGACCACCACCTTCTGGTCCCTCGCTTTGCGTAGCCTCTCCACCCTGGTACCCTCGTTCCTGGCATCTACCGCCGTCCTCAGCTTCTCAATCACCTCTTCACCTGAATCTTTGTTATCGACCGATGACACGATCATCGAGTGAAGAGGCGCTTGGATGTGCTGCTGCTTAGGGACGGCGGCCATCTCCGCGTACGAGGGTCCTTGGCCCACGACAAAGCGAGGTGCCCGCTGTAGGTGCTCCGACAGAGCTCGCGTGTGCTGCTGGCATTCCTCCAGCGCCTTTTTATGCTGCTGGAGGTTCTCCATGAGCTCAGTCATGAGCTCCGTCGGTACGCTGGGGGCCGGTGTCAGGTCCCTAGGGGTTTTCTCGGGTTCGACTGCCTCTCCCGGCATTTTAGCCCTCTCATCCTCTCCCTCCCTGACGAGCTGGTATAGCCGGTCCACGGCTTTTATAAGGGCATCCTTGATCTCCTTCTTCAAGTTCCTAGAACTGTCCAGGTTTATTTTGGCACTGGAGAGACACGCCTTTGCCTCCGTGGTTCTATTGAGGTACCTCACGGGTGGCACTTCTCGAGGCGGACTCTCCAGGACCCTCCCTGGCAGCTCATAGGTGTCAGTTCTAACCCGCTGAGTGGCTAGTGCTTTGGTTTTGAGTTTGGGGGGAGTGGGCACGAGTGTTTTCTTGGGAGTGGTGGCGGGTGTCGCTTTTGGGGGTGTAAGGGGTTTGCTGGGTTGCCCCGATTTATGTTTCTCCGCCTCCCACTCACCGATACTACGCCGCACTGAAGGGCCTGCCTGTACTGGGCATGCCCCCTCCTTGTCCAAACTCTCCTCCGCAGCCTTCGCCTTTTTCAGCGGGGTTCTGATGCCCAACATGACGAAAAAATAGCCTACTTGTCGGGGGACACGTACAGACTGATCCCTGTAAGGGGGGGATGCAGTCGGTAAAGTATAAAATATATAATACTAATAATCACAATATTTAAAAATGTAATATCTAATAATTTGATAAATTGCTGACTAGTTTTGGCTCAAAAAGCCAAGTCTTGGTTGGTTAAAATAGATCCCTGTAAAGGGGGGATCTACAAATAAATAAAATAAAATATAAAATTAAATAATATTGGTGAGTTAAAACCAATGTTCGGGTCAATAAATCCGTCAAATAGGTCGGAATTGATCCCTGTAAAAGGGGGATCAATAGGTCACGTGACGCGCGTCAATAAAACGTCAAAACAAAATTTTGTAATTTTTGCCTGCAAAAAAGTTCAGATAACCGAGAGAGAAATGGGTGGGTGGGCGGGCGAAAAATTTGGAGATTTCAAAAATTTTGCAAGTTCTACAGCAGCTAGCCGCACGTGCGAGGTGTCGGAAGACGCGTCTCGGCGCGGGCTGTCGCACACTGGTGAAAACGGAATCTACTTTAGAAGAAAAATTTGGAATTTTGGCCGGAAAACGTGATTTTTTGAAGAAAATTTGAAAATTATGTACTACACTGCGGCAGTCTGGTTCGCGAAACGCGGTGCAGATTGCGGGGTCGGCAGGTAGGTAGCTATTGGTAAACTAATATGAACTTATTTGGAAGAAAAAAGGGAGAAACGGCAATTCTTTATACAAAATTTTCAATAAAAACAATGCTTGTATGGAAAATGTATTTTCCACGCGTCTAGGTCAATGAAAATGGGTCTAAACGTTAGACGGAGCCAAATCTAGCTTAAAATAGCTGAAAACAGCTTCAAAATACGTCACCGGGAAGCTAAGATATGACGATTTGTCGTTTTTCCCTGCCTGGTTAGGTAGATTTTACGTACAGTTAAGTGAATTATTCTAAGTCGATGAAAAATTTGGAGATTTCAAAAATTTTGCAAGTTCAGGTTAGGTTAGGTTAGGTTAGGTTAGGTTAGGTTAGGTTAGGTTAGGTTAGGTTAGGTTAGGTTAGGTTAGGTTAGGTTAGGTTAGGTTAGGTTAGGTTAGGTTAGGTTAGGTTAGGTTAGGTTAGGTTAGGTTAGGTTAGGTTAGGTTAGGTTAGGTTAGGTTAGGTTAGGTTAGGTTAGGTTAGGTTAGGTTAGGTTAGGTTAGGTTAGGTTAGGTTAGGTTAGGTTAGGTTAGGTTAGGTTAGGTTAGGTTAGGTTAGGTTAGGTTAGGTTAGGTTAGGTTAGGTTAGGTTAGGTTAGGTTAGGTTAGGTTAGGTTAGGTTAGGTTAGGTTAGGTTAGGTTAGGTTAGGTTAGGTTAGGTTAGGTTAGGTTAGGTTAGGTTAGGTTAGGTTAGGTTAGGTTAGGTTAGGTTAGGTTAGGTTAGGTTAGGTTAGGTTAGGTTAGGTTAGGTTAGGTTAGGTTAGGTTAGGTTAGGTTAGGTTAGGTTAGGTTAGGTTAGGTTAGGTTAGGTTAGGTTAGGTTAGGTTAGGTTAGGTTAGGTTAGGTTAGGTTAGGTTAGGTTAGGTTAGGTTAGGTTAGGTTAGGTTAGGTTAGGTTAGGTTAGGTTAGGTTAGGTTAGGTTAGGTTAGGTTAGGTTAGGTTAGGTTAGGTTAGGTTAGGTTAGGTTAGGTTAGGTTAGGTTAGGTTAGGTTAGGTTAGGTTAGGTTAGGTTAGGTTAGGTTAGGTTAGGTTAGGTTAGGTTAGGTTAGGTTAGGTTAGGTTAGGTTAGGTTAGGTTAGGTTAGGTTAGGTTAGGTTAGGTTAGGTTAGGTTAGGTTAGGTTAGGTTAGGTTAGGTTAGGTTAGGTTAGGTTAGGTTAGGTTAGGTTAGGTTAGGTTAGGTTAGGTTAGGTTAGG
>OX419203.1:9450000-9452500 GCA_948465475.1 Thalpophila matura
TTTTTTTTTTTTTTTTTTTTTTAATAATCTTCTACCTCCAACGTGATCGGAGTCTATGTTTGGCTATGCTTAACTTTCATTCCAGTTCTATCATTTATGCTTCTCGTACTTTCATTCCTCATCCTTTATCTTTCTTTCATTCTTCCTCATTCTCGTCTTCTATGGGTGGGATACCCAACTATTCAATTACTATCTATATATCTAACTTTATTTATTCTTTTCTTAGGGTTCTAAAGAAAACAGTGACACAGTTTTTATTTGACAACGTTGAAACATTCTGAGTTAGTCTAAGCTTAACCTATTTTACACTTTTTGTAGTTTATAACTTTGTTTTATTTCTTACTTAACAATAGTTCTTAATCTATCTTATTCTATTTTCTTACACCATTTTCCTATCTAATGTTGTACATAATTTACAATTTTAATTCCTATCCTTATTCTTCTTACAGTGGGGGAGAGCAGTTCTTATTATTTACTTATTGTAGCTTATTCACATTACAAATATAATTCTTATTTCCTATTGGCCTTAATATTATACAACTTCTTAAATGCTATGCTACTCACTAATATAATACACTATATTATGATAGCATAATTTTCTCATCCAGTTTTATTTCTTTCTATAACTATTTTAATAATACTTTTACAATAATCAACCAATATTTTTGCATCTTTACCAGTCATTATGTCCTTTAAGCTACCAGGTGTGATTTGAGTGCCTAATGCATTTTCTGCGTTAAAACGGTGTCTGGCGAATTGTGGGCAATCGAACAATATGTGCGGGACCGTCTCCCTTGCGTTCGGGTCGCAGATGCACGATGGACTCTCCTTGCGCTTGAACCGATTCAAGTACTCGGAGAATCCACCGTGCCCTGTCATTATCTGAGTGTTTATGCTGCTAGTCCCCAGCTTGCGGATTGCGCCGTAGGCTACCCGCACATCCGGGAAGAACAGCTTGGTGACAGATGCAGTATCACTAGTTTCGTACCTACGATTCCATTCATCAAGCGTTGCTGCGCGTATGCTACGCTTGATGAATGAGATCGGGCACTGATCGTAATCGGGTTTTCTTTTGGGATTCCCAGCGGCCTCTTTTGCAAGCTGGTCAGCTCTTTCGTTCCCAAGCAATCCTACGTGAGCCTTAATCCAGAACAAGCATATAACTTTGTTCTGGCGGGATGCAGATCTTAAATTATCCCTGGCTTCTACAGCAAGAGGATGATGAGAACCGGGATTTGTTATCGTCTGAAGAGCTGCCATCGAGTCGCTGAAAATCCCAAAAGAAGATGCCTTGATTTTAGTCACCTCCCTAGTCGCCCTTTCTATCGCAAGGAGCTCGGCTTGATAAACCGTGCAGTATTTCGCCAAGGTAAGCTTGAGTGCTCTAGTCTCAGCCTCGCTGTTCCATATTGACAGCGAGGCGCCAACCCCATCTCCGAGCTTACTCCCGTCTGTGAAGATGCGGATGTCGAATTTGGCGATATTGTCCAGCTGGTCCTGGTTTGCTAAGCTATCAAAACGCAGGATGTCGCACACAGCGGGATGGGGATCCCCTGTTGCCGCAGACATTCGCTCGACCTCCCTGTCTCCCAGCACCGCCTGGGGCACCCCCCTCCTGGCCTCATACAGCGATGCCGCCTCACGTACACGGAGGTCAAGGGGGAGGATCCCAGACAGCACTAGTGCTGAGCACAGGGAGACCGTGCGATATGCCTTGCACATTTTCTGGGCGATTCCCCGTTGGACGGTTGCGAGCTGCTTTATTACCCCCAGTTTTTTAGCGGCTGGTGCCCATACGCTAGCTGCGTAAAGAATTATGGGCTCTACGGTTGCCACGTAAATTACACGAATTACCTCTGGGTGTAGCCCCCAACTTACCCTAGCGGCCCTACACAGCTGTTTGTATATGGCGATCGCCTTCCTACAAACTAGCGAGACGTGCTTGTTGAATGTTAATTTTTCATCGATGGTAACTCCTAGCAACTTTATTTCTTTCGACATGCCAATGCTGGTCCCGCCCATGCTCAGGCGTGGTGTGTCATGCTTTAATTTCCTAGTTACGACCATAGCGGTCGTTTTGTGTGGCGCAAACTTAAGCTTATTTTCGACCCCCCACGCCAGAACTTGACCGAGAGCAGCATTTGCACTAGTCTCCAGCTCTTGCGCGGTCTCCCCATCGAAGACCAAAAGCACGTCATCCGCAAACGCCTGAACATAATGTCCCCTAGCCTCGACTGCTTTCAGGAGGGGGTCTAGGAGCAAATTCCATAAGATTGGGCCCCCAATTGAGCCTTGGACGCAGCCCTTGTTTGTGCCCTTGCTAAATTCTTCCCCACCGTACCTGAGTGACACTTTCCGGTTTCTAAGGTAGCTGTCCATGATCCTTCTAAGATTAATGGGGACTTTTTCCTCCGCCAGCCGGACCCTTATTGCTGGCCACCAAGCACTGTCGAAGGCTCCCTCTATGTCCAACGATACAAGCGTTAGCATTCTTTTCTGT
>OX419203.1:9457500-9459280 GCA_948465475.1 Thalpophila matura
CTTCTCCGGAGAGTTTTTTGGCCATGTTGAGAATCTTCTCTTCAAGCATGATCTCGGTGCACCTGGCTACCACAACTATGGGGTCGTTCGGCGGGGTGTTGAATGTTATGAGCCCTGTTCGCTCTGTTTCCCTTTCGTTCAGCGTCACGAAACCCTCGGTTTGACTGAACGCACCCATGCACTTGCTGATGGCACGCCCTCTTATGACAGTTGATGTTGTGTTGTCATATATGAGAGCGTCTTCAGCCTTCAGTACCTCGTCTGTCAAGGCGTTAAAGCCAGTGAGGTAGTGGTGCATAATGTTTTTACAGGTGCGCAGTCTGACCTCTCTGGTAGCCTCGGTGATCGCTAGAAATTCTAGGTAGGCGTTGGTCATATGGCCTAGAGGGTCAGTGGCCTGCCTTAGGTTGGGAGCGGTAACATGGCCCATTTCGGCTCTGGTCGGTGTGCGTTGGGATTGTGGCTGTGTCTTTTTGGATTTTTTAATTGATTTTGTTAGGAAGGGAGTAGTGAGCTTGCACGCTCTTAGTCGGGTCGGTATGAGGCTGAATGCAGCTTGTAGCCCCTTGGCAAGGGTTTTCAGCCTTCCGTCCTCTTCCTCTGACTGTCTTCTGATGGTAGTGCCGCGCTGGAGACGGCTCGCTGCTTCCTCGCTGGCTATTCGGTTTTGTAACCTCTCGGAGCCGCTTGGTGCTGGTACCCCGTGCGGGTCGTTTATTGGGGTACTTATTCGTGCAGGCGAGCCGTGTTGCTTAAGGAAGTTGAGGTCTTCTCCTCGGTCCTCATAGACTATTACGTCGTGGTGTTTTGAGGCCTCTAGACTCCCTTTGTGGTCTGCAACTTCTCCTTTAGTATGGGCTACTACCATGGCGTCAACGCTGATCTTCTTTGCTTGTGTTGTCTCATCCGGGTTTTCGCCACTCTCTCCCACTCTCAACAGCACCTTGCACGCTTGCTTGAACTGGCTGATGTTATCAGTGCCTTCGAACAGCAAAACTGTTTTATTGCGCGTTCTCACCAGCCTGCAGCGTTGGTCGGCTATTTCTATTTCGGACAGCTGTTCGTAAAGCCTTCGCCGCAGGCTGGTCTTGAGGGTGCTACCGTTCATGAGGGAGGCCAGTCCTGGGGAGATTGTAACCCATTTCCTGGGTCTGGCGTTACAGAAGCTCAGACCCAGCGTTTCGCTGTTGTCTTCCATGAAACGGGCTACTCCTCGCGTTTTTAGACCTGGCGTTCCCATCATTGCCCATCTTAGCATGCGGCTTGTGCTGGATGTTTGTGGTGTCGGTTGGAGTGGTTGTGCTACCGTTTGAGGCTGGTTTGTTGTTTGGACCACCGCTTCTTGCTGATCTATGGTAGCGTTGCGTGTCGCTGCTCTCTTCATGGCTTTTTCTGCGAAGGAAAGGAACTGCGTTCTGGCTGCTGTATTTGCCATTATGCTGTGCAGGTTCCCTACTTCCAGTTTGATGTTCAACTGGAGTGCCAAGTCCATTCTGGGTGCAGCGAAGCGAGGGCATTCCAGCAGGACGTGCCATATGGATTCGTTTGTGTTCGGATCACACTCACAGCCGGGACTGGTTTTAACCTTGAACCGGTGCAGATACTCCGCGATCCCCCCGTGCCCCGTCAGTACTTGTACACGTGTAGGAGTCATCCTTGTTGTTCTTGTTATTTTATATGCCGTGTTGACATTTGGCATAAATATTTTGGTGACTCCCCCCGTGGTGGAGGCTGTGTACCTGTCCTGCCATTTATGGACAGTCTCCTCCCTGATCTTCTT
>OX419204.1:0-17500 GCA_948465475.1 Thalpophila matura
CCTAACCTAACCTAACCTAACCTAACCTAACCTAACCTAACCTAACCTAACCTAACCTAACCTAACCTAACCTAACCTAACCTAACCTAACCTAACCTAACCTAACCTAACCTAACCTAACCTAACCTAACCTAACCTAACCTAACCTAACCTAACCTAACCTAACCTAACCTAACCTAACCTAACCTAACCTAACCTAACCTAACCTAACCTAACCTAACCTAACCTAACCTAACCTAACCTAACCTAACCTAACCTAACCTAACCTAACCTAACCTAACCTAACCTAACCTAACCTAACCTAACCTAACCTAACCTAACCTAACCTAACCTAACCTAACCTAACCTAACCTAACCTAACCTAACCTAACCTAACCTAACCTAACCTAACCTAACCTAACCTAACCTAACCTAACCTAACCTAACCTAACCTAACCTAACCTAACCTAACCTAACCTAACCGAACCTAACCTAACCTAACCTAACCTAACCTAACCTAACCTAACCTAACCTAACCTAACCTAACCTAACCTAACCTAACCTAACCTAACCTAACCTAACCTAACCTAACCTAACCTAACCTAACCTAACCTAACCTAACCTAACCTAACCTAACCTAACCTAACCTAACCTAACCTAACCTAACCTAACCTAACCTAACCTAACCTAACCTAACCTAACCTAACCTAACCTAACCTAACCTAACCTAACCTAACCTAACCTAACCTAACCTAACCTAACCTAACCTAACCTAACCTAACCTAACCTAACCTAACCTAACCTAACCTAACCTAACCTAACCTAACCTAACCTAACCTAACCTAACCTAACCTAACCTAACCTAACCTAACCTAACCTAACCTAACCTAACCTAACCTAACCTAACCTAACCTAACCTAACCTAACCTAACCTAACCTAACCTAACCTAACCTAACCTAACCTAACCTAACCTAACCTAACCTAACCTAACCTAACCTAACCTAACCTAACCTAACCTAACCTAACCTAACCTAACCTAACCTAACCTAACCTAACCTAACCTAACCTAACCTAACCTAACCTAACCTAACCTAACCTAACCTAACCTAACCTAACCTAACCTAACCTAACCTAACCTAACCTAACCTAACCTAACCTAACCTAACCTAACCTAACCTAACCTAACCTAACCTAACCTAACCTAACCTAACCTAACCTAACCTAACCTAACCTAACCTAACCTAACCTAACCTAACCTAACCTAACCTAACCTAACCTAACCTAACCTAACCTAACCTAACCTAACCTAACCTAACCTAACCTAACCTAACCTAACCTAACCTAACCTAACCTAACCTAACCTAACCTAACCTAACCTAACCTAACCTAACCTAACCTAACCTAACCTAACCTAACCTAACCTAACCTAACCTAACCTAACCTAACCTAACCTAACCTAACCTAACCTAACCTAACCTAACCTAACCTAACCTAACCTAACCTAACCTAACCTAACCTAACCTAACCTAACCTAACCTAACCTAACCTAACCTAACCTAACCTAACCTAACCTAACCTAACCTAACCTAACCTAACCTAACCTAACCTAACCTAACCTAACCTAACCTAACCTAACCTAACCTAACCTAACCTAACCTAACCTAACCTAACCTAACCTAACCTAACCTAACCTAACCTAACCTAACCTAACCTAACCTAACCTAACCTAACCTAACCTAACCTAACCTAACCTAACCTAACCTAACCTAACCTAACCTAACCTAACCTAACCTAACCTAACCTAACCTAACCTAACCTAACCTAACCTAACCTAACCTAACCTAACCTAACCTAACCTAACCTAACCTAACCTAACCTAACCTAACCTAACCTAACCTAACCTAACCTAACCTAACCTAACCTAACCTAACCTAACCTAACCTAACCTAACCTAACCTAACCTAACCTAACCTAACCTAACCTAACCTAACCTAACCTAACCTAACCTAACCTAACCTAACCTAACCTAACCTAACCTAACCTAACCTAACCTAACCTAACCTAACCTAACCTAACCTAACCTAACCTAACCTAACCTAACCTAACCTAACCTAACCTAACCTAACCTAACCTAACCTAACCTAACCTAACCTAACCTAACCTAACCTAACCTAACCTAACCTAACCTAACCTAACCTAACCTAACCTAACCTAACCTAACCTAACCTAACCTAACCTAACCTAACCTAACCTAACCTAACCTAACCTAACCTAACCTAACCTAACCTAACCTAACCTAACCTAACCTAACCTAACCTAACCTAACCTAACCTAACCTAACCTAACCTAACCTAACCTAACCTAACCTAACCTAACCTAACCTAACCTAACCTAACCTAACCTAACCTAACCTAACCTAACCTAACCTAACCTAACCTAACCTAACCTAACCTAACCTAACCTAACCTAACCTAACCTAACCTAACCTAACCTAACCTAACCTAACCTAACCTAACCTAACCTAACCTAACCTAACCTAACCTAACCTAACCTAACCTAACCTAACCTAACCTAACCTAACCTAACCTAACCTAACCTAACCTAACCTAACCTAACCTAACCTAACCTAACCTAACCTAACCTAACCTAACCTAACCTAACCTAACCTAACCTAACCTAACCTAACCTAACCTAACCTAACCTAACCTAACCTAACCTAACCTAACCTAACCTAACCTAACCTAACCTAACCTAACCTAACCTAACCTAACCTAACCTAACCTAACCTAACCTAACCTAACCTAACCTAACCTAACCTAACCTAACCTAACCTAACCTAACCTAACCTAACCTAACCTAACCTAACCTAACCTAACCTAACCTAACCTAACCTAACCTAACCTAACCTAACCTAACCTAACCTAACCTAACCTAACCTAACCTAACCTAACCTAACCTAACCTAACCTAACCTAACCTAACCTAACCTAACCTAACCTAACCTAACCTAACCTAACCTAACCTAACCTAACCTAACCTAACCTAACCTAACCTAACCTAACCTAACCTAACCTAACCTAACCTAACCTAACCTAACCTAACCTAACCTAACCTAACCTAACCTAACCTAACCTAACCTAACCTAACCTAACCTAACCTAACCTAACCTAACCTAACCTAACCTAACCTAACCTAACCTAACCTAACCTAACCTAACCTAACCTAACCTAACCTAACCTAACCTAACCTAACCTAACCTAACCTAACCTAACCTAACCTAACCTAACCTAACCTAACCTAACCTAACCTAACCTAACCTAACCTAACCTAACCTAACCTAACCTAACCTAACCTAACCTAACCTAACCTAACCTAACCTAACCTAACCTAACCTAACCTAACCTAACCTAACCTAACCTAACCTAACCTAACCTAACCTAACCTAACCTAACCTAACCTAACCTAACCTAACCTAACCTAACCTAACCTAACCTAACCTAACCTAACCTAACCTAACCTAACCTAACCTAACCTAACCTAACCTAACCTAACCTAACCTAACCTAACCTAACCTAACCTAACCTAACCTAACCTAACCTAACCTAACCTAACCTAACCTAACCTAACCTAACCTAACCTAACCTAACCTAACCTAACCTAACCTAACCTAACCTAACCTAACCTAACCTAACCTAACCTAACCTAACCTAACCTAACCTAACCTAACCTAACCTAACCTAACCTAACCTAACCTAACCTAACCTAACCTAACCTAACCTAACCTAACCTAACCTAACCTAACCTAACCTAACCTAACCTAACCTAACCTAACCTAACCTAACCTAACCTAACCTAACCTAACCTAACCTAACCTAACCTAACCTAACCTAACCTAACCTAACCTAACCTAACCTAACCTAACCTAACCTAACCTAACCTAACCTAACCTAACCTAACCTAACCTAACCTAACCTAACCTAACCTAACCTAACCTAACCTAACCTAACCTAACCTAACCTAACCTAACCTAACCTAACCTAACCTAACCTAACCTAACCTAACCTAACCTAACCTAACCTAACCTAACCTAACCTAACCTAACCTAACCTAACCTAACCTAACCTAACCTAACCTAACCTAACCTAACCTAACCTAACCTAACCTAACCTAACCTAACCTAACCTAACCTAACCTAACCTAACCTAACCTAACCTAACCTAACCTAACCTAACCTAACCTAACCTAACCTAACCTAACCTAACCTAACCTAACCTAACCTAACCTAACCTAACCTAACCTAACCTAACCTAACCTAACCTAACCTAACCTAACCTAACCTAACCTAACCTAACCTAACCTAACCTAACCTAACCTAACCTAACCTAACCTAACCTAACCTAACCTAACCTAACCTAACCTAACCTAACCTAACCTAACCTAACCTAACCTAACCTAACCTAACCTAACCTAACCTAACCTAACCTAACCTAACCTAACCTAACCTAACCTAACCTAACCTAACCTAACCTAACCTAACCTAACCTAACCTAACCTAACCTAACCTAACCTAACCTAACCTAACCTAACCTAACCTAACCTAACCTAACCTAACCTAACCTAACCTAACCTAACCTAACCTAACCTAACCTAACCTAACCTAACCTAACCTAACCTAACCTAACCTAACCTAACCTAACCTAACCTAACCTAACCTAACCTAACCTAACCTAACCTAACCTAACCTAACCTAACCTAACCTAACCTAACCTAACCTAACCTAACCTAACCTAACCTAACCTAACCTAACCTAACCTAACCTAACCTAACCTAACCTAACCTAACCTAACCTAACCTAACCTAACCTAACCTAACCTAACCTAACCTAACCTAACCTAACCTAACCTAACCTAACCTAACCTAACCTAACCTAACCTAACCTAACCTAACCTAACCTAACCTAACCTAACCTAACCTAACCTAACCTAACCTAACCTAACCTAACCTAACCTAACCTAACCTAACCTAACCTAACCTAACCTAACCTAACCTAACCTAACCTAACCTAACCTAACCTAACCTAACCTAACCTAACCTAACCTAACCTAACCTAACCTAACCTAACCTAACCTAACCTAACCTAACCTAACCTAACCTAACCTAACCTAACCTAACCTAAC
Organism: Thalpophila matura; assembly: GCA_948465475.1. Taxonomy (NCBI): domain Eukaryota; kingdom Metazoa; phylum Arthropoda; class Insecta; order Lepidoptera; family Noctuidae; genus Thalpophila; species Thalpophila matura. The sequence goes on from OX419204.1 coordinate 5,157, forward strand.
CTAACCTAACCTAACCTAACCTAACCTAACCTAACCTAACCTAACCTAACCTAACCTAACCTAACCTAACCTAACCTAACCTAACCTAACCTAACCTAACCTAACCTAACCTAACCTAACCTAACCTAACCTAACCTAACCTAACCTAACCTAACCTAACCTAACCTAACCTAACCTAACCTAACCTAACCTAACCTAACCTAACCTAACCTAACCTAACCTAACCTAACCTAACCTAACCTAACCTAACCTAACCTAACCTAACCTAACCTAACCTAACCTAACCTAACCTAACCTAACCTAACCTAACCTAACCTAACCTAACCTAACCTAACCTAACCTAACCTAACCTAACCTAACCTAACCTAACCTAACCTAACCTAACCTAACCTAACCTAACCTAACCTAACCTAACCTAACCTAACCTAACCTAACCTAACCTAACCTAACCTAACCTAACCTAACCTAACCTAACCTAACCTAACCTAACCTAACCTAACCTAACCTAACCTAACCTAACCTAACCTAACCTAACCTAACCTAACCTAACCTAACCTAACCTAACCTAACCTAACCTAACCTAACCTAACCTAACCTAACCTAACCTAACCTAACCTAACCTAACCTAACCTAACCTAACCTAACCTAACCTAACCTAACCTAACCTAACCTAACCTAACCTAACCTAACCTAACCTAACCTAACCTAACCTAACCTAACCTAACCTAACCTAACCTAACCTAACCTAACCTAACCTAACCTAACCTAACCTAACCTAACCTAACCTAACCTAACCTAACCTAACCTAACCTAACCTAACCTAACCTAACCTAACCTAACCTAACCTAACCTAACCTAACCTAACCTAACCTAACCTAACCTAACCTAACCTAACCTAACCTAACCTAACCTAACCTAACCTAACCTAACCTAACCTAACCTAACCTAACCTAACCTAACCTAACCTAACCTAACCTAACCTAACCTAACCTAACCTAACCTAACCTAACCTAACCTAACCTAACCTAACCTAACCTAACCTAACCTAACCTAACCTAACCTAACCTAACCTAACCTAACCTAACCTAACCTAACCTAACCTAACCTAACCTAACCTAACCTAACCTAACCTAACCTAACCTAACCTAACCTAACCTAACCTAACCTAACCTAACCTAACCTAACCTAACCTAACCTAACCTAACCTAACCTAACCTAACCTAACCTAACCTAACCTAACCTAACCTAACCTAACCTAACCTAACCTAACCTAACCTAACCTAACCTAACCTAACCTAACCTAACCTAACCTAACCTAACCTAACCTAACCTAACCTAACCTAACCTAACCTAACCTAACCTAACCTAACCTAACCTAACCTAACCTAACCTAACCTAACCTAACCTAACCTAACCTAACCTAACCTAACCTAACCTAACCTAACCTAACCTAACCTAACCTAACCTAACCTAACCTAACCTAACCTAACCTAACCTAACCTAACCTAACCTAACCTAACCTAACCTAACCTAACCTAACCTAACCTAACCTAACCTAACCTAACCTAACCTAACCTAACCTAACCTAACCTAACCTAACCTAACCTAACCTAACCTAACCTAACCTAACCTAACCTAACCTAACCTAACCTAACCTAACCTAACCTAACCTAACCTAACCTAACCTAACCTAACCTAACCTAACCTAACCTAACCTAACCTAACCTAACCTAACCTAACCTAACCTAACCTAACCTAACCTAACCTAACCTAACCTAACCTAACCTAACCTAACCTAACCTAACCTAACCTAACCTAACCTAACCTAACCTAACCTAACCTAACCTAACCTAACCTAACCTAACCTAACCTAACCTAACCTAACCTAACCTAACCTAACCTAACCTAACCTAACCTAACCTAACCTAACCTAACCTAACCTAACCTAACCTAACCTAACCTAACCTAACCTAACCTAACCTAACCTAACCTAACCTAACCTAACCTAACCTAACCTAACCTAACCTAACCTAACCTAACCTAACCTAACCTAACCTAACCTAACCTAACCTAACCTAACCTAACCTAACCTAACCTAACCTAACCTAACCTAACCTAACCTAACCTAACCTAACCTAACCTAACCTAACCTAACCTAACCTAACCTAACCTAACCTAACCTAACCTAACCTAACCTAACCTAACCTAACCTAACCTAACCTAACCTAACCTAACCTAACCTAACCTAACCTAACCTAACCTAACCTAACCTAACCTAACCTAACCTAACCTAACCTAACCTAACCTAACCTAACCTAACCTAACCTAACCTAACCTAACCTAACCTAACCTAACCTAACCTAACCTAACCTAACCTAACCTAACCTAACCTAACCTAACCTAACCTAACCTAACCTAACCTAACCTAACCTAACCTAACCTAACCTAACCTAACCTAACCTAACCTAACCTAACCTAACCTAACCTAACCTAACCTAACCTAACCTAACCTAACCTAACCTAACCTAACCTAACCTAACCTAACCTAACCTAACCTAACCTAACCTAACCTAACCTAACCTAACCTAACCTAACCTAACCTAACCTAACCTAACCTAACCTAACCTAACCTAACCTAACCTAACCTAACCTAACCTAACCTAACCTAACCTAACCTAACCTAACCTAACCTAACCTAACCTAACCTAACCTAACCTAACCTAACCTAACCTAACCTAACCTAACCTAACCTAACCTAACCTAACCTAACCTAACCTAACCTAACCTAACCTAACCTAACCTAACCTAACCTAACCTAACCTAACCTAACCTAACCTAACCTAACCTAACCTAACCTAACCTAACCTAACCTAACCTAACCTAACCTAACCTAACCTAACCTAACCTAACCTAACCTAACCTAACCTAACCTAACCTAACCTAACCTAACCTAACCTAACCTAACCTAACCTAACCTAACCTAACCTAACCTAACCTAACCTAACCTAACCTAACCTAACCTAACCTAACCTAACCTAACCTAACCTAACCTAACCTAACCTAACCTAACCTAACCTAACCTAACCTAACCTAACCTAACCTAACCTAACCTAACCTAACCTAACCTAACCTAACCTAACCTAACCTAACCTAACCTAACCTAACCTAACCTAACCTAACCTAACCTAACCTAACCTAACCTAACCTAACCTAACCTAACCTAACCTAACCTAACCTAACCTAACCTAACCTAACCTAACCTAACCTAACCTAACCTAACCTAACCTAACCTAACCTAACCTAACCTAACCTAACCTAACCTAACCTAACCTAACCTAACCTAACCTAACCTAACCTAACCTAACCTAACCTAACCTAACCTAACCTAACCTAACCTAACCTAACCTAACCTAACCTAACCTAACCTAACCTAACCTAACCTAACCTAACCTAACCTAACCTAACCTAACCTAACCTAACCTAACCTAACCTAACCTAACCTAACCTAACCTAACCTAACCTAACCTAACCTAACCTAACCTAACCTAACCTAACCTAACCTAACCTAACCTAACCTAACCTAACCTAACCTAACCTAACCTAACCTAACCTAACCTAACCTAACCTAACCTAACCTAACCTAACCGGTCATATCTTAGCTTCCCGGTGACGTATTTTGAAGCTGTTTTCAGCTATTTTAAGCTAGATTTGGCTCCGTCTAACGTTTAGACCCATTTTCATTGACCTAGACGCGTGGAAAATACATTTTCCATACAAACATTGTTTTTATTGAAAATTTTGTATAAAGAATTGCCGTTTCTCCCTTTTTTCTTCCAAAAAAAATTCATATTAGTTTACCAATAGCTACCTACCTGCCGACCCCGCAATCTGCACCGCGTTTCGCGAACCAGACTGCCGCAGTGTAGTACATAATTTTCAAATTTTCTTCAAAAAATCACGTTTTCCGGCCAAAATTCCAAATTTTTCTTCTAAAGTAGATTCCGTTTTCACCAGTGTGCGACAGCCCGCGCCGAGACGCGTCTTCCGACACCTCGCACGTGCGGCTAGCTGCTGTAGAACTTGCAAAATTTTTGAAATCTCCAAATTTTTCATCGACTTAGAATAATTCACTTAACTGTACGTAAAATCTACCTAACCAGGCAGGGAAAAACGACAAATCGTCATATCTTAGCTTCCCGGTGACGTATTTTGAAGCTGTTTTCAGCTATTTTAAGCTAGATTTGGCTCCGTCTAACGTTTAGACCCATTTTCATTGACCTAGACGCGTGGAAAATACATTTTCCATACAAACATTGTTTTTATTGAAAATTTTGTATAAAGAATTGCCGTTTCTCCCTTTTTTCTTCCAAAAAAATTCATATTAGTTTACCAATAGCTACCTACCTGCCGACCCCGCAATCTGCACCGCGTTTCGCGAACCAGACTGCCGCAGTGTAGTACATAATTTTCAAATTTTCTTCAAAAAATCACGTTTTCCGGCCAAAATTCCAAATTTTTCTTCTAAAGTAGATTCCGTTTTCACCAGTGTGCGACAGCCCGCGCCGAGACGCGTCTTCCGACACCTCGCACGTGCGGCTAGCTGCTGTAGAACTTGCAAAATTTTTGAAATCTCCAAATTTTTCATCGACTTAGAATAATTCACTTAACTGTACGTAAAATCTACCTAACCAGGCAGGGAAAAACGACAAATCGTCATATCTTAGCTTCCCGGTGACGTATTTTGAAGCTGTTTTCAGCTATTTTAAGCTAGATTTGGCTCCGTCTAACGTTTAGACCCATTTTCATTGACCTAGACGCGTGGAAAATACATTTTCCATACAAACATTGTTTTTATTGAAAATTTTGTATAAAGAATTGCCGTTTCTCCCTTTTTTCTTCCAAAAAAATTCATATTAGTTTACCAATAGCTACCTACCTGCCGACCCCGCAATCTGCACCGCGTTTCGCGAACCAGACTGCCGCAGTGTAGTACATAATTTTCAAATTTTCTTCAAAAAATCACGTTTTCCGGCCAAAATTCCAAATTTTTCTTCTAAAGTAGATTCCGTTTTCACCAGTGTGCGACAGCCCGCGCCGAGACGCGTCTTCCGACACCTCGCACGTGCGGCTAGCTGCTGTAGAACTTGCAAAATTTTTGAAATCTCCAAATTTTTCATCGACTTAGAATAATTCACTTAACTGTACGTAAAATCTACCTAACCAGGCAGGGAAAAACGACAAATCGTCATATCTTAGCTTCCCGGTGACGTATTTTGAAGCTGTTTTCAGCTATTTTAAGCTAGATTTGGCTCCGTCTAACGTTTAGACCCATTTTCATTGACCTAGACGCGTGGAAAATACATTTTCCATACAAACATTGTTTTTATTGAAAATTTTGTATAAAGAATTGCCGTTTCTCCCTTTTTTCTTCCAAAAAAATTCATATTAGTTTACCAATAGCTACCTACCTGCCGACCCCGCAATCTGCACCGCGTTTCGCGAACCAGACTGCCGCAGTGTAGTACATAATTTTCAAATTTTCTTCAAAAAATCACGTTTTCCGGCCAAAATTCCAAATTTTTCTTCTAAAGTAGATTCCGTTTTCACCAGTGTGCGACAGCCCGCGCCGAGACGCGTCTTCCGACACCTCGCACGTGCGGCTAGCTGCTGTAGAACTTGCAAAATTTTTGAAATCTCCAAATTTTTCATCGACTTAGAATAATTCACTTAACTGTACGTAAAATCTACCTAACCAGGCAGGGAAAAACGACAAATCGTCATATCTTAGCTTCCCGGTGACGTATTTTGAAGCTGTTTTCAGCTATTTTAAGCTAGATTTGGCTCCGTCTAACGTTTAGACCCATTTTCATTGACCTAGACGCGTGGAAAATACATTTTCCATACAAACATTGTTTTTATTGAAAATTTTGTATAAAGAATTGCCGTTTCTCCCTTTTTTCTTCCAAAAAAATTCATATTAGTTTACCAATAGCTACCTACCTGCCGACCCCGCAATCTGCACCGCGTTTCGCGAACCAGACTGCCGCAGTGTAGTACATAATTTTCAAATTTTCTTCAAAAAATCACGTTTTCCGGCCAAAATTCCAAATTTTTCTTCTAAAGTAGATTCCGTTTTCACCAGTGTGCGACAGCCCGCGCCGAGACGCGTCTTCCGACACCTCGCACGTGCGGCTAGCTGCTGTAGAACTTGCAAAATTTTTGAAATCTCCAAATTTTTCATCGACTTAGAATAATTCACTTAACTGTACGTAAAATCTACCTAACCAGGCAGGGAAAAACGACAAATCGTCATATCTTAGCTTCCCGGTGACGTATTTTGAAGCTGTTTTCAGCTATTTTAAGCTAGATTTGGCTCCGTCTAACGTTTAGACCCATTTTCATTGACCTAGACGCGTGGAAAATACATTTTCCATACAAACATTGTTTTTATTGAAAATTTTGTATAAAGAATTGCCGTTTCTCCCTTTTTTCTTCCAAAAAAATTCATATTAGTTTACCAATAGCTACCTACCTGCCGACCCCGCAATCTGCACCGCGTTTCGCGAACCAGACTGCCGCAGTGTAGTACATAATTTTCAAATTTTCTTCAAAAAATCACGTTTTCCGGCCAAAATTCCAAATTTTTCTTCTAAAGTAGATTCCGTTTTCACCAGTGTGCGACAGCCCGCGCCGAGACGCGTCTTCCGACACCTCGCACGTGCGGCTAGCTGCTGTAGAACTTGCAAAATTTTTGAAATCTCCAAATTTTTCATCGACTTAGAATAATTCACTTAACTGTACGTAAAATCTACCTAACCAGGCAGGGAAAAACGACAAATCGTCATATCTTAGCTTCCCGGTGACGTATTTTGAAGCTGTTTTCAGCTATTTTAAGCTAGATTTGGCTCCGTCTAACGTTTAGACCCATTTTCATTGACCTAGACGCGTGGAAAATACATTTTCCATACAAACATTGTTTTTATTGAAAATTTTGTATAAAGAATTGCCGTTTCTCCCTTTTTTCTTCCAAAAAAAATTCATATTAGTTTACCAATAGCTACCTACCTGCCGACCCCGCAATCTGCACCGCGTTTCGCGAACCAGACTGCCGCAGTGTAGTACATAATTTTCAAATTTTCTTCAAAAAATCACGTTTTCCGGCCAAAATTCCAAATTTTTCTTCTAAAGTAGATTCCGTTTTCACCAGTGTGCGACAGCCCGCGCCGAGACGCGTCTTCCGACACCTCGCACGTGCGGCTAGCTGCTGTAGAACTTGCAAAATTTTTGAAATCTCCAAATTTTTCATCGACTTAGAATAATTCACTTAACTGTACGTAAAATCTACCTAACCAGGCAGGGAAAAACGACAAATCGTCATATCTTAGCTTCCCGGTGACGTATTTTGAAGCTGTTTTCAGCTATTTTAAGCTAGATTTGGCTCCGTCTAACGTTTAGACCCATTTTCATTGACCTAGACGCGTGGAAAATACATTTTCCATACAAACATTGTTTTTATTGAAAATTTTGTATAAAGAATTGCCGTTTCTCCCTTTTTTCTTCCAAAAAAATTCATATTAGTTTACCAATAGCTACCTACCTGCCGACCCCGCAATCTGCACCGCGTTTCGCGAACCAGACTGCCGCAGTGTAGTACATAATTTTCAAATTTTCTTCAAAAAATCACGTTTTCCGGCCAAAATTCCAAATTTTTCTTCTAAAGTAGATTCCGTTTTCACCAGTGTGCGACAGCCCGCGCCGAGACGCGTCTTCCGACACCTCGCACGTGCGGCTAGCTGCTGTAGAACTTGCAAAATTTTTGAAATCTCCAAATTTTTCATCGACTTAGAATAATTCACTTAACTGTACGTAAAATCTACCTAACCAGGCAGGGAAAAACGACAAATCGTCATATCTTAGCTTCCCGGTGACGTATTTTGAAGCTGTTTTCAGCTATTTTAAGCTAGATTTGGCTCCGTCTAACGTTTAGACCCATTTTCATTGACCTAGACGCGTGGAAAATACATTTTCCATACAAACATTGTTTTTATTGAAAATTTTGTATAAAGAATTGCCGTTTCTCCCTTTTTTCTTCCAAAAAAATTCATATTAGTTTACCAATAGCTACCTACCTGCCGACCCCGCAATCTGCACCGCGTTTCGCGAACCAGACTGCCGCAGTGTAGTACATAATTTTCAAATTTTCTTCAAAAAATCACGTTTTCCGGCCAAAATTCCAAATTTTTCTTCTAAAGTAGATTCCGTTTTCACCAGTGTGCGACAGCCCGCGCCGAGACGCGTCTTCCGACACCTCGCACGTGCGGCTAGCTGCTGTAGAACTTGCAAAATTTTTGAAATCTCCAAATTTTTCGCCCGCCCACCCACCCATTTCTCGCTCGGCTATCTGAACTTTTTTGCAGGCAAAAATTACAAAATTTTGTTTTGACCATTTATTGACGCGCGTCACGTGACCTATTGATCCCCCTTTTACAGGGATCAATTTCGACCTATTTGACGGATTTATTGACCCAAAAAACTTTGTTTTAATCTATATTAATTATTTAAATTTATTTTATTTTATTTATTTGTAGATCCCCCCTTTACAGGGATCTATTTTAACCAACCAAGACTTGGCTTTTTGAGCCAAAACTAGTCAGCAATTTATCAAATTATTAGATATTACATTTTTAAATATTGTGATTATTAGTATTATATATTTTATACTTTACCGACTGCATCCCCCCTTTACAGGGATCAGTCTGTACGTGTCCCCCGACAAGTAGGCTATCTATTCGTCATGTTGGGCATCAGAACCCCGCTGAAAAAGGCGAAGGCTGCGGAGGAGAGTTTGGGCGCGGAGGGGGCATGCTCAGTACAGGCAGGCCCTTCAGTGCGGCGTAGCATTGGCGAGTGGGAGGCGGAGAAACATAAATCGGGGCAATCCAGCAAACCCCCTACACCTCCAAAAGCGACACCCGCCACCACCCCCAAGAAAACACTCGTGCCCACTCCCCCCAAGCTCAAAACCAAGGCACTAGCCACTCAGCGGGTAAGAACTGACACCTATGAGCTGCCAGGGAGGGTCCTGGAGAGTCCGCCTCGGGAAGCGCCACCCGTGAGGTACCTAAACAGAACCACGGAGGCAAAGGCGTGTCTCTCCAGTGCCAAAATCAACCTGGACAGCTCTAGGAATCTAAAGAAAGAGATTAAGGATGCCCTAACAAAAGCCGTCGACCGGCTATACCAGCTGGTCAGGGAAGGAGAGGAAGAGAGGGCTAAAATACCGGGAGAGGCGGTCGAGCCCGAGAAGGCCCCCAAGGACCTGGCACCGGCCCCCAGCGCACCGACGGAGCTCATGATGAAGCTTATGGAAAACCTCCAGCAGCACAAACAGGCGCTAGAGGAATGCCAGCAGCACACGCGAGCTCTGTCGGAGCACCTACAGCAGGCACCTCGCTTTGTCGCGGGCCAGGGACCCTCGTATGCGGAGATGGCCGCCGTCCCTAAGCAGCACATCCAAGCGCCTCTTCACTCGATGATCGTGTCATCGGTCGATGACAAGGATTCGGGTGAAGAGGTGATTGAGAAGCTGAGGACGGCGGTAGATGCCAGGAACGAGGGTACCAGGGTGGAGAGGCTACGCAAAGCGAGGGACCAGAAGGTGGTGGTCGGTTTCAGGACCAAAGAGGAGCTGACTCGGGTGAAAGATAAAATAAAGAGTGCAGGAAATCTCGTGGTGGAGGAGGTCCAGAACAAGGACCCCCTAGTTATAATAATGGACGTCCTAGCCTGCCACTCAGATGAGGAGGTCATCGGGGCTCTAAAGCGTCAAAATACCCACCTGATTGGGGACCTTCCTGCGGATGGTGTGAGGATGGGGGTAAAGTACCGTCGTAGGACGAGGAACCCCCACACTTCTCACATCATCATGCGGGTGTCCCCGTCAGTCTGGCAGAGGCTGACGTACGCGGGCCGAGTGCACATCGACCTGCAGCGGGTGCGTGTGCTGGACCAATCGCCACTGATCCAGTGCACTCGATGCCTGCGATATGGTCACACCCGCAAAGTGTGTACGGAGCCCGCAGACCTCTGCACCCATTGTGGTGACCCCCATCTGAGGATCGACTGCCCCTCGCGTTTAGCTGCCGAAGCGCCAAAGTGCAGAAATTGTGTCTCCGCAAAGTTGAGCCATACGGAGCACAACGCCTTCGACAGCCAGTGTCCAACACGTCTCAAGTGGGACGGATTGGCGCGGCTGTCGGTGGCGTACTGCTAAGGGCCAGCCAACGGAGACACGACTGGACTCACCCAGGGAACCCCAGACCAGAGACCCGAGAGCCCGTAATAGTTACCAGGTAATCCAAGCGAATCTGCAGAGGAAGAACTTAGCAACCCAAGAGCTCATGATTGTGGCTAACGAGCGGAGGGTTGCGTTCGCACTGCTCCAGGAGCCGTATGTGGGTGGGGTTAAAAGGATGCGAGACTACCGGGGAGCGAGAGTCTACCAGTGCGCTGAACAAGGAGGTGGAACTGTGAAGGCGGCAATAGCCGTCTTCGATCACGATCTTGACGTGACGCAGTGTCCGAAACTCACCACCAACAACATCGTGGTGGTGAGGATCCGTACCAGCGCCTGGGAAATCGCAGTAGTCTCGTTTTACTTCGAACCAGACCAGCCCATACAGCCATACCTGGAGCAACTTCTGCGGATTCGCGAGGAAATAAGCCCCACTAGGATGATCATAGGCGGAGACGCCAACGCCAAGAGCACCTGGTGGGGTAGCCTGGTAACCGACACCAAGGGAGAGGACATGTCGGGGACCCTGGAGGACATGCGCTTGCAGGTACTCAACGTTGGCAATACTCCGACTTTCGACACCGTCAGAGGTAACACCTTGTACAGCAGCTTCGTAGATGTAACAGCTTGCTCAACGGAGCTGCTGGACTTGGTGGAGGACTGGCGGGTCGAGGAAGGCCTCACGAGCTCGGATCACAATGGTATAGTGTTCCAAATTAATTTCCAAAAATCGAAAGGCATTCTTGTAAACAGGTCAACTAGACTATTCAACACTAAAAAAGCCAATTGGAGCCAATTTCATACGAAATTGGCCCAATTAAAAGCTGAAGCAAAATTAAACTCAACAGAAATAAACAAAATAGACAACACATTAGAAATAGAACAGAAGACAAATCATTATATAGCTACAATAACCCAAACCTGTGAACAAGAATTGCCAAAGAAGAAGAAAAAGGAAACACTTACCATACCGTGGTGGTCCGAAGAGCTCGCTGAGCTGAAGTCGGAGGTGAACACCCGGAGACGTCGCATTCGTTGCGCTGCACTGGTCCGGAGGCAAAAAGTCGTCGATGAGTACCTGCAAGCAAAAACAAAGTATGAGTCCCTCGCAAAGAAGGCGCAGACGGAAAGCTGGAAGGACTTCTGTGGGAAGCAGGATCGGGAAGGAATGTGGGAGGGGATATATAGGGTCATAGGACGGACCGCCAAAAGACAGGAAGACTTGCCGTTGGAGAAGGATGGAGTGCCACTGAGTGCACAGGAATCGGCTCAGCTGTTGGCCGAGACCTTCTACCCGGAAGACCTTGAGGAGGGTGAAAACGCTGACCACCGCAGGACACGTGAAGCGGCCTGTCGTGTAAACGACTGGGCGCATGATGAACAGCATGACCCACCGTTTACACTTCAGGAGCTGAAGACCGCGGTGGGTAGCTTTAACCCGAAGAAGGCACCCGGGGCAGACGGTCTCACAGCCGATATCTGTGCCCAAGTCATTTCCCGGGACCCAGGGACGTTCCTTGCACTGGCCAATAAGTGCCTGGAGCACGGATACTTCCCTGGAGCCTGGAAAGTGGCAACGGTGGTAGTCCTCCGTAAACCCGGCAAGGATTCCTACACCACCCCAAAGTCGTATAGGCCGATCGGCCTCCTACCAGTCCTAGGCAAAGTCCTTGAGAAGCTGCTAGTAGCCAGACTGAAATGGCATTTAATCCCGCGGCTTAGTACTCGCCAGTTTGGTTTCATGCCACAGAGGAGCACCGAGGACTCCCTCTACACCATGATACAACACATCAAGGGGAAGCTGAGAGAAAAGAAGCTGATCACTGTTGTATCACTGGACATAGAGGGAGCCTTCGACAGCGCATGGTGGCCGGCCATCAGGACCAGACTGGCTGAGGAAAAGTGCCCGGTGAACCTCAGGAGGCTGCTAGATAGCTATCTGACTGGTAGGAGTGTCAAAGTGCGATACGCGGGCGTCGAGTATCGCAGGGACACGACAAAGGGGTGTGTGCAAGGGTCCATTGGCGGTCCGATCCTATGGAACCTAATT